>CM069919.1:39257130-39262130 GCA_036172225.1 Cryptocoryne crispatula var. balansae | reverse complement strand
ACCTTAGCGTGGGAGAAAGGGATGTGAGTTCAACCTTCTTCTTCTTCGGCTGGCCGATGAAGAAGAGTCCACAACCAATGCTAGCTTGATCAACCTGTGCAACTAGAACAATAAACCATGTGAAATAAAATGATTAGAACTATGGGAAGTGTAGTAACTGTAGAGAGAATATGAGAAAGAAGCAATTGGAATCGAACTCACCGGATTGGGGCGAGTCCTAACCCCTTTTTTTTGTATTTTTTATTATATAAGAATGATGCAAATAAAATGAAATATGCTTTAAAAAAGTAAATTAACTGAGTTAAATGAGTTGATAAAGCTTATGGATTGGATCGGCTTGAGTTGAAGCCGAGTTGGTTGAAGAAGGCCGGTTCGGGTAGCTTTGCACCCTTCTGGCGCAACTTCGGTGCAGAGGATGCTACAGACGACCCTGATGTCAGAATCGAGTGCCATTTGTTGGAGTAGACAGAAGACTCAGATAGGAAGAGTTCCTAGGTTGGTGACTTCTCCGAAATCCTCCTGTATAAGTGAGTAAAAATTCTGAAAGTGGGCGGATATAGAAAACCGAACCTGGATGAGCACCCTCAGTGTAGCGATCGCCATGAACAAACGGAAAGTTGGAATTGAGTGCCGTTAGTTGAAGATGAAATAGGACGCAGAGATGAACGTCTTCTATGTTGAAGACTTTTGCAGCAGGAGTCTCAGATTTTCTTCAGAAGTCTATGAAGTTGGCTGATGAAGAACACCCGGATCGAGCCTTCTCCTTCACCTTGGGATCGATTTCTTCACTTCGGATTGCCTTTGGACATCGGGACGGCTTTGGAGAAGAGCTTGGATGACCTCTGGACGAGCTAGGCACCGGGGATTCTCCTTGGGTTGTTGAGAATGGCCCTCAATTTATAGGGTAAGGAAGCTGGTGCAAAATTTAGAAACTGGACCGACCGCGCCCCCATGTTTCAAAGAGGATGAGGGCGCGCAGGGCGCGCCCTCAAACCAAGGGCGTGCAGGGCGCACCCCCAGTTCGGGGGCACGGTCTGTGCGTCCCCCTATTTCAAAAGAAGTGGGGTCGCGTTACGCGTCTTACTGCTAAAAATCGACGGAAACTTCCGAAAATTGCTAAAAAATGACTTGATATACATAACGTGCCCCCGAACTGGGGGCGCGATACAAATAATCGAAAATCCTCCACGGAAACCTTCCAAAAATCCGGTTTAGATGGTGCTAATCGGGGTAATTTGCGATTTAAAGAAACTGACCGCGCCCCCGCGTTTCAAAGGAACAGGGGGGGGCACGCAGAGCGCGCCCCCATTTTGAGGGCGCGCAAGGCGCGCCCCCGGGTTGAGGGCGCGCAGGGCGCGCCCTCCTCTTTCAAAAGGGGTAGGGGCGCAGTACACTCTCTCTCCTGCGCGCGTGTTCCGCGAGCCGTATCTTGCAAACGGGATGTCCGATTCGGCTCCCATTTGTTACGTTGGAAAGAGGGCCTTCAACCACACCTCCTCAAGTCGGTAAACCAGCCGGCATGACTCCTGATATGTTCGCACGGGGCTTTCTACCGGTTTACCCTCTCGCGGAAAGCTGAAACCCGGGGCGAAGATCCGAAAGAGCACGGTTCCGATCGGGAAATCTCGGGTCAACTTGGGATGACTTAAAATGATGACCGAACAAGTCCAGTACAATCTAAAAACCTGAAATCATCGAAGAATCTGAGATTAACCCGGTAAATGTGAACCGAAACTCGGAAAAGCCGTAAAACCCTGAAATTGATCGAAATGGCCGTATAGCCCCGGTTGATAAAATATACGGCTAGAATCGACCCGGATGACCCAAAAAGACACGGTGATGACCGAAAAGGCCTAACATGTGGTCTGGGATAGCCGTGTCAGCACAGATCGAAAAAGCCATAACGAAAGCCGTCATTGACCGACGCCTACCGAAATGACTTCTCGAAAACCCTGAATGTTACGGAACACATGCGGGACTCCCGAGACCTTCAATTATGGACCATTCAAGGTCGGTCATCGAGCAGGCTTCGTGTTTTTACAGTTCACGTGCGGCTCTCGCTTGAAGGTTACAGCAATATTCCGGGAATCATTGGTCCATTCTCAACTTGCGAGGGGCTCCACCAATGTCATTAGCTTATGTCCACGAGGTAATCCAGATCAGATGACGGTCAAATAAGAATATCGCCTATGGAATAAGAGTCTGGGGCTCCGAATTAGGCCAATTTGGCGTGTCTATTGCTTGCCTCGCCTTGATGTCGGCTTTGCAAGGGAATGGCATGTAGCGGAGCGGAGTGAAACGTAGAGAAAGCGTAGCGAAGTGAGATGAATCGTAGTGGAATATAGTGGAGCGAAATGGTGATGGACTAAAAAGGTGGCATCAAGGCATAGATATAGACATGCTCAACGACCAGATTCGGCAAGACGAATCTCCTCAAGTCTCATGGTTGTAGACACGCCAATTTGGCCTTATTTAGAGCTTAAACCATTATTCCATTGGCAACATCTCTTTTAGACCATCAAAATCATGATGAACCACCCTTTGGGATGAGCCGAGGTGCTTCTTGGAAATATGAGGATGATTTTTCTAATTTCTAATCAAATTCGTGTTTGCCGAACAAGAGACTTTTGGTGGTGTGCCAGATTATGCTTTTCCCAGCATATCCTCTACTTGAAAACTTTTCACAGGATTATTTGGATATAAAATTAAGAAGTATTAAACATAAATAATCTTCCTCTCTGAGTCCTCTTTTCAATGCAACAAACGTAATTCAATTCTGATCTCCCATTTGTTCGCCGCGCCCTTTGGAAGTTAGATGCGCAGTTCTGTCCGCACGCAGCACCGATCAAGCCCAATTGCATGCAAGCCCAGCCCATTGGGCATATATCCGACCAATTAACGACCTTACCTTCCTTTTTCATCCTCCATATCACTTTTTATAGCATATGGAAGCTTCATGGTCGAAATTAGCACCATCTAATGATGGCAATCCAACTTGTTGTCTTGTATATCAAGACTTGCCATTTTTGGAACAGATTTGTTTCCTCTTCAAGTGGAGACATATTTTGAGCATGGGGAAGGTGATCCACGTTTTTCAATCTCTCTCAATCATTTAGGTAAGTTTCTATATTCCTCAGTATGAAAATCAGAAACATTAATTGAAGGAAATCCAACATATGGTCGGATGTATCAAAACTTGCTATTTTTTGACCTGGTTCTCATCCCCTATAAAGGGAGACTCATATGAACGACCTAAGAAGGGCATCCTCATCCTCCACAAATTCTATATTCGTCCTCCATCCACCCTAGGCTCTTCCCAATCTCCCCAAATAGTTCTATTTTCGTCCCGGTGCCCGGAGATCATCCCAAAGTGAAGAAGAAGCCGGTCTTTGCTCCAACGTGCTGCACTGCTGATCATTGACTTCTACAGATCTTTCTATTCATTTTATAGCCTGACTTCCTTCATACGAAGTGTGTCTCATCAATATATCTTTCATCTCAAACTGATGGCACTCAATTCCAACTTGCCGTTTGTTTGTGACGATTGCTACACCAAGGGCGCGCATCCAGCATCCTCTGCACCAAAGTCGCGCAAGAAGGGTACCAAGCTACCCGAACCGGCTGTCTTCAACCAACTCGGCTTCAACTCAAGCCAATCCATTCCATAAGCTTTCTCAACTCATTTAACTCAGTTCATTTACTATTTTAAAGCATATTTCAGTTCATTTACATCATTTTTACATAATAAAAAACACAAAAAGGGGTTAGGACTCACCCCAATCCGGTGAGTTCGATTCCAATTGCTTCTTTCTCATATTCTCACCACAGTTACTACACTTCTCATAGTTCTAATTATTTTCTTCACTTGGTTTATTGTTCTAGTTGCACAGGTTGAACAAGCTAGCATTGATTGGAGACTCTTCTTCATCGGCCGGCCGAAGAAGAAGAAGGTTGAACTCACATCCCTTTCTCCCACTCTAAGTTGCAAAAATACATCAAGCTAGCATTGGTTGGACTCTTCTTCATCGGCCGGCCGAAGAAGAAGAAGGTTGAACTCACATCCCTTTCTCCCACGCTAAGGTACATACGGTCAACTTCTTTCTATTTTCAATACATAAAGCGGAGCCCGCGGCTCCTGGCGACCACTTCTTCAATCTTCTCATGCATTAAGTCATTTATTCCTCACTCTCCTCACACATGACCCGAACCATCTCCGGTGCTCGAGCGACACCATGAGATGAAAGTTCGGGGATCAATGTGAGTGTGGGATTGAAGTGAGAACATTTTACCACTTTCCGAGTGTTTTCAATTCACTCCCCTTTTTTTCCCAATTCCATCTTTCACCTTCTTATATTGAGGTGCCGATCCGGAACCCGTTTTCGGAGTCGACAATGGTTAACCGCCATGTTTCATCAAGTCTTCCTATGTTCGATTGGTAAGGGATGTGCCATTGGCACGAGAGAAGAATAGCCAACCCCCAACGCGGTGGGGAGTCCCCGAAACATGGGTTCGTAGGTTCATCATCAGCCGGTAACCCGATCTTTGTGGTGTTCCTGTACTGTGACGTGCTAAAATTTAAAAAGAGATTTGTTTGAAAAAGTAAAAGAATACCAATCGAGCACATTCATGCTCTTAGATTCATTTAAGTCTTCCAAGAGACAAGATTTGATTCGGAATGGAATGATCTCAGATTCCGAAAGGCAAATGTTTAAGCATAGACCGTGAAGATAATGACTGCGCAAGTTCTGATCAAATAGAAGGCCCTTGGTGGGACGAATTGACTGCCATGGTGGGACAAATAGCAAAGAAGTTGAAATGGCCACAGTGGTGAAAAGAAATGAAAGATTTGAGGGCACAAAGTGGTTACCGAACACGGTGGGATTAATAGACACGGTGGGATATTAGAGAGGTTGGTGGGACAATAGATCATGGTGGGATTAGAGAACACGATGGGTTTAGAAAACACGGTGGGATTTAAAATGATCGAGAGAGTGCGAAGG
>CM069919.1:39229630-39247130 GCA_036172225.1 Cryptocoryne crispatula var. balansae | reverse complement strand
CAATGCTAGCTTGATCAACCTGTGCAACTAGAACAATAAACCAAGTGAAGAAAATAATTAGAACTATGGGAAGTGTAGTAACTGTAGAGAGAAGATGAGAAAGAAGCAATCGGAATCGAACTCACCGGATTGGGGTGAGCCTTAACCCCTTTTTTTGTATTTTTGATTATGTAAAAATGATGTAAATGAACTAAAATATGCTTTAAAACATTAAATAAACAGAGTTAATGGAGTTGAGAAAGCTTATAGAATGATTTGGCTTGAGTTGAAGCCGAGTTGGTTGAAGACAGCCGGTTCGGGTAGCTTGGTACCCTTCTGGCGCGACTTCAGTGCAGAGGATGTCACGGACGACCCCGATGTCAGAATCGAGTTCCGTTTGTTGGAGTGGACAGAAAACTCAGAGAGGAAGGATTTCAATGTTGATGTCTTCTCCTAAATCCTCCTGTAGAAGTCAGTAAAAATTATGAAAGGGGGCGGATATTAAAATCAGAACCTGGATGCGCGCCCTCAGTGTAGCAACCGTCACGAACAAACGGCAAGTCAGAATGGAGCGCCGTCAGTTGGAGACGAAAGAGGACAAAGAGAGGAACAATTTGTATGTTGAAGACTTTTGCAGAAAAAGCCTCGGATTCTCTGCAGAAGTCGATGAAAATAGTTGATGAAGAACACCCGGATCGAGCCTTCTCCTTCACCTCGGGATCGGTTTCTTGACTTCGGATCGCCTTTGGACGTCGGGACGGCTTTGGAGAAGAGATTGGACGACCTTAGGACGAGCTAGGCACCGGGGTTCAACCTTGGTTTGTTGAGAATGGCCCTCAATTTATAGGGGAAGAGAGCCGGTGCAAAATTTAGAAACTGGATGTACCGCGCCCCCGCTTTTCAAAGGAGACGAGGGCGCGCAGGGCGCGCCCTCAAACCAAGGGCGCGCAGGGCGCGCCCCTAGTTCGGGGGCGCGGTCTGCGCGCCCTCCTGTTTCAAAGGAGGCGGGGGCGCGTTCGGCGTCTCATTGCTAAAAATCGACGGAAAGTTCCGGAAATTGCTAAAAATGGACTTGACATACGTAACGCGCCCCCGAACCGGGGGCGCGGTACAAATAAGTGAAAATCCTCCACCAAATCCTTCCAAAAATCCGGTTTAGAAGGTGCTAATCGGGGCAATTTCCGATTTTCGGAAACCGACCGCGCCCTCGCCTTTCAAAGGGACCAGGGGCGCGCAGGGCGCGCCCCCAGTTTGAGGGCGCGCAGGGCGCGCCCTCAGGTTGAGGGCGCGCAGGGCGCGCCCTCCTCTCTCAAGCGGAGTGGGGGCGCGGTACACTCTCTCTCCTGCGCGCGTGTTCCGCGAGCCGTATCTTGCAAACGGGATGTCCGATTCGGCTCCCGTTCGTCGCGTTGGAAAGAGGGCCTTCAACCGCACGTCCTCAAGTCGGTAAAGCAGCCGGCATGACTCCCGATGTTCGCACGGGGCTTTCTATCGGTTTACCCTCTCGCGGAAAGCCGAAACCCGGGGCGAAGATCCGAAAGAGCACGGTTCCGATCGAGAAATCTCGGGTCAACTCGGGATGACTTGAAATGATGACCGAACAAGTCCGGTACGATCGGACAATCCGAAGTCATCGAAAAATCTGAGATTAACCCGGTAAACGTGAATCGAAAGCTGTAAAAGCCGCGAAACCCTAAAATTGACCGAACCGGCCTTACAGCCCCGGTTGATAAAATATACGGCTAGGATCGACCCGGATGACCTGAAAAGACCCGGTGATGACCGTAAAGGCCTAACATGTGGTCCGGGATAGCCGTGTCAGCACAGATCGAAAAAGCCGTAACGAAAGCCGTCATTGACCGACGCCTACCGAAATGACTTCTCGAAAACCCTTTATGTTACGGAACACATGCGGGACTCCCGAGACCTTCAATTATGGACCATTCAAGGTCGGT
The DNA here is from genome assembly GCA_036172225.1 of Cryptocoryne crispatula var. balansae. Lineage (NCBI taxonomy): Eukaryota > Viridiplantae > Streptophyta > Magnoliopsida > Alismatales > Araceae > Cryptocoryne > Cryptocoryne crispatula. Next base: position 39,245,196 of record CM069919.1, on the reverse strand, counting down.
CATCGAGCAGGCCTCGTGTTTTTATGGTTCACGCGCGGCTCTCGCTTGAAGGTTACGGCATTATTCCGGAAATCTTCGGTCCATTCTCAACTTACGAGGGGCTCCACCCATGTCCTTAGCTCATCTCCATGATGTAATCTGGATCAGATAACGGTCAGATAAAAGATATCGCCTATGGAATAAGAGTCTAGGGCTCCGAATCAGGCCAATTTGGCGTGTCTACAGCTTGCCTCGCCTTGATGTCGGCTTTGCAAGGGAATGACATGTAGCGGAGCGAAGTGAAACGTAGAGAAAGCGTAGCGAAGAGAGATGAATCGTAGTGGAATGTAGTGGAGCGAAATGGCGATGGACTGAAAAGGTGGCATCAAGGTGTAGATATAGACACGCTCAACGACCAGATTCGGCAAGACGAATCTCCTCAAGTCTCTTGGTTAACCGCCATGTTTCATCAAGTCCTCCTATGTTCGATTGGTAAAAAGATGTGCCATTGGCACGAGAGAAGAATAGCCAACCCCCAACGCGGTGGGGAGTCCCCGAAACATGGGTTCGTAGGTTCATCATCAGCCGGTAACCCGATCTTTGCGGTGTTCCTGTACTGTGATGGGCTAAAGTTTAAAAAAAGAGATTTGTTTTGAAAAAGTAAAAGAATACCAATCGAGCACATTCAGGCTCTTAGATTCATTTAAGTCTTCCAAGAGACAAGATTCAATTCGGAATGGAATGATCTCAGATTCCGTAAGGCAAATGTTTAATCATAGACCGTGAAGATAATGACGGTGCAAGTTCTGATCAAAATTGAAGGCCCTTGGCGGGACGAAATGGCTGCCACGGTGGGATAAGTAGCAAAAGAAGTTGCGATGGCCTCTGTGGTGAAAAGAATTGAAAGATTTGAGGGCAAAAGTGGTTACCGAACACGGTGGGATTAATAGACACGGTGGGATATTAGAGAGGTTGGTGGGACTAGAGAATATGGTGAATGACACGGTGGGATTTAGAATGATCAAGAGGGTGAGAAGGTGAAGATTATGAAATGATGTATGCGATGACAAAACAAAATGTAATGCAATTAATGCTACATGATGCATGTTGGGCTCAAGAAAATAAAACAGAACTTGTATAACAAATAGTTGAAGATATAGATTGTCTATGAGGTCAAGATACCCATTCGGAAACTATCGTCCCTCACAGCACAACTTTGGCTTATCCGTGAGCATTAGAGATGACCCGACCGTCGTAGATTTTGATGAAGGGGATCTCGGGTCAAGTCTTCTCCATACTCAAGGTCTTCAACAAATAATGCATAAGATAATAATACACGACTAGCGACATATATGCTAGTCGGCAAGTTATGGGGGTTTCCCATGTTGATTCTTCTGTTTCTGTGAGCAATTCCTATTGGTGATATTTCCCCCTCCTTGACTCGTGTTTCTTTCCTGAAATACTTAATAAAGAGGTTAGATCTGTTCTATGGCTTACCCCCTTGCCTATTGTCATCTTTCCTTGCTTATATGTCAAGGGGGGTAGCCTTATTAACAAGGTAAGATGAACAAAATGACTGAAAATGAATAAGATAAGGGTTAAGAAAGCTTACCTGCTATGGTGAGAGTCACACCCTTCTTGATCTTATCATCCTGAAACACTTGATAAAAGGGGATTAAATCTTCACCATGGCTCATCTCTTTGCCTATTGCTGTCTGCCTTGACTTAGGTCAAAGAGAGGAGCCTTCTTAACAAGGTGCAATAACCTAAATGATTGGAATGAAATGGTTAAGAGAACTTACCTGTCGTTGAGAGAACCTTCTCCTCTTATTTTAAAGTCCCTGAAAACACTTGATAAAAGAGGATTAGATCTTCACAACGACTCATCCCTTTGCCTATTATGGCCAACTTTGACTTAGGTCAAAGGGAGGAGCCCTCTTAATGGGGTGATTAATCAAGATAAATATGCGATGCAGAAATGAAACATGCAAGACATAAACATGAATGCTAGCAAAGGCAAAAAACAAGGTTATGCCAAGCTAGATGATGCATTTAAAAAAAAATATTCAACTCTCTCTCTCTTTCTTTTCTTTTTTTTGTTTGAATTTTTGAAAATATTTAATTTTTTTGAATTTTTGAAAATATTTGATTTTTGTTTGTTTTTTTTTGAAAATATTCATTTTTTTTTTGAATTTTTTGAAAATATTTATTTTTTTTGATTTTGTGGAGAATGTGCCAGTATTGAGACCATTCATCGATCTGTGGGTGTTAATCAAGAATCAAGCACTAAGCACCACGTGTGAATAAGGTTCCTTACCCAGAATCTTTCTTGCCCTCTTCTCTTGATCGGTTTGGATTCCCCCTGAGTTTGGACAGTTTACCCTACCCTAGGGGTTTTAAGATGGAAGAATAATAGAGGAAGTCTTTGATAGGATTTGAGGATGTTGAGGAGGGTTTCTCTACTCATGCCCAAATTGCCCGTTGGGGTTCGGCCTCTTCGGGTCTTTTCTACATGCGGCACTTTCTTAGACAAGTCTTTGACCTGTGGGGTCATTGCCCATCTTTTGGTGCCCTTTTTTTTTCATTTTCTATTCTTTCGGGTACTCATTCAGACAGGCCCATATTTGTTTAAACCTGTGGGGTTCATTGCCCATCTTTTGGCACCCTTTTGCACCCTATGAGACGGCTTCCTACTAAGGCGGCGGGCATTTTCGATACTATCCTCCTCTAGTCCCCTTCACCTATCTTGGACCGAATAGAAGAGAATAGGGTAAGGTTTCCTTTCCGCCTTCAGGGTTCTGCCTTGCCTCTCTTGAGTGTTGGGCTATCTAGATTCTGGGATTGGGAGGTGTTGTGTGTGCAAGATGATGTCTACCCTTGATTTCTAGCTAACACCCTTGGATCGATGACTTAATATCATACTAGAAATTCTCCATTTTTTTTTCTTCTAAGGAAAATATTTTTTGAGGTAAATGCCGTTCCATGGATGGTTCAATTTTTCTCCATCGGCGTTGGTTAGCTCATATGCATTGCCTGGATATTTTTCAGTTATAACAAAAGGCCCTTCCCAGTTAGGTTGCAACTTGGAGCGGGGACCACCCGGCTTAACGAATATACGTTTAACTACCATTTCACCGATTTCGAACTTTCTCTCTACCACCCTCTTTTGATAAAACCTTTTCAATCGGTTCTGATAAGTCCGGGCATGCTCGGAAGCGGCCAACCTTCTTTCATCTAGGAGTTCAAGTTGTGCAAGGAGAGATTCTCGTCTCTTGTCGTCAGGGATATCCCTATCGGGTTGAACTCGGAGTGATGGAAGGAGTACTTCGTACGGGACCACCGCTTCCCTCCCATATGCGAGAGGATCGGGGGTTTGACTAGTGGGGGTCCGTACGAGTACGATAAGCCCATAGGGCATCTACAAGCTTATCCGGCCGGTCCGCGAACTTGCTAGACTTACGAGTTTTCTTGATGATTTTAATCAAAGTTTTGTTGGTGGCTTCTGCTTGACCATTGCCTTGCGGGTAATAAGGAGATGAATGATGTAATGCAATGCGGTACCTGTTGCAAAGATCACGCAGATCTTGAGAGAGAAATTGCGGTCCGTTGTCGGTGACGATGTCGCTGGGTATCCCGAACCTGGCGATGATGTTGCGTTTGATGAAGGAGCACAGTGTTGATGCCTTGATCTCCATGAACGCTTCCGCTTCTGCCCACTTGGTGAAGTACTCTGTTGCCGTCAGGATGAATGATTTGGAACGGATTTCAGAGTTAAGATCACTTAGAGGGCCAATGATATCGAAAGCCCACATGGCGAAGGGCCATGGGGCATGAATCGGATGAAGGGAAGATGCGGGAGAATGAATCTTGTCGGCATGAAGTTGGCAAGAATGACAGTGCCGGACAAAGATGGAGCAATCCTCTTCTAGGGTTGGCCAATAATACCCTTGCCTGATGATTTTCTTGGCAAGAGCTTGAGCATTGACATGGCCCCCACAGACCCCAGAATGTGCTTCCTTAAGCACCAATTCTGCCTCTTCTTCATCAACGCATCTCAATAAAATTCCGCTCAGGCTCCTCTTGTAGAGCACCCCTCCTAGGATGGTATACCTCTCGGGATACTCTCCGATGGCCTTCTTTTCTTTTGCATTTGATCCAGGTGGATATGTCCGATCTTGACAATACCTTGCGATCTCATCAAACCAAGGCCTCTCACCCTCATCTAACTCTTCCAACTCGACTAGAGAAACTTCCTCTTTCTGCTCTAGATACTCCTTCCTGCCAAATTTCTCCTTAACTTTCAGAAATCGCCCATCCTTAATTGCTGGCATCGACCTTCTACGGACATGGATAGTCCGCACCTGCCTACCTAGCGGGACTGATAGAGATGAAGCTAAGGAGGCAAGGGCATCAGCAAGGATGTTCTGAGCTCGAGGAACATGGACAAAAGTGAGTTTGGAAAAGAGCTTGATGTAGCAAGAGGTGAGTTCTTGGTAAGGTTTGAGGTTTGGATGAGAAGTTCGGTATTTGGTTAAGACTTGGCGAAGAATTAGTTGGCTATCACCTATCACCCTCAATTCTGTGGCACCATAGAAATGAGCAGCCTCTCCACCCGCCGGCAAGGCTTCATATTCGCCTACATTGCTGGTTGCTGGGAAGGCAAGAAGCAATGCCCGTGCAATGGTGGCACCCTCGGGTGATAGAAGGACGATTCCTATTCCCTTACCGTGTGAATTCAGAGCCCCGTCAAAATATAATGTCCAAAGGTGGGAAGATCGGATCAACATTAGTTCGTCATCCGGGAGCTCCGATTGGACCGGGTCAAAGAGGGGTATAGGGTGATGGGCTAGATGTTCGGCAATGGCATAGCCCTTAATCGCCTTCTGGGGGACATAGGTGATATCAAACCGAGAAAGGAAGCTCGCCAACGACCTAACCGATCGCTAGAACAGTTTTCTCCGTAAGGAATTTGATGGGATTGATGCGGGCAATAAGGTTGACCTCATGAGCTAAGAAATAGTGTTTAAGCTTCGAACTACCCAAACTAGTGCAAAGACAGTCTTCTCCACTACAGTATACTTCTGCTCGCATGGATCAAAGATCTTTGACAAATAGTAAGTCGCCCTCTCTTTCCCTTCTTCATCAACTTGTGCAAGGACTGCCCCAAGAGAATTCTCCAAGACCGAGATATATAAAACTAAGGGCTTGCCGTGGACTGGTGGTCTAAGCACAGGGGGACTAGCCAGGTATCTTTTCAAACCATCGAATGCATCCTGGCACTTCGAATCCCATTTGAACTCGGCCCCCGCCTTGGTCAACTCATAGAAAGGTTTACACCTTTGGGAGTGTTGTGAGATGAACCGGCGGACAACCGTAGCCTCCCGATTAATCCTCGAAGTTCTTTCATATTTCTCGGAGGAGGCATACCAATGATTGCCTTGGCCTTGTTTGGGTCGATCTCTATGCCCCTTTTGCTCACTATGAACCCCAACGGTTTTCCTGAGGATACTCCAAACGTGCATTTCTTTGGGTTCATCTTCAATTTATATTCCCTAGCCCTTTGCAAGACCTTTCTTAACACTTCCGGGTGATCTTCTCGGCTTCTGGACTTAACGACCAGATCGTCCACGTACACCTCTACAAGGGTATGCATCATGTCATGGAAGATAGCCATCATTGCCCTCTGATAGGTAGCACCAGCATTCTTCAGTCCAAAGGGCATGACGACATAGCAGGAGGTTCCCCAAGGTGTGGTGAACGAGGTCTTCTCCTGGTCCTCTTCGGCCAACCGGATTTGATTATATCCAGAATAGCCATCCATGAACGACAACATCTCGAATCCAGCAGTGTTATCAACCAGTACGTCAATATGAGGTAGAGGAAAGTCATCTTTAGGACACGCTCGGTTCAAGTCCCTGAAGTCTATACAGATCCGAACTCGGCCATCCTTCTTCATGACAGGGACTATGTTTGCCACTCATTGCGGATAAAGGACGACCTTAATGAATCTTGCTTGATGTAACTTGTCGACCTCTTCTTTCATCTTAAGTGCAACATCAGGGTGGAATCTCCTTAATTTTTGTTTGACCGGGGTAACTCCTGTGTTTCAAAGTTAGACGATGTTCAACTAACGAGTTGTCTAACCCCGGCATGTCTTCGTATGTCCATGCGAACGTGTCCTTATATTCTTCCAAGATTTCAATTAAACTCTGTTCCTCAGTGGGAGTGAGGTTTGCGCTTAGGAGGATTGTCTTGGGATCTTCCGGTGTTCCGAGATTCAATTCTTTTGTCGGTTCATCCACCGTGGCTAATGGTTCTTCAAATCTTTTAAGTCCAGATGTATACGCATCAGCCAAGTCCTCAATTCCATCCTCGAAATCAGGATCTTTTTCTGATAAGACCTCGTAAACTCCCGTTGTATGATCTACATTGAATTCATCCTCATATTGGATTTGATTCAGCTGGATAGCATTTTCCAAAATCCTTGGCAGCCTTGCACATTCCTTGCATTTTTGAGCTATTTGTTGGAGATATCTTTCTGGCACACGTTTACCTCGAATTTTCTTCTTTCCTACCCTAACTACTCCTAAAGAAGACGGAATTGAAAAGGTGGTATTAACAATGGGTGAAGGATCGAGCAGATCGATCAGTGAGTTGAAGAAGAGGGGTCCCTGATTGGGAGCACCCTCCGAGACAAGTAGCGACGTCTCCTCAATGGAAAACTGAGTTTGTGAGAGGACGTTTTTTTTTGGGTATTTTTGGTATTTTCAATAACAAAAAGGGAATGAGCCGATGGGGCTCGAGCAGAAATAGAAAGCTTAAGTAAATGGAAGAAAAATGGGCTCGCGTGCCCGATGATGACAAGAAATGGGCAGATAGGCCCAAAGGTGGTGAAAAGATCTAAGGGGCACGTGGGCCCAAATGGTGGGCACGCGGGCCCAAAGCAAGAAAATGAATCTAAAGGGCACGTGGGCCCGACTGGTGGGCACGTGGGCCCAAGGTTGTTGGATTGGAATGGGCATAGAAGCCCAGTGGAGTAAGAAGAGTTGAATGGGCTCTTAGGCCCAATGATCAGTTCAGGTGGCCATTTCGGCCCAGATGTGGGAATTGGGCTAGATAGCCCATCAAGTAAATCCAAGAGGGATAGAGTGAGGATTTTAAAATACGTGACCGTAGGATACGGCTCACGCGGGATGTTGTTTGGAGGTGGGTTCGAGTGGACAAGTTGTTTAGAGATGGACTTGCCCTTGACTGGTTCTTCCTCCTCTATGAACAACCGAGCTAAAGATGAACTCAGGTTGTCCACCTCCTCCTCATGCTCTGGTGCCTTCTTCCTCTTGACTGGTTCTTCCTCTTTGTCCCCGGCCATCATCATGGTCTCCCCTTTGATAAAGAATTTTTGGAGTCCCATGGCATTTTTTGGCCGGTAGACCATCCGCGGAGTGAAACTGGGCTCATAGCCAAGCCCGTGTCTCTTTGGTCTTTGTACGGCTTCAATGGGGTGCACAATCCCCTGCAGCTCCTTTCCCAGCCCCTTTCCTGGCTGATAGCCCATCCCCTTCATCATCCGCCAAGCAACGGTATCTGGAGGCGTCGTCAACACCATAACCTCGGGTAGCTCTGTAGTTGAAACCAACGGCTGGACAGACTTTGATATTGGTAGTGCAGAAGAGGGGTCATCCACGTCATTCAGAATGGGGATGTTGGTTACTTTGATCACCTGGCCCTTGTATGGGAACTTCAGGCACTGATGATTAGTGGAGGCAACGGCTCCTATTGCCTCAAGGTACGGGCGTCCCAAGATAGCTTTGAATGTAGGGTCCAGTTCTAGAACATGAAACTCGGCGGTGACAGTACACGGTCCGAGCCCTACTTCCAACGTAACCACCCCTCGTGCCGGCTTCCGGGAGTTGTCATATGCGGTCACCGTGATGGCAGAAGGCTCAATCTCTTCATCGGAGATGCCGCAAAGTTGCAATGTTTCTGGCGGCATGACATTTATGGATGCTCCGGTGTCAATCAAGCAAGACTTGATCTCCACGCCTCGGATGACTACTGCAATGCGCAAGGCGTACTTTCTGATCTCTGGCCGTGCCAACTCCTCCTGCGTAAAGATGAGTGCCGGATGTTCACTCCTCGGGGTCAGGACAGCAATGATCTTCTCAGGCGGGAGGTCCTCATTGACCATGACCCGCTGCAAGTATTGTTGCAGGATGTCCTGATGGTTCTTTGACCTCTTTATCAACTCCAGAATTGAAATTCGTGCCGGCATTTTGTCCAAGTGCTTCAATAGGTCATATACCGTGCCGGGCAGCGGTTCTTCTACCACCTCCTCTTCTACCAGTTCCTGTGGTTGTATCCCGACCTGGGGGAAGACCCTTTGGAACATCCTCCCGCTACGAAGTACCGGCGCCAGCGTGGTAGGGGGAAGTGGTGATGATGGTGATGGTAGGGTTGGTTGGTAGGTTGAGGAGCCCATGGTAGGTAGGGGTGGTGAGGATCGGATGATGAGGGGTCGTGGATTGGTGGAGGCCGGTATGTTGGGTGATGGTTGGGGTGTTGGTGGTGATGGTCTAATGATGAGGGGTCGTGGGGTGGCAGTGACTGGTAGGTTAGGTGATGTCTGGGGTGTTGGCGGCGGTCTAATGATTAGGCGCCATGGAGGATTAATGGTGGTTGGTGCGTTAGGTTGGGGTGATGGTTGGGGTGCTGGTGGCGGTCTAATGATTAAGCGTCGTGGAGGGTTAATGGTTGGTGAGGGTAGTGGTGTTTGGGTAGTTTGTGGGCTAGGGGCAGCTCTCGGTATGGAGAGTATGGTGCGGTTTGTAGGTGGGGTTGGTATGGCGGGCATGGAGGGGATTTGATCCTCGACACCTGCCAACCCTGGGAATGGTGGGTTGACTCCTCGATGGCGGAGTGGACGAGGCCGAGTCGTTGGTTTGGTGGTGCTGGTGCCGGTGCTTGTATGGGTGCATGTACCGGTAGTGGATCTTGGACTATGCCCAGGCCGGGCTGCTGTTGTGCTTGTTGTCGCCGAGGTTGATTCTGCCGTGCCTTCATGGCTTGTATAGACTCTCCCATCTGTGCCCAGTCAATGTTCCCCTGATCGTTGAGGTCACGAATGTAATCTTTAAACTGGGAGCAGACATCCACCGGGTGCCCAGGATACCGAGGGTAAGCGCAGTATTTTGTCATGTCAACATTTGCCGGCCACCCTTCTCTCTCCTTTGGAAGCTCTAGCTGCTGTTCAGCCATCAATGCGTTGAAGATATCGGTGAGGGGGAATGGCAGTTGAGGGTAGTATTCTCTCTTGGGTCCCCCCCTCCTAGGTCGGTTGGCTGGTGGTGGCACTTGGTTGTAGGCTTGTTGTGGTGGTGGCGGTCGGTTGTAGACATGTTGTTGTTGTGGCGCTCGGTTGTAGGCATTTGGTTGCTGGGGCGCTCGGTTGTAGGTGGGTTGCTGTGGTGGTGCTCGGTTGTATGCAAGTTGTTGTTGTGGCTGAGGAGCTGGTTGAGGGGCTGGGCGGTATTGTTGATTGGGTGGTGGGTTACGGTATTGGCTTTGACGGTACCCACCCTGGTTACCCATGGCATTGATGCTCTCATTATTTACTACCCCTTCGGTGGTGGGTCCTACAGTGGTAGGCTTTCTAGTATTACGGGGCTTGGTGTCGAACGGGTTGATCATGGATGCATCCTTAAAGTGGGCTTGGAGGTAGCGGGCGCTATCACACAACTCACTCATGGTTGTTGGACGGTGCATGATCAGAAGGTTGCGAAGGTTAGGCGTGGTGTTCCCAATGAGCATCCTCACCGCTCCCCCTGCGAGATGGTATCCACAAGCCTCTCAGCCATTCCCCTCCACCGATCAGCAAATCTGGCAAAGTCCTCATCCGGCCTCATCTTTTCAGCAATTAAGTCAGTTATTGAGCAGGCTGGCCCCACCCTATCCTTGTACCTCTGTAGAAACTTCGTCTTGACAATGTCGAAATCCGCCGCCTCAATGGAATCAAGAGAATAGAACCAGTCAAGGGCGGATCCATCCAATGACCGACGGAATAGGAAGGCAAGGGCTTTGCGGTCATTTTTCCAGAATGAGGAGTCATAGAGAAAGCTCTTTAGATGGTTGAAAGGATTACCAGTCCCGTTGTAACGTTGGAAGACTGGTATCTCTGAAGGAGGAAGGTGTAGAACTGGGAAGGATGGGACAGAGATTTCAGGGATGGCTTTAGAATCGAGGCGGTGCCTCATCTCTTCGAAGCGCTCATCCATCCGGTTGATCTTGTTCATTAACACCTGGGTGAGGCTGGATTCCTGAGCCGCGGGAGCAAAGTGTTTACTTGATTGGGTTGGAAGAGGTGGGTTGGAAATAGGAACTGGAACAGAATTATGTGAATGCCCCACAACGGGATGAGTAGAGACACGGCAAGGTTGCCCAGGAGAAGAGATGATTAAGGGCCTGACTGCCGGTTGGGGTGGTGAGGGGGCTTGATTTCCCTCGATCGGAGCTTGATTGGTGGGCATCTTGCCCTTAGTGGCATATTGGACAATTGCAAAGGCCTCGGGATCAAGGTGAAGAGATAGATCCTTGAGAGCTTGTTCTATAATATGTGAAGTGGATCGGTGAGCAGGATCTTGGACCTCAGGTTCCATCACGGCATTAACATGGCCATCCGGTTGGACCATGGGTTGCTGAAGCTCGTAGTGACCCGTCTCGTACTCCTCTTCTTGGCCGCAGTAGTCCGACATCCCGATGTGTCTTCCGGACCTTAGAGTGGGCATCCTGTCAAATTTCCTTACAAAATGGTTGAAAGAAAGCAAATGAAGGGTGTAAATGCAAAGAGAGTTTTTTGTTTGTTTGGTTATGGTTGTTTGTTTGATTTGATTTGGTTTCAATTTGGTTGTTTGGCAAGCAAGTTGAACATAAAAATTAAAGGGATTTTTTTTTTAGGTGTTTTGAAAGAGAAAATTTTTTTTTCTTTTCAATTGTTGTGAGCAAGCAAGTTATGCAAACAAGGTTTTAAAATGACTACTCGACAATTATTGGGTTGAAACCTTAGATTAGATAGATTGTTTAGCAATTGTTCACTCAAATTGGGTATGGTTCCTATTGCTTCAATCTTCAAGACCTAAGGTTATCACTCATTCACCACGAGTAGGTACTTGGGTTCTTCGGGTTTTGGGAAAGTGGTACAACCGGCCCAATCGTGCGGAGAGGAATACTCCACGGATGGGGACTTACGGAGGTCTTGATGGAAACCACCAAATCAACTAGGAAGGAATATCCCAGAAGAGAGGTAAGAATCCACCAAGAAGGTGTTTGGAGGGTGAGGGTGTGTTGGGAGAGAGAGCCCCCGTCTCGAATGCCCTACGGATCGGAACAAGTCCGGTACCCGATGCAAAGCTAATGCAAAAATGAAAAATGGAGGGTAGAAGGAGAAGAAGCAATCAATATGCAAACATGAATGAAAGCTATTAAATAAATCAAACAAGTGAATGCAAGCAAGACATGCAACGATAAAGTAAAACAAGTAACTAGAAACTAGTAATTAAAAGGTGGTTCGCGCGGGAACCGGCTTGTGTTGGAGTGTCCAAGTGGGGACAAATCTGAAGTGAAGGTAAAAGGATGGTCCACGCGGGGACCGATTTGAAAATAAAGTGGCTCACGCGGGAGCCGAGTTTTGGAAAAGTAGGTGGTTCACGTGGGAACCGGTTTTTGAAGGAAAAAGGGGTGGTTCACGCGGGAACCGGTTTGTTTGATTGGAAAAAAGGAAAGGAGGGCCACGTGGGGCCAATCTAAAGGTGCTGCAAAGGGGTGGTCCACGCGGGGACCGATCTGAAAGTAAGTTGGTTCACGCGGGAACCGAGTTGGAAAAGAAAGGTGGTTCACGCGGGAACCGGTTTATAAGAAGAAAAGTGGTTCACGCGGGAACCGGGCTGAAATTAAAGGCAAGAAATCAAGTCCACATGGGGGACAATCTTAAAGGAAGAGTAATCAGAAACTTTTTAAAGGTAAATTGACATGGAAAAGGGTAAAGGACAAGCCGGTTCACGCGGGAACCAAGTCGGAAAACAACTAGTTGCACGGATCAATCAAGCTAGCACGGTTGAAGACATTGGTAGTCCCACCGTGGTCGCCAAAAAGCTGTCGACTCCGAAAATGGGTTCCGGATCGGCACCTCAAGAGAAGAAGGTGAAAGATGGAATGGAATTAGGGAAAAAAGGGAGTGAATCGGAAAACACTCGGAAAGCGGTAAAAACTCCTCACCTCGGTCCCACACTCACATTGATCCCCGAACTTTCATCTCACGGCGTCGCTCGAGCACCGGAGATGGTTCGGGTCATGTGGGAGGAGAGTGAGGAGGATATGAATTTAGAACATGAATAAAAAGAAAGTGTGGTCGCCAGGAGCCGCGGGCTCCGATTTATGAGATGTAAATTAAGAGATGAGTTGAATTGACCGTGTACCTTAGCGTGGGAGAAAGGGATGTGAGTTCAACCTTCTTCTTCTTCGGCCGGCCGATGAAGAAGAGTCTCCAATCCAATGCTAGCTTGATCAACCTGTGCAACTAGAACAATAAACCAAGTGAAGAAAATAATTAGAACTATGGGAAGTGTAGTAACCGGAGAGAGCAGATGAGAAAGAAGCAATCGGAATCGAACTCACCGGATTGGGGTGAGCCTTAACCCCTTTTTTTGTATTTTTGATTATGTAAAAATGATGTAAATGAACTAAAATATGCTTTAAAACATTAAATAAACAGAGTTAATGGAGTTGAGAAAGCTTATAGAATGATTTGGCTTGAGTTGAAGCCGAGTTGGTTGAAGACAGCCGGTTCGGGTAGCTTGGTACCCTTCTGGCGCGACTTCAGTGCAGAGGATGTCACGGACGACCCCGATGTCAGAATCGAGTTCCGTTTGTTGGAGTGGACAGAAAACTCAGAGAGGAAGGATTTCAATGTTGATGTCTTCTCCTAAATCCTCCTGTAGAAGTCAGTAAAAATTATGAAAGGGGGCGGATATTAAAATCAGAACCTGGATGCGCGCCCTCAGTGTAGCAACCGTCACGAACAAACGGCAAGTCAGAATGGAGCGCCGTCAGTTGGAGACGAAAGAGGACAAAGAGAGGAACAATTTGTATGTTGAAGACTTTTGCAGAAGAAGCCTCGGATTCTCTGCAGAAGTCGATGAAGATAGTTGATGAAGAACACCCGGATCGAGCCTTCTCCTTCACCTCGGGATCGGTTTCTTGACTTCGGATCGCCTTTGGACGTCGGGACGGCTTTGGAGAAGAGATTGGACGACCTTAGGACGAGCTAGGCACCGGGGTTCAACCTTGGTTCGTTGAGAATGGCCCTCAATTTATAGGGGAAGAGAGCCGGTGCAAAATTTAGAAACTGGATGTACCGCGCCCCCGCTTTTCAAAGGAGACGAGGGCGCGCAGGGCGCGCCCTCAAACCAAGGGCGCGCAGGGCGCGCCCCTAGTTCGGGGGCGCGGTCTGCGCGCCCTCCTGTTTCAAAGGAGGCGGGGGCGCGTTCGGCGTCTCATTGCTAAAAATCGACGGAAAGTTCCGGAAATTGCTAAAAATGGACTTGACATACGTAACGCGCCCCCGAACCGGGGGCGCGGTACAACTAAGTGAAAATCCTCCGCCAAATCCTTCCAAAAATCCGGTTTAGAAGGTGCTAATCGGGGCAATTTCCGATTTTCGGAAACCGACCGCGCCCCCGCCTTTCAAAGGGACCAGGGGCGCGCAGGGCGCGCCCCCAGTTTGAGGGCGCGCAGGGCGCGCCCTCAGGTTGAGGGCGCGCAGGGCGCGCCCTCCTCTCTCAAGCGGAGTGGGGGCGCGGTACACTCTCTCTCCTGCGCGCGTGTTCCGCGAGCCGTATCTTGCAAACGGGATGTCCGATTCGGCTCCCGTTCGTCGCGTTGGAAAGAGGGCCTTCAACCGCACGTCCTCAAGTCGGTAAAGCAGCCGGCATGACTCCCGATGTTCGCACGGGGCTTTCTATCGGTTTACCCTCTCGCGGAAAGCCGAAACCCGGGGCGAAGATCCGAAAGAGCACGGTTCCGATCGAGAAATCTCGGGTCAACTCGGGATGACTTGAAATGATGACCGAACAAGTCCGGTACGATCGGACAATCCGAAGTCATCGAAAAATCTGAGATTAACCCGGTAAACGTGAATCGAAAGCCGTAAAAGCCGCGAAACCCTAAAATTGACCGAACCGGCCTTACAGCCCCGGTTGATAAAATATACGGCTAGGATCGACCCGGATGACCTGAAAAGACCCGGTGATGACCGTAAAGGCCTAACGTGTGGTCCGGGATAGCCGTGTCAGCACAGATCGAAAAAGCCGTAACGAAAGCCGTCATTGACCGACGCCTACCGAAATGACTTCTCGAAAACCCTGAATGTTACGGAACACATGCGGGACTCCCGAGACCTTCAATTATGGACCATTCAAGGTCGGTCATCGAGCAGGCCTCGTGTTTTTATGGTTCACGCGCGGCTCTCGCTTGAAGGTTACGGCATTATTCCGGAAATCTTCGGTCCATTCTCAACTTACGAGGGGCTCCACCCATGTCCTTAGCTCATCTCCATGATGTAATCTGGATCAGATAACGGTCAGATAAAAGATATCGCCTATGGAATAAGAGTCTAGGGCTCCGAATCAGGCCAATTTGGCGTGTCTACACAAATGACACCAAACACGTACCCACGATCGATGGCACCGACGACCAGCACCATACCACCATCCCCTATATATCCTAAGGCTCATCCCCCCTTCTCCCACCAGTGGACCAAAAAGGCTTATTCTAGGGGTCATTCTGGCTTAACCTCCAAACGCGTGCCATGGCACGCGCAGCGTGCCATGCGCGTGCCATTCGTGTGCCATTCGCGTGCCAAGTTCAAATGCTTTGTGCCAAGGCACTTGAAACGTGAAAATGAGCTAATGCCTAGCAAGTTTTAAGTATCTTGCTTGGCACGTGCATGTGCCATGGTGCGTGCCGGCGCGTGCCATGCGCGTGCCACGCACGTGCCATTCACCGTGCAAAGGCATTAGAAACGTCAAATGTGCAAGTACCAACGACGTTTCGTGAACTTTGCATGGAGAATGCACGTGTGATGGCACGCGCTGACACGCACCAACACGTGCCGTGGCACGCTGCGCGTGCCATGCGCGTGCCACGCACGTGCCACTCACGTGCCACTTTCGTGTTCAACGTGCAAGGGCATTAGAAACGTCAAATGTGCAAGTGCCAAGTACGTTTTGTGAACTTTGCACGGAGAATGCCCGGGCGATGGCACGCGCCGACACACGCCGACACGTGTCGTGGCACGCGCAGCGTGCCATGCGCGTGCCACGTACGTGCCATTCACGTGCCACTTTTGTGTTCCACGTGCAAGGGCATTAGAAACGTTAAATGTGCAAGTGCCAACGACGTTTCGTGAACTTTGCACGGAGAATGCACGGGTGATGGCACGCGCCGACACGCGCCGACACGTGCCGTGGCACGCTGCGCGTGCCACGCACGCGCCATTCACGTGCCACTTTCGTGTTCCATGTGCAAGGGCATTAGAA
>CM069919.1:39199630-39224630 GCA_036172225.1 Cryptocoryne crispatula var. balansae | reverse complement strand
TAGTTGCTAGTTATTTGTTATACTTTATCATTGCTTGTCTTGCTTGCATTCACTTGTTTGATTTATTAAATAGCTTTCATTCATGTTTGCATATTGATTGCTTATTATCCTCCTACCCTCCATTTTTCATTTTTGCATTAGCTTTTGCATCGGGTACCGGACTTGCTCCGATCCATAGGGCATTCGAGGCGGGGGCTCTCTCTCCCAACACACCCTCACCCTCCAAACACCTTCTTGGTGGATTCTAACCTCTCTTCTGGGATATTCCTTCCTAGTTGATTTGGTTGTTTCCATCAAGGCCTCCATAAGTCCCCATCCGTGGAGTATTCCTCTCCGCACGATTGGGCCGGTTGTACCACTTCCCAAAACCCGAAGAACCCAAGTAGCTACTCGTGGTGATTGAGTGACAACCTTAGGTCTTGAAGATTGAAGCAATAGGAACCATGCCCATTTGAGTGAACAATTTCTAACAATCTATCTAATCTAAGGTTTCAACCCAAAAATTGTCGAGTAGTCATTTTAAAAACTTGTTTGCACAACTTGCTTGCTCACAACAATTGAAAACAACTAAAAAAATTTTATTCTTACAAAACACCTAAAAAAAACAAAACAAAAACCTTTTTAATTTTGTGTTCAACTTGTTTCCCAAACAACCTAATTGAAAGAAAAAAAATTCAAACAAAACAAAACATAACAATAAATTTTTAATCGTGTGCTTTGCGTGCTCTTTTTTTTAACCATATTTGAAGAAAGATCGACATGATGCCCATGATGCTAAGGTCTGGAAGCCACGTTGGGAGGTCGGACTACTACGAGCTGAAACAACCCATGGTCCAACTAGAGGGCCATGTCAATGCCTTTAGAGAACCTGAAGTTCAAAACCCTACTCATCCACCTGCTTCACTTAGTGTGGAACAAATCCTCCAGGGTCTATCTCTCCATCTAGATCCTGAATCATTTTCACTTGTGCAATCTTTAACAAAGGGCAAGATGCCTGCCAATCAAGATTCGGTCGAGGGAAATCAAGCCCCCTCACCACCCCAATCGACAGTCAGGCCCCTCATCATCTCCTCTCCTAGGCAACCCTGTCGTGCCTCTACTCACCCCATTGTGGGGCATTCATATAATTCCATGCCAGTTCCTACTTTGAAGCCACCTCTTCTAACCCATTCATCTAAATACCTTGCACCAATGGCTCAGGAACCCAACCTCACTCAAGCATTCATAGACAAACTCAACCAAATGGATGAGTGCTTTGAAGAGCTGAGGCACCGTTTAGACTCGAAGGCCATCCCTGAAATATCTCGCTCCATCTTTCCCAGTCCCACATATCCCTCCATCACAAACACCATCCTACCATCGCTACAATGGCTCAGGTGATCCCTTCACCCATGTCAATGATTTCTTGAGCAAATCATCTCAATGGCTAAATGATCGAAGAGCTCTTGCTATTCTTTTTAAGCGATCATTGGAAGGTGCAGCCCTAGAATGGTTCTTTTCACTAGGGGAAATAGAAATATGGGATTTTGAAATTGTCAAGGAAAAATTCTTGCGACGATATGGGCCAGGCTATTCAATAATTGAAGAAGTAAAAGAAGATGTGGAATTAATGCAATATTCTGATGAATTGAGGCCCGGCTTGAGAGGAGCATTGATGCTACGCACCAACCTAGGAGCCCTCTCCAACCTCATCTAGATCATCATCTTCAGCCGACTCCTCGATGCCAGTTGATTAGGCCACCCATGCCCCAACCTCGGTGGTCATGCAACCCGTGCTAATGGCGAAACCAACTGTGCACAATCAAGTTTCTCTTGTCTCTTGTGCAAATACTTTGTTACCTAAACCGGTTCCCCAGCCTTTGACTCCACCAACATTTCCAAAGGCCCCTCGCCCAATCATTCGGCCCTTAGCTTCTCAGTCTACTTCACCAACAGCTCCTCGGCCAACCACACAAGCCTTGGCCCCTCAACCAATTTTAGCAATAGCTCCCCAGCATGAACCGACTTCTATGCCAGCACCACTTCAATCAATCCCTCAACATAGGGTTTCCCCTCAGTCAGTCAAACCAGTTGTTTCTTCGTTGCTCCCGCCATGGCAGAGGAACTAGTCACTCCTATCATTCATGCTCCTGCCTTGGCGAAGGAACTAATCATTCCCGCTCCTACTATGGTAGATGATTTAGTCACTTCAACCATTCATGCTCCTGCCTTGGTAGAGGATCCAGTCAATCCGATCATCCATGCTCCTACCATGGTAGACGATTTAGTCACTTTGACCCTTCGTCCTCCTGCCCTGGCAGAGGAATCAATCACTCCAACCATTTGTGCTCCTACCATGGCAGAGAAATCAGCTTCTCATCATGTCATAGGGGAGGTCGAACCAAACCCTTCTACCTTTTTGGAATCCCCTAGACTATGCATGCCCCTTTCCTTCAACTGGGCCCATGCGCCCCTTTTCCCCAACTGGGCCTACATGCCCCTTTCCTTCCATCGGGCCCACGTGCCCATAATTCTCCCCAATCGGGCCCATGTGCCCTTAATTTTTCTAAATCGGGCCCACGTGCCCACAATTCACCTCAATCGGGCGCACGTGCCCGCAATTCACCTCAACCGGGCTCACATGCCCATGTTTTCTGCAACCGGGCCCATGTGCCCAAATTTCTTCTAAATCGGGCCCACGTGCCCACCTTCCATTAACTTTGGGCATACATGCCCACACTCCTTCAACTTCGGGCCTGTATGCCCCCATTTCCTCACCATCGGGCCCACGTGCCCATACTTCTTCAAAATCGGGCCCCCGTGCCCCCACTTCTTCAACTTTGGGATTACACACCCATACTCTTCAATGGCACCAGCGAGCCCATCACAAATCACAATCTTTCTCCCAACCATTTAAATCGGGTCCATGTGCCCACTCTTCTCATTGGGTCCCTCGGGCTCAACCTCCAATTAGGCCCTCATGCCCATCAACATCAACCGGACCCTCTATCCCACATTCAAATCTTGGGCTCACGTGCCTCTTGATTCCAACTACTCCCAGGCCTTCAAGCCCACTTTCAGCTCACGGGCCCAAGATCCCACTTTAATTCACTTTTCTTTTCAAGCATTCTCTTTCCTTTTCCAAATTTTATTTTCAAAAAAAAAGGGTAGAGAAATTTTCTGGGTGATACCCCAATCTTTGCCTTTTACATCATTAATTTTGACTCCGCCATGCTAAATTAGATCCTTCACATCTTTCACTTCATCCTATGACTATGAATCTTCAATCCAATGCAATATGGTGCATATCAAAAGTGGAAGTAGTTGGGCAAGTCAAGGCAAGGCATGGCAGGCAAGGCAAGGCAAGGCATGGCAGACAAGGCAAGGCAAGCACAAGCAAAGCCATCATCAGCAATGAACTTCTTATTCTCTCAGGTATTACATGAAATTGCATTCATCATCATTATATTATCTGCAAAGAAATATTTTTAAAAAAAAATGATTTTGAATTTCATATGACAATTTTAATTGAGAGAAATTCATGACTGACGACATTTGTAGCAACCTTGTTCTTATTAAACAAATTCTTTACATTGCAAGGCATATTTTTAATTGATTCACCTATGGAATGTTATTTACCTCAAAAAATGGAGAGAACTACTAGTATGACTTAAGTCCACATGTTCTAGATTGTTGTCTAGGAGTCGAGGGTAGATACTATTCTACACACACAACACGTCCTGATCCCAGAATCCAGATGACCCAACACCTGAGAGAAGCTAGGCAAGGCTCAGAGGTGGAAGGAAAACCCTCACCCTACTCTCTTCTGTTCGGTCCAAGATAGTTGAAGGAAATTAGAGGGGGAGAGTATCGAAAGCATCCGCCGCCCTAGTAGGAGGCCGTCTCAGAAGGTCCAACTTCTCAAATAAAAAAAAGGTGCCAAAAGATGGGCAATGAACCCCACAGGTTTAAACAAATATGGGCCTGTCTGAATGAGTACCCAAAAATGCAGAAAATGAAAAAAAGGCACCAAAAGATGGGCAATGACCCCACAGGTCAAAGCACCTATCCGAATGTGTGCCACAAAAATAGGTTTTTCGATAAAGAAGAAAAGACCCGAAGAGGCCGAACCCCAACGGGCAATTGGGTGTGAGTAGAGAAATCCCTCTCGACATATCCAAAGCCTATCAAGGACTTTCCCTCAATTCTTCATTCTTACCCCCAAGGTGTGGGTGAACCAACCAATTCAAAGCTAAACTCTAGCCGATCAAAGGTTGAAGGTCGAAAAGATTCTGGGCAAGGAACCCCATTTTGCACATGGTGTCTACCAACGAACCTAAAAAAACAACCAAGTGATGAGAACTTGTGTCAATACTGATTTTTCTCTCCCCCAAAAAAAATATTTTCAAAAAAAAAACTCTAAAAAAAAGTTGAATATTTTCAAAAACTCCCAAAAAATTAAATATTTTCAAAAACTAAAAAAAAGAATATTTTCAAAAATCCAGAAAAATTGAATCTTTTCAAAAAAAAAGAAGAAGAAGAAAACTTCTTTTTTCAAATCCCAACCAAAATTTCCAAAAAAAATTCCTTTTTCATCACCATGCTAGGTTTGAATTATTGTCTTTACATTCATTGTATATTTGTTGCTTTTACACCCTTAAGAAGGCTATTAGCCCTTGACAAAGGTCAAGGCATACTGCAACTTGCAAGGGGGATAAGCCGCATTGTTGTTCTAATCTCTTCCTTCTAAGTGTTTCAGGCACAAGAAAAACTTTACACCCCTTGACAAAGGTCAAGGCATACTGCAACTTGCAAGGGGGATAAGCCTTATTGGCATTCTAATTTCCTTTTTCTAGTGTTTCAGGCACGAAGAACAAATGAGGAGAACTTCATAACAAGGCGAAGCTCACCACTTCCCTCCCCAAGGATTCTTAGGAGGAGGTGCCACCATGACCTCGACCTCAACTTCGTCGAGGAGCATTTTCAAGATTTCAATAAGGCGATGCTCGCCACTTCCCTCCCCTGAGGATTCTTAGGAGGAGGTGTCACCATAACCTTGGCCTTAATTTTTCCGAGAAACCTTTTGCAGGCGATGCTCGCCACTTCCCTCCCCTGAGGATTCTCAGCAGGAGGAGTCATCATTACCTCGGCCTCAACTTTGCCGAGAAGCTTTTGCTCTGTGTCCTCATTAGGACACATGAACTCTTTTGTGAGAATGCATGTCATCACACCGCAAACTCACCGTTATCATTTTTTTTCTTAGCATATATTAGGTGCATTACTATTTATTTTATGCATTGATGTTGAAGACCGTGAATGCAAAGAAGATCAGGCCCGAGATCCCCTTCATCAAAATCCACGACGGTCACGGATAAGCCAAAATTGTGCAGTGAGGGACGATGGTTTTAAAATGGGTATCCTGACCTCATAGACAATCTATATCTTCAACTAATTGTTAGACAAGTTTGTTTTTGTTTTCTTGAGCCCAGCATGCATCATATAGTATTAGTTGCATTGCATATTTCTTGATCATTGCATACATTCTTTCAAAATCTTCACCTTCTCACCTTAGTCTCTAAATCTTTTATCCTAATTCCGATCATTCTGAATCCCATCATGTTTTCTAATCCAACTGTGTTTTCTAATCCCACCGTGTTTTCTAATCCCACCAACCTTTCTAATATCTCACTGTGTCTGTTAATCCCACCATGTTCGGTAATCACCTTGTGCCTTCAAATCTTTTATTTCTATCCCCACTGTGGCCACTACAACTCTTTTGCTATTCATCCCACCGTGGCAGTCACTTCCTCCTGCCAAGGGCCTCCTATTTGATCTAAACTTGCACGGTCATGGTCTGTACTTAAACATTTTCCTTTTGGAAATCGAGATCATTCCATTTCGAATTGAATCTTGTCTCCTAGAATACTTAAATGAATCTAAGAGCCTGAATGTGCTCGATTGGTATTCTTTTACTTTTTCAAAAAAAAATCTCTTTTTAAACTTTAGCCCATCACAGTACAGGAACACCGCAAAGATCGGGTTACCGGCTAATGATGAACCTACGAACCCATGTTTCGGGGACTCCCCACCGCGTTGGGGGTTGGCTATTCTTCTCTCGTGCCAGTGACACATCTTTTACCAATCGAACATAGGAAGACTTGATGAAACATGGTGGTTAACTAGGAGACTTGATGAGATTCATCTTGCCAAATCTGGTCGTTAAGCGTGTCTATATCTACACCTTGATGCCACCTTTTCGATCCATCACCATTTCGCTCCACTGCATTCCATTACAACTCATTTCACTTCGCTACATTCCTCTACATTTCACTTCGTTCCACTATATGCCATTCCCTTGCAAAGCCGACATCAAGGCGAGGCAAGCTGTAGACACGCCAATTTGGCATTATTTAGAGCTTAAACCATTATTCCATTGGCAACATCTCTTTTAGACCATAAAAATCATGATGAATCACCCTTTTGGATGAGCCGAGGTGCTTATTGGAAATATGAGGATGATTTTCTAATTTCTAATCAAATCCGTGTTTGCCGAACAAGAGACTCTTGGTGGTGTGCCAGATTATGCTTTTCCCAGCATATCATCTACTTGAAAATTTTTCACAGGATTATGTGTACATCTAATGAAGAAATATTCAACACAAATAATCTTCCACTCTGAGTCCTCTTTTTAATGCAACAAACGGAATTCAATTCTGATCTCCCATTTGTCTGCAGCGCCCTTTGGAAGTCAGATGCGCAGTTCTGTCCGCACGCAGCACCTATCAAGCCCAATTGCATGCAAGCCCAGCCCATTGGGCACATATCTGACCAATTCACGACCTTAACTTCCTTTTTCCTCTTCCATATCACTTTTTATAGTATCTGGAAGCTTCATGGTCGAAATTAGCATCATCTAATGATGGCAATCCAACTTGTTGTCTTGTATATCAAGACTTGCCATTTTTAGACTAGATTTGTTTGCTCTTCAAGTGGAGACATATTTTGAACATGGGGAAGGTGATCCATGGTTTCCAATATCTCTAAATCATTTGGGTAAGTTTCTAGATGCCTCAGGATGAAAATCAGCAACATTAATTGAAGGAAATCCAACCTATGGTCGGATGTATCAAAACTTGCTATTTATTGACCTGGTTCTCATCCCCTATAAAGGGAGACTCATATGAACGACCTAAAAAGGGCATACCCATCCTCCAACACTTATCTCTTCGTCCTATAGCCACCCTAGGCTCTTCCCAATCTCCCCAAATAGTTCTATCTGATAGAAATGTATGCCCTACAAGCCAATCATATGTGATATGATTTTACATTTCTTGTAATATCTTATTCAGTATAAATGGCATATTCTTCATTACTTGCACTATTTAGATGCGTCTATCGTAATGAAGTCCTAGGTTGCATGCAATGATGATTGAATCATGATGAGATCATGATAATGAGATCAATCATCTAGAAGCATGTAACATAAATGTTCCTAGTCGTAGGATCCTCGAGATGGGACATCAAGGATCCAGTAAGACTAGTGTATATGATATCTTCTCATATGATGAGAATGACCGATCTCATTGGTCATCAGTGTGGGGACACTGAGATACATATACAGGTGCTCATTAGAGGAATGAGTTCACTGAACTGACCATTATAGAATCCCTGAATGGTATCTTACCGAACTGTCGATCAGGGTATTCTATCATCACGGTTGCACGGTTGGATCTTTGACCTGAGTCGCCAAAGATGTCTTGCCGGGCGTACCATGTACTTTGACTATTGACTTATGGATCACTTAGTATTGTGGTCCTGTATAGTTAATGGATTGGGTATATGGGAAACCCGGTGGAGGCAATTGAGTGGACAATAAGGGATCGTCCACTCTCGGTAGGAGAGAGAGAATGTCCTATGGATAGTACTCTAAATCCTTGGCCAAGGTAGATAGGATAATTGGAAAAGAGTTTTCCAATTGATCCAATTACGAGTACAAGATTCCATAGTGTCGGTATATTTAGGAGTTGACAATCAATGCCGTACTCCTATCCGACCGGGACATTGAATGGACGAAGTTTTATATCCGTGTGGTAACCGATGATGGAAAGGCTCTTTGGAGAGGAGTTTATCCCCGAAGCCGTTTGGGATCATAGGATGTGGCTTGTACCCTTCATGATCGGTAGGCCGTTAAATCTATTATGAGATAATAGATTTAATTTAAAAGAAGTTGTTCTTTTAATTAGGCCTCAACCAAATGAGCTATTGGGCCTAGTGGGTCACACACATAAGGGCTAATCCATAAATTTGGGGGCAAGGGTGTAAATATAGAGAAAGTAGGGGTTTTTGTGTAAAACTCCAAATTCTCTATATAATAGCGAATTGAGCATGAGCCCCACAAGCCAAGGCTGCAAAATTCGTCCCTACCTCTCTCCTTCACGTTTTCCTGCTGGAGGCCGTCGAGAGTCGATGGGACTTCATCCGGGGCGAGTCGGAAGGTCCGACGCGAAGGAGAACCCGACTATGGAGGCGGCTCGTGTGGATACGACTAGAGGCCGCACACTTGAGTGGCTGAACGAGCGTGAGAACGCTCGATCTTCTCCGATCTTTAGGGATTATTTGAATCCCACAGAGGTACGTGTTCGAAACTGTTTCGAATACCGGTTTTGGCGACGTCGTTCGGTTTCGATCGAGACCAAGACAATGATATACGGGGAATCGTAAATTTTCCGCTGCGCCAATCTGATTGGACCGATTCCCAACAGTGGTATCAGAGCCAGGTTGAAGTCTCGTTCGATTCCGACGTCGTTTCGACGTCGTTTAATATATTTTATGTTTTCCCGAATCTGTACAAACGTCCATCTTGACGGAGTAACCATAAATCGTATGTGATACGTTTTGGAGATTGGTTGCCTCTGAATGAATCTCGTGACAAAGGGCTTTCCAACGCCGCAAACCGTTCGAATTTTGGACCACCGGAGAGTCCGGTAGAGGATCTGAAAGATGGTGATTTCGTTTTACGGAATTCACCGGTTCGATTTGGGGATTTCTTGAGATCTTCTTCCATAGAGACATTTGATGCCTAGTATATGGTTTAGAAGATAGGTAATACGATTACAAAGAGTTTCCCATCGTTATTTTGCTTCGAATGGCACCATCGGAGGTCGATTCAGAGTTTTTCCGAGGGGAGAAACTTTATGGCCGGCGGCGCTTCTTTCCTATTTTCCCGTTGATTGGGATTTTTTAATGGAAAGAAAATGGTATCTTTGGATTCCTTGTTCGATTTGGAATCGAACCACTATTTTTGGCTATTTTTTCGAGATCGGAATGTCCGGATTTTGGAAGGTCCTAAAACTCCTCTTCCGCGGTTACTATTCACCCTTATCGGGTGGAGGAGACGAGACCCATGGGGACTCGATAAGGGGATCCGGCGACGGTCAACGCGTTTTGAACGCGGTTTGACCGCGGCCGTTGCCGCGCGCGGTGGGCGGGCCGCGCGCAGCGCGCGCGTCATTTTAAAAAAAAAAAAATTTTTTTTTGAATGCGCGCGCGGCGGCTCACTGGCGCATGCGCCCGCAGCGCGTGGGACGGCGCCGTGCGCCGGCGCCAGCGGCGCACGGGTGGCGCACCCGCCTCCGTGGAAGGGAGGCGCAATGCGCCGAAGCCAGTTTTAAATGATTTAAAATTGTTTTAAATCAAAATAAAATCCTAAAAATGCCAATAAAATTTCATAAAATTTGTGAAAAAATTCTGGAATATCATATATTAGATTATCAAAGTGTTTGATGATCTTTTATGTGATTTTGAGCCCGATTGTCATAGATTCATTCATTGTTAAGTTTTTTTTAAAAAAAATTGTTTTAACGACTTAACTTGAGAAATTAATGTCTAAATTAATTCTGTAAAATATGATTTTTCAGAATGATGATTAGGACATTGATTTGGCACTTTGTATAGTTTTGGAAATACATATATTGTCTAAATTGTTTGGAGATGCTTGTTTATGTCATATAAATTGTTTATATGTTATTTCATGTTATTTACTTCGTGAATAAATTCGACAAGCATGAAATTGGGAATTTCAAAACATATGATGTATATTTTTATGATATAATAGTTATATCATATTATTACCACGTATTCGCACTATGTTCATGTGATGGTATGTATGTGTGAATGCTTGGATGATCATGGACTTAGAATGTGTGTCATGTGATGATGCTTATTAAATGTTGGCATGTAATTAAGGGCCTGCGTGCCTAATCTTCTCTCTTATCAATTCTGATTGTATATACTACCTCCCTCTAAAATGTACTCCCCTTGATTAAGATCAAGGTTTCTTATTTGATTAATGTACATTTATGGGTCTACATACCCTTAATGCTCTTGTAATGACAAGAAGACCGATCGAGGTGGAGGAGAGAGCGAGATGCAAGGAGAAGGGTTCTTCAAGGCATAATGGCTTGTCAACACCGGCATAGGATGTTGAATCCTTTAATGCATACCGATCTGGCTCCGGTCATGCATTAATGTGATGAAAGTCCATGATCATCTATTTAAATTTTGCATATTTGATATGTATGTGTGTGTGCTAGATACCTTAGATATATGGTATTCAAAGGTATTCATATTTATATGTAGCGCATACTATGATGAGACTAAAATAAAAACCCCTCCTCGTTTAAATTAGGTTGATATGCGTGAGACATTAAGAATGACTCACGTAGCCTTCCGTTGTTATGGTCTCGATGAGCCAATCTTAGATTGGGTGAGTTTGTTGTGTTTTCCACAAGGCTCACTCGGCAAGGGATTGGTGATCGTGGCCAAGGCTTAAAGCCGAACCTTGGGGTGGACCATTGGCATGGCCTTGTTGTGTTTCCCACAAGGGCTGTGTTGAGAATCCATACCCATAACGTAACAAGCGGATTTGACCTAACTAGAGTATATGACTTGTTGTGTTTCCCACAAGGTCATGACTCTAGAGGCTAAATGACTAAGAGTTGCAAGAGTAGCAACTGGCAAAAGTTGCCTACCTATTAAGTATGGGATGACTTGTTGTGTTTTCCACAAGGTCGTCACCATAAGGTTAATAGGGTCTTAGTCCCCACTAGGATATCATCGTGTTATCCCGTCTTTGCATAATGAGGGTTATGCAAATTCGTCGAAAATAGTGGGAGCATAAATTAGGACAAAAGACCATATCTTAATTTACATTGAATATCTGCAATATTTTCTAATAAAATTATATCTCCGTTATAGTAACCATCAGTTATCTTGCATACTTGAAGTCATTAGGCTCATTTATATTAACTTCCTTGACTGGTTTAGAATCATGAGAAGTGTTCTCATGGTTGACTATGTAACTAACCTACTTGGGAAGTGGGTGCCTACTAATCATCTAATGTAGTAAGAGAAGATGAGATCTTCATCTCATTAGAAAGATGTATTGTTTGCCTTACACTAAATGTTAGTCTCTATATGAAGTTTAGAGGCAACATAGATAGATGGATATGAGATCTATCATGACTCATAGTGATGAGCAAATTTAAGGCAAGATTAAAATAACAATACATCTTCAATACTTCTTGTTGGTAAGACCAATGAAAAGAAGTAAGATCATTAGATGAGAAAATGAAGGCATAGATAAAAGTCAAGAAGTTGGTCGAGGATATTAAGCCCAAAAGGACATAGGATTGCTCTTCTACTATCATGATGATGATTGGTGGAAAGTATATTGAATATATATATTGCAAAGAAGGAGCTTGAGAAGCTTCTGGCATCTCTGTCATTGACTTACTTGTCATACACATATACACATCAAGTATAAGATACTATTTGTGTATATTATAGTATAAGATACTAAACATATGTCTTATGGTATAAGATACCAGATGTGTGTATCTTGTATGAGATATTAGATATACATATCTTCTATAAGATGTTATATATGCATTTATTGGTATGAGATACTAAATATGCATCTTATATCTACAAAGGTTGCAGATAATGACAAGTAAATGAAGGCTTGATGTATAAAGATTAACCTACATATACAAATGGTGCAAGAGTTGTATCATTGATAGTGGGAGGTACAAATCTTTAGTAGCCTTTTAGGGTGTTTTATGATGAAGATTGTTGGTTTTATCCTTGTATATGAACAATATCGATATTTCCTACTTGAATAAATATTGATTTATTCCGAGTTATGGAAATGATAATTGTTCTAAGATTATGAATGGCAAAATGTTTGCTAGTGGGAGCTTAGTAAATAATTTACTCATATGAGATATGGAAGCTCTCATGGTATGTGTGAATGCTCCTCTTAGGAGGAAATGGGTTGATATAGATCCATCTATTTCTTTAGCTTAATATAGACATGGTCATATCAATGAGAAAAGACTTAAGAAGTTCCATATAGAAGGAAACATAAAGGCAAATGATTTTGAATTATTAACCAAATATGAGTCTTATCTCATTGAAAAATGACTATCTCTCCATTTACTAGAAATGGAGGGTAGACCAAGGAGTTAATAGAACTCATACATTTGGATGTGTATTGGTCTGTGTCTATTAAGGCTAAAGATGGACATTCTTACTTCATCCTTAATAGATAATTTCTCTAGGCATAGATATGTGTGCTTGTGAAGTACAAATATGAGACTTTGAGAAATTGTCTAAGGTAATAAATGAAGTAAAGAATAAATGGAAAGAGTATTAAAGCTTTTTTGATTAGGTCAAGGAGTGAAATACTTAAGTACTAGATTCACACATCATTTCAAGGATAATACAACTTTTCCTTAATGAACATCTCCCTAAAACCCTTAGCTTACTTGAGTAGTAGAAACAAGGGTGATTGTGTAATGTGTGACATGACACAAGTAATGACAACCTTTGCAATATCTTCCTTGTCTATTTAGGGCTAAGCACTCAATATAACCACTTTGTGTTGGTACCTTCTAATTTATTCTGATTATTTCATATATGATATGGATAAAGGGGTTATCTCTTGATCTTAAGTTAGTTAAGATTTCGGAATGTCCGGCCAAGATGAAGATGAGTAACCCATAATAATTAGAATATAAGATAGGAAGTGTAGACTTGTGGAATATGTAAGGAATCGTCCATTAAAATTTGGTGCAGCGGAAGCGACGATTCCTATGGGTTCCTTTAGAATCCGTCTCAATCAAAACCGAACGACGAAAACCGAAAACCGATCAAATCGGGTTCGAATATACCTGATAGGGATTCATATAATCCCATGGAGAGGAAGGAGATGAGCTTCTCAAGCTCTACAAACCGTTCAAGTGTCCGGTCTCCAGCAGTATCCACACGAACTTCATCCACAGCAGGTTCTCCCTTTGAGCCGGCCTCGAGAACTCTTCCCGAACGGAGCTCCATCGACCATGGACACCTTCTTGAGAGAGGAGGAGGTAGGGAGGAGGCTTGGGACGTGGTTTTCACCCTTGGCTTGATGGGGTTTGTTGAACCCATTAGTATTTATAGAGAATTATGGAATTTTTCATAAAAACCCAAAATCTCTATAAATTACGCCCTTGCCCCTGAACTTGTGGATAAGTCCTTTTGTGTGTGACCCACTAGGCCCAATAGCCTATTTGGTTGAGGCCTAAATAAAATAGAACAATTCTATTTAATTTAATTTAATCCGTTATCCGATAACAGATTAATCGGCCTACCGATCATGAAGGGTACAAGCCACATCCCATGATCCCAAATGGCTATGGGGATAAACTCATCTCCTTTGAGCCTTTCCATCATCAGTTACCACATGGATATAAACCCTCATGCATCCAATGTCCCGGTCGGAAAGGAGTACGGCATCGACTGTCAACTCCTTAGTGTACCGACTCTATAGGATCCTGTACTCGGAATTGGATCAATTGGAAAACTCCTTTTCCAATTATCCTATCTACCCTGGCCAGGGATTTAGAGTACTATCCCATAGGACATTCACTCTCACTTACCGAGAGTGGATGATCCCTTGTTGTCCGCTCAATTGCCTCCATCGGATTTTCCTTTTACCCGATCCATTGCTATATAGGACCATCTAAATTGTGATCCATAAGTCAATGGTCAAAGCACAAGTTCCACCCAACAAGGCATCTTTGGCGACTCGAGTCAAAGGTCCAACCATGCAACCGTGATGATAGAAGACCACGATGAACGAGTTCGATAAGATACCATTCGGGTTTCTAATTCGGTCGATTCGGTGAACTCGTTCAACTAATGAGCACCTGTATGTGTATCTCGGTGTCTCACACTAATCACCAATGAGACCGGCCGTCCTCATCACGTGAGAAGACATCACATACACTAGTCTATCCGGATCCTTGATGTCCCGTCTCAAGTATCCTATGACTAGGAACATTTAGATCAAATACCTCTAGATGATCAATCTGATTGTCATGGTCTCAGCGTGATTTAAGCATCATTGTATTTGATCGAGGACTTCGTTATGGGATTCGCGGCTAGGAAGAGCTTATAATGGAGATTTGGCTAATTATTTGAATGAGATATGTCTAGAAATGTCGAATCATATCATATATGATTGGCTTGTAGGGCATACATTTCTATCAATCTCCCACTTGCACTAAAGCCAATCACCCTTCGGTGATCTATATCGGCTCGAGGTGGCTTCAAACACTCTTTGAGTAGCTTCTTCGATTAGTGGATCGCAATGTTATTAACGGTAGATACTTTATCTTTAATTATATCTCTATAAGTTGCAATCTCTCGATTGTATGGTATCGCCACGAAGTTCTAAACTTGATGAGACATCGGCTCTACTCCATTGTTTTCTCAAAACAATGATACACTTTCATAGAAAATTGGGACAATCCCATACCTTAGATGAGAATCTTCATCTAGACTACTTCTCAAGTAGTGTGCAACCACCATGTAAACTTGTTTACATATGCTGTAGAACTTACAGTGTTATATCACATAGAACTCTTTCAACTCACTGCACCACCATTATTCTGACTTAATATCAAACTTATTTGATTAGAAGCTTGTGTTTGTAAAACTACAAGACTTCAAGTCTTATCCTTTATTGTATAGAGATACATTCTCAGTGCTTCTCAAGTACCAAATGATATATCTCTAAACTATCCAGTGACTCTCACCTGGATCTTCTTGATGAATG
Organism: Cryptocoryne crispatula var. balansae; assembly: GCA_036172225.1. Classification (NCBI taxonomy): domain Eukaryota; kingdom Viridiplantae; phylum Streptophyta; class Magnoliopsida; order Alismatales; family Araceae; genus Cryptocoryne; species Cryptocoryne crispatula. The sequence goes on along the minus strand of CM069919.1, from coordinate 39,209,491 downwards.
CTCATAACACTTAGAGCATTAATCACATCATGTACGTAGCATCATATAAATAATAGACCCTATGACAAAGGCATAAGGGCTCCATTTATGTGATCTCTTTATCTTTCAAGAAGTCTACAAAGACAACACTTTACAGAGATCAACTCCACACCACATAGGTAAGAAACCTATCTTAGAGTTCATCATGTCAAACCCTTTGACTATGGTAACTACGTACATTAACTGGGCATTGATTTTAGATCTATCTCCATAGATCTCAAAACCCAAATTGTGTTTGGAGGATCAATTTCAAAGCTAGGTTCACTTATGATAACACACTTACTTCATTCTTAATGAGTAGTATGTCATCAACATAAAATGTCAAAAAAGTAATAGCACTCCCACTTATCTTGTTGAATATACAAGGCTCCTCTTCGTTCTTAACGAAGTCATAAGATTTAATCTCATTAAACCTTATATATGATCTATGGGAAATTTTACTTCAGTCCATAAATGAATTTAATACACACTCTTCTTGGATGTTATTGGGACTTGATTCCCTATAGTTGTATCATATACACCTATTCCTCAAAAATACTTTAGAGGAACACTATCTTAACATCCAATTAGCTTATCTCATAATCATAGAGTGTTACAATCAAAATCCGAATGGATTAATCCATGGAATAGGTAAAGGATCTCATCATAGTCAACCATTTGACTTCAATGATATCATTTTCAACTATTCTCACCTTTGAAGGTATCGACCTTCTAATCCACTCCAATCTATTCTTTAGTGATCCATTTATTCCTTATGGATACTATATCCTTAGGTGGATCTATCAAGTTCTAAACTTGATTAGAATAGATAAAGTTTATATTGGATTTTATTGTCTCTTCCCATTAATGAATCAATATCTCATATTGGTTCTATATAGATCCTAGGATCAATATCCTTATTATCTTATGCCTTATTTCATCTATCAGAGATATGTCTCACATATCTCTTAAGTAGAATGGACACAAGTAAAGACCTATCATTTGTCCTTGTGTAATTATTAACTAGCACCTTAATAGAAGTATTCTTGGGTTGTGGAGCGGAACATCTTCCATATATACCTTGCTCCCACTATCTTTCTTAAAAAGGAACTTTTCCTTTAGAAATATAGTGATCTGAGCAACACATACCCTTATACATAAGGGTCGTATATTTAATATCCAAAAGTTTCCTTAGGATATTCCACAAACCAACACTTCATAGTCTTATATTCCAACTTGTTAGAGTTATACTTCTTCACCAGGTCGGACATTCCCAAACCTTAACTTGCTTAACTTCAAGTTTTAACCCCTTTTCCATATCCTATATGGAATAATCAGAACACACTTAGAAGGTACCTATTAAGATCAAGTGGTTATAACGAGTACTTAACCAAAATTAGACAAAGAGGAAATTTGCAAAGCTTGTCATTGTTCATATTATGTCTTGCATAATATGACTTCTTATTTTAGCTACTCAATTAAGCTAAAATGTGTAAGAGGTGTCCATTAGATTCTAATATCCTTCAATTATATGTGAATTATGTACTTAAGTATTCCTCTCCTTGATCTCATCAAAGAGTTCTAATACTCTTTCCATTAGTATCTCTACTTCATTCTTAATCTCAAATAATTTCTCAAAGGTCTTAGATTTGTACTTCATAAAGTACATATATATCCATACCTAGAGTCATCATCTTTGAAATAATGAAGTAGAAATATTCTTCTTTAGCCTTACTAGATATGGGCTAACATACATCTAAATGTACAAGTTCTAATAACTCATTAACCCATTCTCCATGTCTATATAAAGCTAAAGTGTAGATTGATCTAAATCAACCCATTTCCTCTTAAAAGGAATATTCACACATAACATGAGAGCTAACACATCAAATATGATTAAACAATTCATTAAGCTCCCACTGGCAAACACTTTGCCATTCAATCTATTAGAACATCTATCAATTTCATAGCTTAGAATAAATCAACATTTATTCAAGTAGGAAATCATATAATGTTCTTGTAGAAGGATATAATAGCAATATTAATTATTAAGACATCTCCATAAGGCTATTAAAGAATTGCACCTCCCACTAATAATGATGCAACTTTTGCACCATTTCATATGTAGGTCAACATCTTCTTTATTAAGCCTTCATTTACTTGTCATCATCTACAACTCCTTGTAGATATAAGATGCATATCTGGTATCTCATACCATTAGATGCATTCATAGTATCTAATATTATGATATACACATATAGTATCTAATACTATTAAGTGTATATTTAAAACAAGTAAGTGCCAATGACTTGGATACATGAAGCTTCTCAAGCTCCACCTTTGCATTATATACAAAACACTTTGTACTTTCTCTTCCACTTATCATCATCATGACGATGTAGCAGAATCCTGTCTTATTCGCTTTATTATCTTGACCACCTTCTTTTACTATTAACTCTCTCCTATTTCTATCTAATGATTTTCTTCTTACTATTGGTCTCACCAACAAGAAGTAATTAAGATGTATTGTTGTTCTAAGTTGCCCTTTAGATAGCTCGTCACTATGAGCCATGATGGATCTCAATATCCATCTTTCCATGTTGTCTCTACAATTTATATCTCATAGAGACTAACATCTACGTTAAGGCAACCAATGCATCTTGTTTATAAGATATGATCTTATCTTTCTTTCATTTCACTAGATAATTTATGAGACACCCACTTCACAAATAGAGTACTTAATTGGTCATCTATGAGAACAATTCTCTTAGTTCTAAACAAGTCTAAGAAGTTTGAGCCATTAAGCTATTTGACATCTAATATGTCATACTAATGGTGGTTTATAATCGTATTCTACAACTGAGATATAATTTTATCAATATAACATTGCAAACATTCATTAAAATTAAGATATGGTCTTTGATCCTAATTTATGCTCCCACTAATTTTCGACGAATTTGCATAACCCTCGTTATGCAAAGGCAGGATATCACGATGAAATCCTAGTGGGGACTAAGACCACTATTAACTTTATGGTGATGACCTTGTGGTAGCACAACAAATCACCCCATACTTAATAGGTAGGCAACTATTGCCGGTTGCAACTCTTGCAACTCTTAGTCATTTAGCCTCTAAAAGTTATGACCTTGTGGTAGCACACAACAAGCCATATACTCTAGTTAGGTCAAACCCGCTTGTTACGTTATGAGAATGGATTCTTCACACGCAAAGCCCTTGTGGTAGCACAACAAAGCCATGCAAATGGTCCACCCCAAGGTTCGGCAAATGCCTTAGCCATGATCACCAATCCCCTTCTTGAATGAGTCTTGTGGTAGCACAACAAACCCATCCAATCTAAGATTGGCTCATCGAAAGACCATAACAACGGAAGGCTACGTGAGTCATTCTTAATGTCACACGCTTATCAACCTAATTATGACAAGGAGGGATTTTATTTTAGTCTCATCAATAATATGTGCTAAGTATATATAATACCTTTGGAATATCATATATCTAAGGTATAACCAGTAGCACACATCCACATATCAAATATGCACTGAAAATCGGGTGATCATGGACTTAACCCTAAGCATGCACCTAAGGCACCCCTATAGGTGCAAATCCTTGCTTGAGATGCTTGAGTTGGTATGCTCCCACTTCAGAAGAAGGTGCTTCTCCAAGTGGTCCCGCTCTCCAACCTTCCACGAACCGGCTTCTAACTCTTACAAGCGGCTTAAGGGTATGCGGACACAAATGTACATAACTCAATAAGAAACCTTGGTTTTAACCAAGGGGAGTACATTAATTGAGGGAGGTAGAATGTACAATCAGATTGTATAGAGAGAGAGGAGGCACACGCAGGCCCCATTTAATAACATAACCAACACAACTAAAAGCAATCACAAGCCAAGCACAATTAAGTCCATGATCACCTCCATACACACACTAACATTCATCATATGAACATAGAGCGCATACGTGATAATTATATGAGATATATGAGATATATCAGCATAAAATTATATAATTTATTTTTAAATTCTCAATTTCATGCATGTCGAATTTTCATGAAATAAATAACATGAAAATAACATGACAACAACATATAAACAATTTATATGAAATGAACACATAAAACTAAACTATTTAGAACATTCATGCATTCCCAATACTGTGCAAGGTCAGAAATTAATGTCCCAATTTATATTCTGTAAAATCTCATTTTACAGAATTAATTAAGACACTAATAAATTAAGTTAAACCTTTAAAACAATTTTAAAGTTTAACCAAGAGTGAATCTATGTAAATAGAACTAAACATCATCTAACATGTCATTAAACACTTTAAAACATGTTAAATAATATTATAGAATTTTTCAGAATTTTTCTGGAATTTTCTGGAAATTTTTCGGAATTTTCTATGATTTTAAACAATTTAAAATCAATAAATAAAAGATCTGGCGCATTGCGCCGCGCGCTCCGGCGCACTGCGCCACGTCGGCGAGCGCCTGTGTGCGCCGTTGCGTGCGCCGGTTTTCAAACGCGCCTGCGCCAACCGTCGTGCGCCGGCGCGTGCGCCGATCGCCATCCCCGAATGGGGACTGTTCATCCGGAGGAGAGTTAATCTCATTAACTCGGACATATCTCCTTATCCCGGACTCCGAAAAATCCGAAAAAATATGAGTTGGAATCCTTATCGAATAAGGAATCCAAAACAGTCGGCCTCATATCCAGTAAAAATCTCAGTCGACTGAAAAATGAGGAGGAAGAGGCGGCGGTCACCCAAATTCCGTAGCAGAAATCTCAATTTTGTAACGAGGATAACTCCTTATCCAGGAAGCCAAATATTCTCCAAAAATACAATTTAGAATCCTAATCATATGACGTTTCCAAATATGTATATATTCCTTCAGATAAAAATTCTCTATCAACGGGAAATCAGGAAGAAACAAGTCGGCGCCGCCAGATTCCGCAGAACCCTAGTTCGTCGGAAAACTCAAAATTCTCATCCTCCGCCGTCGTTCAAAGCTGGAGATCAAAGGGAAAGGTTAGGTAATCATATTACCCATCTCCTAAAACTTTTCCAAGTCTCAATTTCTACTGTGGACGGAGATTTCACAAAATCCCCAAATCCGGGTGTTGGTTCGGGCATGACAGAAACACCAACTTTTGATGCTTCTACCGAACACTACAGAGATCCAAACTTCAAACGGTTTGCGGAGTTGGAAAGCCCTATATCACGAGATTCAACCAAGGCCAACCAATCTTTTATCTGAGTCATACACAGAATATGGTCGCCTCGTCAAAACAGACGTTTGCACAGATTCGGGAACACATACATAACATGAAATAATGTCGATTCGACGTCGGTTTCGACCGAGACTTGAACCGGGCTCTGATACCACTGTAAGGAATCGTCCATTAAAATTTGGTGCAGCGGAAGCGACGATTCCTATGGGTTCCTTTAGAATCCGTCTCAATCAGAACCGAACGACGAAAACCGAAAACCGATCAAATCGGGTTCGAATATACCTGATAGGGATTCATATAATCCCATGGAGAGGAAGGAGATGAGCTTCTCAAGCTCTACAAACCGTTCAAGTGTCCGGTCTCTAGCGGTATCCACACGAACTTCATCCACAGCAGGTTCTCCCTTTGAGCCGGCCTCGAGAACTCTTCCCGAACGGAGCTCCATCGACCATGGACACCTTCTTGAGAGAGGAGGAGGTAGGGAGGAGGCTTGGGACGTGGTTTTCACCCTTGGCTTGATGGGGTTTGGCTGAAACCATTAGTATTTATAGAGAATTATGGAATTTTTCATAAAAACCCAAAATCTCTATAAATTACGCCCTTGCCCCTGAACTTGTGGATAAGTCCTTTTGTGTGTGACCCACTAGGCCCAATAGCCTATTTGGTTGAGGCCTAAATAAAATAGAACAATTCTATTTAATTTAATTTAATCCGTTATCCGATAACAGATTAATCGGCCTACCGATCATGAAGGGTACAAGCCACATCCCATGATCCCAAATGGCTATGGGGATAAACTCATCTCCTTTGAGCCTTTCCATCATCAGTTACCACATGGATATAAACCCTCATGCATCCAATGTCCCGGTCGGAAAGGAGTACGGCATCGACTGTCAACTCCTTAGTGTACCGACTCTATAGGATCCTGTACTCGGAATTGGATCAATTGGAAAACTCCTTTTCCAATTATCCTATCTACCCTGGCCAGGGATTTAGAGTACTATCCCATAGGACATTCACTCTCACTTACCGAGAGTGGATGATCCCTTGTTGTCCGCTCAATTGCCTCCATCGGATTTTCCTTTTACCCGATCCATCGCTATATAGGACCATCTAAATTGTGATCCATAAGTCAATGGTCAAAGCACAAGTTCCACCCAACAAGGCATCTTTGGCGACTCAGGTCAAAGGTCCAACCATGCAACCGTGATGATAGAAGACCCTGATAGACGAGTTCGATAAGATACCATTCGGGGTTTCTAATTCGGTCGATTCGGTGAACTCATTCAACTAATGAGCACTTTTGTATGTGTCTCTCGGTGTCTCCACACTAATGACCAATGAGATCGGTCGTCCTCATCACATGAGAAGACATCACATACACTAGTCTATCCGGATCCTTGATGTCCCGTCTCAAGTATCCTATGACTAGGAACATTTAGATCACATACCTCTAGATGATCAATCTCATTATCATGATCTCATCATGATTTAATCATCATTGTATTTGATCAAGGACTTCATTATGTTATTTGCTTCTAATAAGAGCTTATAATGAAAATTTGCCTAATTAATTGAATGAGATATTTCTAGAAATGTCGAATCATATCATATATGATTGGCTTGTAGGGCATACATTTCTATCAGAATATCCTAAGGAAACTTAAGGATATTTAAATATACCACTTTATGAGATAAAGGGTATGTGTTTCACAATTTACTATATTCCTAGAGGAAGAGTTCCTCTTTGAGGAAAATAGTGGGAGCAAGGAATTTCTGGAAGGTGTTCTAGACCCACAACCCAAAGACACTTCTATGGTACTGATTAATAATAGCACGCATCATAGGTCTTTAAATTGTGCTAATTCAATCGTATAGATATGTGAGACATATCTTTGATGGAAGAATATAGGCACAATAAAGTGAGGATACTGATCCAAAGACCTATGGAAGAAAATATGAAATATTGATTCTAAAATAGGAGAAGACAATAAAATCTATAATAATATCCATCTATTTTAGCCAAGTTCGGAACTTGGAAGATCCACCTAAGGGTAAAGTAACCATTAGGTGTAAATGAAAAGAAAAGATGGATAGGAGTGAATTTGAAGGTGAGACCTTCAAGGCATGGATGATTGAAAAGGCATCATCTAAGTTAAGGAGTTGACCTTGATGATATCTTTTAACCATTGCCATATTCAATCCATTTAGATTTTATTAGTACACATTATGACTATGAGATATGTCAATTAGGATGTTAAGATAAAATTTCTCCAATGGTGAAATTTAAGGGGAGGTGTATATGATACAACCTCTGTTGTATATGATACAACTTGAGGGATGTGAATCCCAAAACATCCAAAGAATGTGTACACATTGGTTATGTTCATTCATGGACTACAACAACATTCTCAACCTTGGAATATAAGATTTGATAAGATTGAATCTTATGACTTCATTTGGAATGAAGAAGAACCTTGTGTGCATAAAAATGCTAGTGGGAGTGCTATTGTATTCTAGACATTTTATATTGATGGCATACTACTCATTATGAATGATGTAGGTATGTTATCATCCATGAAGCCTAACTATAAAAATGAATCCTCCATAATTATTATGGGAAAAGCTTCCTAAGGATTTAGGTCTATGGAGATAAATCTAAAAGGAATGCTTGGCTTGACCCATTTGTTGTACATAGACACCATAGTCAAAGAGTTTGACATAAAAAACTCCTATAGAGGTGCCTTGCCCATAAGATATGGAGTTTATCTCTTTTAAAGAGAGATATAATACATGAATATAGTCTCTTATGCCATAGTCATAGGGTCTATCATGTATACTATGTACATAGCCTAATGTGATGAGTACTTTAAGTGTTATGAGTAATCATCACGCAAATCCAAGTGAGAGTCACCGGGATAGTTGAGAAGTATATCCTTAAGAACTTGTGAAGTACTAAGGATGCATTTCGAGTATGGAGGATAGGATTGGAAGTTTGAGTTAGACTTAAACTTATAGTTAAAAATGACTGGTAGCTAGGGTATATGTTTTACCTAGATGGTGGTGTAGTGAGCTGGAAAAGTTCCATGCTATAGACACTGTAGATTTTACAAATCATAATTGCTGCCAACTGCTTATGAAGTAGTCTAGATGAACAAGTTCATCTTATATTAGAGAGTTGTCTCTAATATCTCTGATAATGTACCATTATTTTGTGAAAATGATGGATCATTACTTTTGTAGTGGAGCCATTGTCTCATCAGAAGTTTAAACACTTCTGTGGCAATACTACTTGATTAAAGTGGCTGCAACTCAAGGAGATATGATTAAAGATAGACTATCTTAAACTATAAATATTGCAGATCCACTAACTAAGGCCCCGACTCAAAGTGTGTTTGAGGGTCACCTTGGGCTGATGGAGATCAGACATGTGGGTGATTGGCTTTAGTGCAAGTGGGAGATTGATAGAAATGTATGCCCTACAAGCCAATCATATGTGATATGATTTTACATTTCTTGTAATATCTTATTCAGTATAAATGGCATATTCTTCATTACTTGCACTATTTAGATGCGTCTATCGTAATGAAGTCCTAGGTTGCATGCAATGATGATTGAATCATGATGAGATCATGATAATGAGATCAATCATCTAGAAGCATGTAACCTAAATGTTCCTAGTCGTAGGATCCTCGAGATGGGACATCAAGGATCCAGGAAGACTAGTGTATATGATATCTTCTCATATGATGAGAATGACCGATCTCATTGGTCATCAGTGTGGGGACACTGAGATACATATACAGGTGCTCATTAGAGGAATGAGTTCACTGAACTGACCATTATAGAATCCCTGAATGGTATCTTACCGAACTGTCGATCAGGGTATTCTATCATCACGGTTGCACGGTTGGATCTTTGACCTGAGTCGCCAAAGATGTCTTGCCGGGCGTACCATGTACTTTGACTATTGACTTATGGATCACTTAGTATTGTGGTCCTGTATAGTTAATGGATTGGGTATATGGGAAACCCGGTGGAGGCAATTGAGCGGACAATAAGGGATCGTCCACTCTCGGTAGGAGAGAGAGAATGTCCTATGGATAGTACTCTAAATCCTTGGCCAAGGTAGATAGGATAATTGGAAAAGAGTTTTCCAATTGATCCAATTACGAGTACAAGATTCCATAGTGTCGGTATATTTAGGAGTTGACGATCAATGCCGTACTCCTATCCGACCGGGACATTGAATGGACGAAGTTTTATATCCGTGTGGTAACCGATGATGGAAAGGCTCTTTGGAGAGGAGTTTATCCCCGAAGCCGTTTGGGATCATAGGATGTGGCTTGTACCCTTCATGATCGGTAGGCCGTTAAATCTATTATGAGATAATAGATTTAATTTAAAAGAAGTTGTTCTTTTAATTAGGCCTCAACCAAATGAGCTATTGGGCCTAGTGGGTCACACACATAAGGGCTAATCCATAAATTTGGGGGCAAGGGTGTAAATATAGAGAAAGCAGGGGTTTTTGTGTAAAACTCCAAATTCTCTATATAATAGCGAATTGAGCATGAGCCCCACAAGCCAAGGCTGA
>CM069919.1:39189630-39192130 GCA_036172225.1 Cryptocoryne crispatula var. balansae | reverse complement strand
CCGGAGGACCGTCGCCGGAGCACCGTCGCCTGAGGACCGTCGCCGGAGGACCGTCAGAGGAGGACCGTCGTTGGAGGACCGTCGCCGGAGCACCGTCGCCTGAGCAAAAGTCGTCGGCAAGTGCCGTGCACCGCCGACGGAGCGCCGCCGGAGAGCCGCCGCCCGCCGCCAACAAATATCTAAATGGGCCGCCATCACGAATATGGACAAGCCACATAGCCAAAGTCGTCGGCAAGTGCCGTGCACCGCCGACGGAGTGCCGCCGGAGAGCCGCCGCCCGCCACCGACAAATATCCAAACGGGCCGCCATCACGAATAGGGACAAGACACATAGCCAAAGTCATTGGCAAGCACCGTGCAACGCCGACGAAGCGCAGCCAGAGCGCCGCCGGATCACCACCGGTCCGCCGCCGGACCGCCGCTGACAAATATCCGAACGGGCCGCCATCACGAAAAGGGAAAAGACATCTGGCAAAAGTCGTCGACAAGCGCCGTGCACAGCCGCCGGACCACAGCCGGAGGGCCGCTGGAGCGCCGCCGACAAACATCCGAATAGGCCGCCAACACGAAAAGGGAGAAGACACGCAGCGAAAGTCGACGGCAAGCGCCGTGCACCGCCACCGAAGGGCCGCCGGAGCGCCGCCGAAGCGCCGCCGGAGGGCGGCCGCAGCGCCGCCGGAGCGCCGCCACCCGCCACCGGAGCGCCGCCACCTGCCGCCGACAAATATCCGACATGCCGCCAACACCGAATGACACCAAACACGTACCCACGATCGACAGCACCGACGGCCAGCACCATACCACCATCCCCTATATATCCTAAGGCTCATCCCCCCTTCTCCCACCAGTGGACCAAAAAGGCTTATTCTAGGGGTCATTCTGGCTTAACCTCCAAACGCGTGCCATGGCACGCGCAGCGTGCCATGCGCGTGCCATTCGTGTGCCATTCGCGTGCCAAGTTCAAATGCCATGTGCCAAGGCACTTGAAAAGTGAAAATGAGCTAATGCCTAGCAAGTTTTAAGTATCTTGCATGGCACGTGCACGTGCCATGGCGCGTGCCGGCGCGTGCCATGCGCGTGCCACACACGTGCCATTTACGTGCCACATTCGTGTTACACGTGCAAAGGCATTAGAAACGTCAAATGTGCAAGTACCAACGACGTTTCGTGAACTTTGCACGGAGAATGCACGGGTGATGGCACGCGCCGACACGTGCCATGGCACGCTGCGCGTGCCATGCGCGTGCCACTGACGTGCCATTCACGTGCCACTTTTGTGCTCCACGTGCAAGGGCATTAGAAACGTCAAATGTGCAAGTGCCAACGACGTTTCGAGAACTTTGCACGGAGAATGCCCGGGCGATGGCACGTGCCGACACACGCCGACACGTGCCGTGGCATGCTGCGCTTGCCATGCTCGTGCCACGTACGTGCCATTCACGTGCCACTTTTGTGTTCCACGTGCAAAGGCATTAGAAACGTCAAATGTGCAAGTGCCAACGATGTTTCGTGAACTTTGCACGGAGAATGCACGTGTTATGGCACGCGCTGACACGCGCCGGCACGTGCCGTGGCACGCTGCGCGTGCCATGCGCGTGCCATTCACGTGCCACTTTCGTGTTCCACGTGCAAGGGCATTAGAAGCGTCAAATGTGCAAGTGCCAACGACGTTTCGTGAACTTTGCACGTAGAATGCCCGGGCGATGGCACGCGCCGACACACGCCGACACGTGCCGTGGCACGCTGCGCATGCCATACGCGTGCCGCGTACGTGCCATTCACGTGCCACTTTTGTGTTCCACGTGCAAGGGCATTAGAAACGTCAAATGTGCAAGTGCCAACGACGTTTCGTGAACTTTGCACGGAGAATGCACGGGTGATGGCACGCGCCGTCACGCGCCGACACGTGCCGTGGCACGCTGCGCGTGCCACGCACGTGCCATTCAAGTGCCACTTTCGTGTTCCACGTGCAAGGGCATTAGAAACGTCAAATGTGCAAGTGCCAACGACGTTTCGTGAAGTTTGCACGGAGAATGCCCGGGCGATGGCATGCGCCGACACACGCCGACACGTGTCGTGGCACGCGCAACGTGCCATGCGCGTGCCACGTACGTGCCATTCACGTGCCACTTTTGTGTTCCACGTGCAAGGGCATTAGAAACGTCAAATGTGCAAGTGCCAACGACGTTTCGTGAACTTTGCATGGAGAATGCACGGGTGATGGCACGCGCCGACACGTGCCATGGCACGCTGCGCGTGCCATGCGCGTGCCACGCACGTGCCATTCACGTGCCACTTTCGTGTTCCATGTGCAAGGGCATTAGAAACGTGAAATGTGCAAGTGCCAACGACGTTTCGTGAACTTTGCACGTTAAATGCACGGGACGATGGAACGCGCCGACACGTGCCATCGCACGCGCAGCGTGCCACGCACGTGCCATTAACGTGCCACTTTCGAGTGGCACGTGCATGGGCATTAGAAACGTCAAATTTGCAAGTG
>CM069919.1:39159630-39169630 GCA_036172225.1 Cryptocoryne crispatula var. balansae | reverse complement strand
CGCGTGAACCGGCTTGTCCTTCACCTCTTCCATGTCAATTTACCTTTAAAATTTCTGTTTACTCTTTCTTTAAGATTGTTCCCCATGTGGACTTGACTTTCTTGTTTTTAATTTCAACTTGGTTCCCACTTGAACCACTCTTTTCTTCTTGTAAACCGGTTCCCGCGTGAACCACCTTTCTTTCCAACTTGGTTCCCACGTGAACCAACTTATTTTAAGATCGGTCCCCGCGTGGACCACTCATTTGAAGCACCTTCAGATTGGCCCCACGTGGCCCTCCTTCCCTTTTTTCCAATCAAACAAGCCAGTTCCCGCGCGAACCACCTTTAGTTGCTAGTTGCTAGTTATTTGTTTTACTTTATCATTGCTTGTCTTGCTTGCATTCACTTGTTTGATTTATTAAATAGCTTTCATTCATGTTTGCATATTGATTGCTTCTTCTCCTCCTACCCTCCATTTTTCATTTTTGCATTAGCTTTTGCATCGGGTACCGGACTTGCTCCGATCCATAGGGCATTCGAGGCGGGGGCTCTCTCTCCCAACACACCCTCACCCTCCAAACACCTTCTTGGTGGATTCTAACCTCTCTTCTGGGATATTCCTTCCTAGTTGATTTGGTTGTTTCCATCAAGGCCTCCATAAGTCCCCATCCGTGGAGTATTCCTCTCCGCACGATTGGGCCGGTTGTACCACTTCCCAAAACCCGAAGAACCCAAGTACCTACTCGTGGTGATTGAGTGACAACCTTAGGTCTTGAAGATTGAAGCAATAGGAACCATGCCCATTTGAGTGAACAATTTCTAACAATCTATCTAATCTAAGGTTTCAACCCAAAAATTGTCGAGTAGTCATTTTAAAAACTTGTTTGCACAACTTGCTTGCTCACAACAATTGAAAACAACTAAAAAAATTTTATTCTTACAAAACACCTAAAAAAACAAAACAAAAACCTTTTTAATTTTGTGTTCAACTTGTTTCCCAAACAACCTAATTGAAAGAAAAAAAATCAAACAAAACAAAACATAACAATAAATTTTTAATCGTGTGCTTTGCGTGCTCTTTTTTTTAACCATATTTGAAGAAAGATCGACATGATGCCCATGATGCTAAGGTCTGGAAGCCACGTTGGGAGGTCGGACTACTACGAGCTGAAACAACCCATGGTCCAACTAGAGGGCCATGTCAATGCCTTCAGAGAACCTGAAGTTCAAAACCCTACTCATCCACCTGCTTCACTTAGTGTGGAACAAATCCTCCAGGGTCTATCTCTCCATCTAGATCCTGAATCATTTTCACTTGTGCAATCTTTAACAAAGGGCAAGATGCCTGCCAATCAAGATTCGGTCGAGGGAAATCAAGCCCCCTCACCACCCCAATCGACAGTCAGGCCCCTCATCATCTCCTCTCCTAGGCAACCCTGTCGTGCCTCTACTCACCCCATTGTGGGGCATTCATATAATTCCATGCCAGTTCCTACTTTGAAGCCACCTCTTCTAACCCATTCATCTAAATACCTTGCACCAATGGCTCAGGAACCCAACCTCACTCAAGCATTCATAGACAAACTCAACCAAATGGATGAGTGCTTTGAAGAGCTGAGGCACCGTTTAGACTCGAAGGCCATCCCTGAAATATCTGCTCCATCTTTCCCAGTCCCACATATCCCTCCATCACAAACACCATCCTACCATCGCTACAATGGCTCAGGTGATCCCTTCACCCATGTCAATGATTTCTTGAGCAAATCATCTCAATGGCTAAATGATCGAAGAGCTCTTGCTATTCTTTTTAAGCGATCATTAGAAGGTGCAGCCCTAGAATGGTTCTTTTCACTAGGGGAAATAGAAATATGGGATTTTGAAATTGTCAAGGAAAAATTCTTGCGACGATATGGGCCAGGCTATTCAATAATTGAAGAAGTAAAAGAAGATGTGGAATTAATGCAATATTCTGATGAATTGAGGCCCAGGCTTGAGAGGAGCATTGATGCTATGCACCAACCTAGGAGCCCTCTCCAACCTCATCTAGATCATCATCTTCAGCCGACTCCTCGATGCCAGTTGATTAGGCCACCCATGCCCCAACCTCAGCTGGTCATGCAACCCGTGCTAATGGCGAAACCAACTGTGCACAATCAAGTTTCTCTTGTCTCTTGTGCAAATACTTTGTTACCTAAACCGGTTCCCCAGCCTTTGACTCCACCAACATTTCCAAAGGCCCCTCGCCCAATCATTCGGCCCTTAGCTTCTCAGTCTACTTCACCAACAGCTCCTCGGCCAACCACACAAGCCTTGGCCCCTCAACCAATTTTAGCAATAGCTCCCCAGCATGAACCGACTTCTATGCCAGCACCACTTCAATCAATCCCTCAACATAGGGTTCCCCCTCAGTCAGTCAAACCAGTTGTTTCTTCTGTTGCTCCTGCCATGGCAGAGGAACTAGTCACTCCTATCATTCATGCTCCTGCCTTGGCAGAGGAACTAATCATTCCTGCTCCTACTATGGTAGATGATTTAGTCACTTCAACCATTCATGCTCCTTCCTTGGTAGAGGATCCAGTCAATCCGATCATCCATGCTCCTACCATGGTAGACGATTTAGTCACTTTGACCCTTCGTCCTCCTGCCCTGGCAGAGGAATCAATCACTCCAACCATTTGTGCTCCTGCCATGGCAGAGAAATCAGCTTCTCATCATGTCATAGGGGAGGTCGAACCAAACCCTTCTACCTTTTTGGAATCCCCTAGACTATGCATGCCCCTTTCCTTCAACTGGGCCCATGCGCCCCTTTTCCCCAACTGGGCCTACATGCCCCTTTCCTTCCATCGGGCCCACGTGCCCATAATTCTCCCAAATCGGGCCCATGTGCCCTTAATTTTTCTAAATCGGGCCCACGTGCCCACAATTCACCTCAATCGGGCGCACGTGCCCGCAATTCACCTCAACCGGGCTCACATGCCCATGTTTTTCTGCAACCGGGCCCATGTGCCCAAATTTCTTCTAAATCGGGCCCACGTGCCCACCTTCCATTAACTTTGGGCATACATGCCCACACTCCTTCAACTTCGGGCCTGTATGCCCCCATTTCCTCACCATCGGGCCCGCGTGCCCATACTTCTTCAAAATCGGGCCCCCGTGCCCCCACTTCTTCAACTTTGGGATTACACACCCATACTCTTCAATGGCGCCAGCGAGCCCATCACAAATCACAATCTTGCTCCCAACCATTTAAATCGGGTCCATGTGCCCACTCTTTTCATTGGGTCCCTCGGGCTCAACCTCCAATTGGGCCCTCATGCCCATCAACATCAACCGGGCCCTCTATCCCACATTTAAATCTTGGGCTCACGTGCCTCTTGATTCCAACTACTCCCAGGCCTTCAAGCCCACTTTCAGCTCACGGGCCCAAGATCCCACTTTAATTCACTTTTCTTTTCAAGCATTCTCTTTCCTTTTCCAAATTTTATTTTCAAAAAAAAAAGGGTAGAGAAATTTTCTGAGTGATACCCCAATCTTTGCCTTTTACATCATTAATTTTGACTCCGCCATGCTAAATTAGATCCTCCACATCTTTCACTTCATCCTATGACTATGAATCTTCAATCCAATGCAATATGGTGCATATCAAAAGTGGAAGTAGTTGGGCAAGTCAAGGCAAGGCATGGCAGGCAAGGCAAGGCAAGGCATGGCAGACAAGGCAAGGCAAGCACAAGCAAAGCCATCATCAGCAATGAACTTCTTCTTCTCTCAGGTATTACATGAAATTGCATTCATCATCATTATATTATCTGCAAAGAAATATTTTTTAAAAAAATGATTTTGAATTTCATATGACAATTTTAATTGAGAGAAATTCATGACTGACGACATTTGTAGCAACCTTGTTCTTATTAAACAAATTCTTTACATTGCAAGGCATATTTTTAATTGATTCACCTATGGAATGTTATTTACCTCAAAAAAATGGAGAGAACTACTAGTATGACTTAAGTCCACATGTTCTAGATTGTTGTCTAGGAGTCGAGGGTAGATACCATTCTACACACACAACACGTCCTGATCCCAGAATCCAGATGACCCAACACCTGAGAGAAGCTAGGCAAGGCTCAGAGGTGGAAGGAAAACCCTCACCCTACTCTCTTCTGTTCGGTCCAAGATAGTTGAAGGAAATTAGAGGGGGAGAGTATCGAAAGCATCCGCCGCCCTAGTAGGAGGCCGTCTCAGAAGGTCCAACTTCTCAAATACAAAAAAGGTGCCAAAAGATGGGCAATGAACCCCACAGGTTTAAACAAATATGGGCCTATCTGAATGAGTACCCAAAAATGCAGAAAATGAAAAAAAGGCACCAAAAGATGGGCAATGACCCCACAGGTCAAAGCACCTATCCGAATGTGTGCCACAAAAATAGGTTTGTCGATAAAGAAGAAAAGACCCGAAGAGGCCGAACCCCAACGGGCAATTGGGTGTGAGTAGAGAAATCCCTCTCGACATCTCCAAAGCCTATCAAGGACTTTCCCTCAATTCTTCATTCTTACCCCCAAGGTGTGGGTGAACCAACCAATTCAAAGTTAAACTCTAGCCGATCAAAGGTTGAAGGTCGAAAAGATTATGGGCAAGGAAACCCATTTTGCACATGGTGTCTACCAACGAACCTAAAAAAACAACCAAGTGATGAGAACTTGTGTCAATACTGATTTTTCTCTCCCCCCAAAAAAATATTTTCAAAAAAAAACTCTCAAAAAAAAGTTGAATATTTTCAAAAACTCCAAAAAAATTAAATATTTTCAAAAACTCAAAAAAAGAATATTTTCAAAAATCTAGAAAAATTGAATCTTTTCAAAAAAAAGAAGAAGAAGAAAACTTCTTTTTTCAAATCCCAACCAAAATTTTCAAAAAAAATTCATTTTTCATCACCATGCTTTGTTTGAATTCTTGTCTTTACATTCATTGTATATTTGTTGCTTTTACACCCTTAAGAAGGCTATTACCCCTTGACAAAGGTCAAGGCATACTGCAACTTGCAAGGGGGAAAAGCCGCATTGTTGTTCTAATCTCTTCCTTCTAAGTGTTTCAGGCACAAGAAAAACTTTACACCCCTTGACAAAGGTCAAGGCATACTGCAACTTGCAAGGGGGATAAGCCATATTGGCATTCTAATTTCCTTTTTCTAGTGTTTCAGGCACGAAGAACAAATGAGGAGAACTTCACAACAAGGCGAAGCTCGCCACTTCCCTCCCCAAGGATTCTTAGGAGGAGGTGCCACCATGACCTCGACCTCAACTTCGTCGAGGAGCATTTTCAAGATTTCAATAAGGCGATGCTCGCCACTTCCCTCCCCTGAGGATTCTTAGGAGGAGGTGTCACCATAACCTTGGCCTTAATTTTTCCGAGAAACCTTTTGCAGGCGATGCTCGCCACTTCCCTCCCCTGAGGATTCTCAACAGGAGGAGTCATCATTACCTCGGCCTCAACTTTGCCGAGAAGCTTTTGCTCTGTGTCCTCATTAGGACACATGAACTCTTTTGTGAGAATGCATGTCATCACACCACAAACTCACCATTATCATTGTTTTTCTTAGCATATATTAGGTGCATTACTATTTATTTTATGCATTGATGTTGAAGAATGCACGGAGAATGCACGGGTGATGGCACGCGCCGACACGCGCGGACACGTGCCGTGCACGCTGCGCGTGCCATGCGCGTGCCACGCACGTGCCATTCATGTGCCACTTTCGTGTTCCACGTGCAACGGCATTAGAAACGTCAAATGTGCAAGTGCCAACGACGTTTCGTGAACCTTGCACGGAGAATGCCCGGGTGATGGCACACGCCGACACACGCTGACACGTGCCGTGGCACGCTGCGCGTGCCATGCTCGTGCCACGTACGTGCCATTCACGTGCCACTTTTGTGTTCCACGTGCAAAGGCATTAGAAACGTCAAATGTGCAAGTGCCAATGACGTTTCGTGAACTTTGCACGGAGAATGCACGTGTTATTGCACGCGCCGACACGCGCCGGCACGTGCCGTGGCACGCTGCGCGTGCCATGCGCGTGCCATTCACGTGCCACTTTCGTGTTCCACGTGCAAGGGCATTAGAAGCGTCAAATGTGCTAGTGCCAACGACGTTTCGTGAACTTTGCACGGAGAATGCCCGGGCGATGGCACGCGCCGACACACGCCGACACGTGCCGTGGCACGCTGCGCGTGCCATGCGCGTGCCACGCACGTGCCATTCACGTGCCACTTTCATGTTCCACGTGCAAGGGCATTAGAAACATCAAATGTGCAAGTACCAACGACGTTTCGTGAACTTTGCACGGAGAATGCACGGGTGATGGCACGCGCCGACACACGCCGACACGTGCCGTGGCACGCTGCGCGTGCCATGCGCGTGCCACCTACGTGCCATTCACGTGCCACTTTTGTGTTGCACGTGCAAGGGCATTAGAAACGTCAAATGTGCAAGTGCAAACGACGTTTCGTGAACTTTGCATGGAGAATGCACGGGTGATGGCACGCGCCGTCACGCGCCGACACGTGCCGTGGCACGCTGCACGTGCCATTCGCGTGCCACGCACGTGCCATTCACGTGCCACTTTTGTGTTCCACGTGCAAGGGCATTAGAAACGTCAAATGTGCAAGTGCCAACGACGTTTCGTGAACTTTTCACGGAGAATGCCCGGGCGATGACACGCGCCGACACACGCCGACACGTGCCGTGGCACGCTGCACGTGCCATACGCGTGCCGCGTACGTGCCATTCGCGTGCCACTTTTGTGTTCCACGTGCAAGGGCATTAGAAACGTCAAATGTGCAAGTGCCAACGACGTTTCGTGAACTTTGCACGGAGAATGCACATGTTATGGCACGCGACGACACGCGCCGACACGTGCCACGCACGTGCCATTCACGTACCACTTTCGTGTTCCACGTGCAAGGGCATTAGAAACGTCAAATGTGCAAGTGCCAAGGACGTTTCGTGAACTTTGCACGGAGAATGCCCGGGCGATGGCACGCGCCTACACACGCCGACACGTGTCGTGGCACGCGCTGCGTGCCATGCGCGTGCCACGTACGTGCCATTCACGTGCCACTTTTGTGTCGCCGGAGCACCGTCGCCGGAGGACCGTCGCCGGAGGACCGTCCCGGGTCACCGTCGCCGGATCACCGTCGCCAGAGCACCGTCGCCCGAGCACCGTCGCCGGATCACCGTCGCCCGAGCACCATCGCCGACGAACACCGAACACCGTCGCCCGAGCACCGTCGCCGGAGGACCGTCGCCGGATCACCGTCGCCGGAGGACCGTCGCCGACGAACACCGAACACCGTCGCCCGAGCACCGTCGCCGGAGGACCATCGCCGGACCACCATCGCCGGAGCCGGAGCACCGTCGCCGGACTACCGTCGCCGGGCCACCGTCGCCGGACCACCGTCACCTGAGGACCGTCGCCGGAGGACCGTCGTCGGAGGACCGTCGCCGTAGCACCGTCGCCTGAGCACCGTCGCCGGAGCACCGTCGCCGGAGCACCGTCGCCGGAGCACCGTCGCCAGAGCACCGTCGCCCGAGCAAAAGTCGTCGGCAAGTGCTGTGCACCACCGACGGAGCGCCGCCGGAGAGCCGCCGCCCGCCGCCGACAAATATCCAAACGGGCCGCCATCACGAATAGGGACAAGCCACATAGCCAAAGTCGTCGGCAAGCACCGTGCAACGCCGACGAAGCTCAGCCGGAGCGCTGCCGGATCACCACTGGACCGCCGCCGGACCGCCGCTGACAAATATCCGAACAGGCCGCCATCACGTAAAGGGACAAGACATGTAGCGAAAGTCGTCGACAAGCGCCGTGCCCAGCCGCCGGACCACAGCCGGAGGGCCGCCGGAGCGCCTCTGGAGCGCTGCCAACAAACATCCGAACAGGCCGCCAACACGAAAAGGGAGAAGACACGCAGCGAAAGTCGATGGCAAGCACCGTGCACCACCACCGGAGGGCCGCCGGAGCGCCGCCGGAGCGCTGCCACCCACCGCCGGAGCGCCGCCACCTGCCGCCGACAAATATCCGACATGCCGCCAACACCGAATGACACCAAACACGTACCCACGATCGACGACACCGACGGCCAGCACCATACCACCATCCCCTATATATCCTAAGGCTCATCCCCCCTTCTCCCACCAGCGGACCAAAAAGGCTTATTCTAGGGGTCATTCTGGCTTAACCTCCAAACGCGTGCCATGGCACGTGCAGGCGCGTGCCATGGCATGCGCAGCGTGCCATGCGCGTGCCATTCGTGTGCCATTCGCGTGCCAAGTACAAATATCATGTGCCAAGGCACTTGAAACATGAAAAAGAGCTAATGCCTAGCAAGTTTTAAGTATCTTGCATGGCACGTGCACGTGCCATGGTGTGTGCCGGCGCGTGCCATGCGCGTGCCACGCACGTGCCATTCACGTGCCACTTTCGTGTTCCACGTGCAAAGGCATTAGAAACGTCAAATATGCAAGTACCAACGACGTTTCGTGAACTTTGCACGGAGAATGAACGGGTGATGGCACGCGCCGACACGTGTCGTGGCACGCTGCGTGTGCCATGCGCGTGCCACTTACGTGCCATTCACGTGCCACTTTTGTGTTCCACGTGCAAGGGCATTAGAAACGTCAAATGTGCAAGAGTCAACGACGTTTCGTGAACTTTGCACGGAGAATACACGGGTGATGGCACGCGCCGAAACGCGCAGACACGTGCCGTGGCACGCTGCGCGTGCCATGCGCGTGCCACGCACGTGCCATTCACGTGCCACTTTCGTGTTCCACGTGCAAGGGCATTAGAAACGTCAAATGTGCAAGTGCCAACGACGTTTCGTGAACTTTGCACGGAGAATGCACGGGCGATGGCACGCGCCGACGCACACCGACACGTGCCGTGGCATGCTGCGCGTGCCATACGCGTGCCGCGTACGTGCCATTCACGTGCCACTTTTGTGTTCCACGTGCAAGGGCATTAGAAACGTCAAATGTGCAAGTGCCAACGACGTTTCGTGAACTTTGCACGGAGAATGCACGTGTGATGGCACGCGCCGACACGTGCCGACACGTGCTGTGGCACGCTGCGCGTGCCGTGCGCGTGCCACGCACGTGCCACTTTCGTGTTCCACGTGCAAGGGCATTAGAAACGTCAAATGTGCAAGTGCCAAGGACGTTTCGTGAACTTTGCACGGAGAATGCACGGGTGATGGCACGCGCCGACACGCGCCGACACGTGCCGTGGCACGCTGCGCGTGCCACGCACATGCCATTCACGTGCCACTTTCGTGTTCCATGTGCAAGGGCATTAGAAACATGAAATGTGCAAGTGCCAACGACGTTTCGTGAACTTTGCACGGAAAATGCACGGGGCGATGGAACGCGCCGACACGTGCCGTCGCACGCGCAGCGTGCCATGAACGTGCCATTAACGTGCCACTTTCGAGTGGCACGTGCATGGGCATTAGAAACGTCAAATTTGCAAGTGCCAACGACTTTTCGTGAACTTTGCACGGCAAACGCACGTGCGATGGCACGCGCCGACACGTGCACCTGCCAAGACTGTCCCACGCCAGTGCCGTGCCCGTCCCTAAACTATCCCTTGCCGGTGACGTGCCCGTGTCGTGCACGTGTCTTTCCCGTGCCGTGCCGTGCCCGTGACGTCCCCGTGCCTAGACCGTCCCATGCCATTGTCATGTCCGTTCCTTGCGGTGCACCTGCCAGGACTGTCCCGTGCCAGTGCCGTGCACGTGTTGTGCCGGTGCCATGCCGTGCACGTGCCAAAAGTATCCCTTGCCCGTGCCGTGCCGTGCCCGTGTCATGCGCCGCCGCCGCCGACTGCTGAGCGCCGAGCGCCGCCACCCACCACCCGCCACCGTCACCGTCATAGGCAAAGTCTATATATATATATATATATATATATATATATCTTGAGGCTCATCCACCCTTCTCCCACCAGTGGACCAAAAAGGTCTATT
>CM069919.1:39139630-39149630 GCA_036172225.1 Cryptocoryne crispatula var. balansae | reverse complement strand
TTGTCTTCATATAAAACCACCCTCGGTGAGTTATATTTATTTTTAAATAAATTTCACTTTATTATTACATCAGTGCTGTCCTCTACGGTCTCTGCATCAGAGCCGCGCAGTTTACATTAAATCTGTCCAACCCGGTTGCCACTTTGCCTGGGTTGTGTTGTCTTTAACCATTTATATTATTTTTTCTTAATTAAAATAATTTAGTTCATATTTAAGAATCATTTTTATTCAATCTTGAATCATTTCATACATCATAAAAAAACCATAAAAAAGGGGTTAGGGCTCCCCGAATCCGGTGAGTTTGTTTCCAATTGTCGTTTTATGTTATTACTTTTACAAGTTACTACACTTCACTCAGTTCTAATCCTTCTTCACTTGTTTTCTTGTCTTATTGTCTTCTAGTTGCACAAATACATAAAGCTAGCATTGTTTGGATTCTCCATCATCGGCCGGCCGAAGAGGAAGAAGGTTGAACTCACATCCCAATCTCCCACGCTAAGGTACACACGGTCAAATCAACTTCTTTCTATTTTCAATACATAAAGCGGAGCCCGCGGCTCCTGGCGACCACCCTTTACTTATGTGCTAATTTCATCTCCTCCTCACTCTCCTCCCACATGACCCGAACCATCTTTGGTGCTCGAGCGACGCCGTGAGATGAAAGTTCGGGGATCAATGTGAGTGTGGGACCGAGGTGAGGAGTCTTTACCGCTTTCCGAGTGTCTTTTAATTCACTCCCCTTTTTACCCCATTCCATCTTTCACCTTCTTCTCTTGAGGTGCCGATTCGGAACCCGTTTTCGGAGTCGACAGCTTTTTGGCGACCACGGTGGGACAACCAATGTCTTTAACCGTGCTAGCTTGATTCAACCGTGCAACTAGGTGTTTTCTGACTTGGTTCCCGCGTGAACCGGCTTGTCCTTCACCTCTTCCATGTCAATTTACCTTTAAAATTGCTGTTTACTCTTTCTTTAAGATTGTTCCCCATGTGGACTTGACTTGCTTGTTTTTAATTTCAACTTGGTTCCCACGTGAACCACTCTTTTCTTCTTGTAAACCGGTTCCCGCGTGAACCACCTTTCTTTCCAACTTGGTTCCCACGTGAACCAACTTATTTTCAGATCGGTCCCCGCATGGACCACTCATTTGCAGCACCTTCAGATTGGCCCCACGTGGCCCTCCTTCCCTTTTTTCCAATCAAACAAGCCAGTTCCCGCGCGAACCACCTTTAGTTGCTAGTTGCTAGTTATTTGTTTTACTTTATCATTGCTTGTCTTGCTTGCATTCACTTGTTTGATTTATTAAATAGCTTTCATTCATGTTTGCATATTGATTGCTTCTTCTCCTCCTACCCTCCATTTTTCATTTTTGCATTAGCTTTTGCATCGGGTACCGGACTTGCTCCGATCCATAGGGCATTCGAGGCGGGGGCTCTCTCTCCCAACACACCCTCACCCTCCAAACACCTTCTTGGTGGATACTAACCTCTCTTCTGAGATATTCCTTCCTAGTTGATTTGGTTGTTTCCATCAAGGCCTCCATAAGTCCCCATCCGTGGAGTATTCCTCTCCGCACGATTGGGCCGGTTGTACCACTTCCCAAAACCTGAAGAACCCAAGTACCTACTCGTGGTGATTGAGTGACAACCTTAGGTCTTGAAGATTGAAGCAATAGGAACCATGCCCATTTGAGTGAACAATTTCTAACAATCTATTTAATCTAAGGTTTCAACCCAAAAATTGTCGAGTAGTCATTTTAAAAACTTGTTTGCACAACTTGCTTGCTCACAACAATTGAAAACAACTAAAAAAATTTTATTCTTACAAAACACCTAAAAAAACAAAACAAAAACCTTTTTAATTTTGTGTTCAACTTGTTTCCCAAACAACCTAATTGAAAGAAAAAAAATTCAAACAAAACAAAACATAACAATAAATTTTTAATCGTGTGCTTTGTGTGCTCTTTTTCTTAACCATATTTGAAGAAAGATCGACATGATGCCCATGATGCTAAGGTCTGGAAGCCACGTTGGGAGGTCGGACTACTACGAGTTGAAACAACCCATGGTCCAACTAGAGGGCCATGTCAATGCCTTCAGAGAACCTGAAGTTCAAAACCCTACTCATCCACCTGCTTCACTTAGTGTGGAACAAATCCTCCAGGGTCTATCTCTCCATCTAGATCCTGAATCATTTTCACTTGTGCAATCTTTAACAAAGGGCAAGATGCCTGCCAATCAAGATTCGGTCGAGGGAAATCAAGCCCCCTCACCACCCCAATCGACAGTCAGGCCCCTCATCATCTCCTCTCCTAGGCAACCCTGTCGTGCCTCTACTCACCCCATTGTGGGGCATTCATATAATTCCATGCCAGTTCCTACTTTGAAGCCACCTCTTCTAACCCATTCATCTAAATACCTTGCACCAATGGCTCAGGAACCCAACCTCACTCAAGCATTCATAGACAAACTCAACCAAATGGATGAGTGCTTTGAAGAGCTGAGGCACCGTTTAGACTCGAAGGCCATCCCTGAAATATCTGCTCCATCTTTCCCAGTCCCACATATCCCTCCATCACAAACACCATCCTACCATCGCTACAATGGCTCAGGTGATCCCTTCACCCATGTCAATGATTTCTTGAGCAAATCATCTCAATGGCTAAATGATCGAAGAGCTCTTGCTATTCTTTTTAAGCGATCATTGGAAGGTGCAGCCCTAGAATGGTTCTTTTCACTAGGGGAAATAGAAATATGGGATTTTGAAATTGTCAAGGAAAAATTCTTGCGACGATATGGGCCAGGCTATTCAATAATTGAAGAAGTAAAAGAAGATGTGGAATTAATGCAATATTCTGATGAATTGAGGCCCGGCTTGAGAGGAGCATTGATGCTACGCACCAACCTAGGAGCCCTCTCCAACCTCATCTAGATCATCATCTTCAGCCGACTCCTCGATGCCAGTTGATTAGGCCACCCATGCCCCAACCTCAGCTGGTCATGCAACCAGTGCTAATGGCGAAACCAACTGTGCACAATCAAGTTTCTCTTGTCTCTTGTGCAAATACTTTGTTACCTAAACTGGTTCCCCAGCCTTTGAGTCCACCAACATTTCCAAAGGCCCCTCGCCTAATCATTCGTCCCTTAGCTTCTCAATCAACTTCACCAACAGCTCCTCGGCCAACCACACAAGCCTTGGCCCCTCAACCAATTTCAGCAATAGCTCCCCAGCCTGAACCAACTTCTATGCCAGCACCACTTCAATCAATCCCTCAACATAGGGTTCCCCCTCAGTCAGTCAAACCAGTTGTTTCTTCTGTTGCTCCTGCCATGGCAGAGGAACTAGTCACTCCTATCATTCATGCTCCTGCCTTGGTAGAGGAACTAATCATTCCTGCTCCTACTATGGTAGATGATTTAGTCACTTCAACCATTCATGCCCCTGCCTTAATAGAGGATCCAGTCAATCCGATCATCCATGCTCCTACCATGGTAGACGATTTAGTCACTTTGACCCTTCGTCCTCCTGCCCTGGCAGAGGAATCAATCACTCCAACCATTTGTGCTCCTGCCATGGCAGAGAAATCAGCTTCTCATCATGTCATAGGGGAGGTCGAACCAAACCCTTCTACCTTTTTGGAATCCCCTAGACTATGCATGCCCCTTTCCTTCAACTGGGCCCATGCGCCCCTTTTCCCCAACTGGGCCTACATGCCCCTTTCCTTCCATCGGGCCCACGTGCCCATAATTCTCCCCAATCGGGCCCAAGTGCCCTTAATTTTTCTAAATCGGGCCCACGTGCCCACAATTCACCTCAATCGGGCGCACGTGCCCGCAATTCACCTCAACCGGGCTCACATGCCCATGTTTTTCTGCAACCGGGCCCATGTGCCCAAATTTCTTCTAAATCGGGCCCACGTGCCCACCTTCCATTAACTTTGGGCATACATGCCCACACTCCTTCAACTTCGGGCCTGTATGCCCCCATTTCCTCACCATCGGGCCCGCATGCCCATACTTCTTCAAAATCGGGCCCCCGTGCCCCCACTTCTTCAACTTTGGGATTACACACCCATACTCTTCAATGGCACCAGCGAGCCCATCACAAATCACAATCTTGCTCCCAACCATTTAAATCGGGTCCATGTGCCCACTCTTTTCATTGGGTCCCTCGGGCTCAACCTCCAATTGGGCCCACATGCCCATCAACATCAACCGGGCCCTCTATCCCACATTCAAATCTTGGGCTCACGTGCCTCTTGATTCCAACTACTCCCAGGCCTTCAAGCCCACTTTCAGCTCACGGGCCCAAGATCCCACTTTAATTCACTTTTCTTTTCAAGCATTCTCTTTCCTTTTCCAAATTTTATTTTCAAAAAAAAAGGGTAGAGAAATTTTCTAGGTGATACCCCAATCTTTGCCTTTTACATCATTAATTTTGACTCCGCCATGATAAATTAGATCCTCCACATCTTTCACTTCATCCTATGACTATGAATCTTCAATCCAATGCAATATGGTGCATATCAAAAGTGGAAGTAGTTGGGCAAGTCAAGGCAAGGCATGGCAGGCAAGGCAAGGCAAGGCATGGCAGACAAGGCAAGGCAAGCACAAGCAAAGCCATCATCAGCAATGAACTTCTTCTTCTCTCGGTGTATTACATGAAATTGCATTCATCATCATTATATTATCTCGCAAAGAAATATTTTTTAAAAAAATGATTTTGAATTTCATATGACAATTTTAATTGAGAGAAATTCATGATCGACGACATTTGTAGCAACCTTGTTCTTATTAAACAAATTCTTTACATTGCAAGGCATATTTTTAATTGATTCACCTATGGAATGTTATTTACCTCAAAAAATGGAGAGAACTACTAGTATGACTTAAGTCCACATGTTCTAGATTGTTGTCTAGGAGTCGAGGGTAGATACCATTCTACACACACAACACGTCCTGATCCCAGAATCCAGATGACCCAACACCTGAGAGAAGCTAGGCAAGGCTCAGAGGTGGAAGGAAAACCCTCACCCTACTCTCTTCTGTTCGGTCCAAGATAGTTGAAGGAAATTAGAGGGGGAGAGTATCGAAAGCATCCGCCGCCCTAGTAGGAGGCCGTCTCAGAAGGTCCAACTTCTCAAATAAAAAAAAGGTGCCAAAAGATGGGCAATGAACCCCACAGGTTTAAACAAATATGGGCCTCGTCTGAATGAGTACCCAAAAATGCGAGAAAATGAAAAAAAGGCACCAAAAGATCGGCAATGACCCCACAGGTCAAAGCACCTATCCGAATGTGTGCCACAAAAATAGGTTTGTCGATAAAGAAGAAAAGACCCGAAGAGGCCGAACCCCAACGGGCAATTGGGTGTGAGTAGAGAAATCCCTCTCGACATCTCCAAAGCCTATCAAGGACTTTCCCTCAATTCTTCATTCTTACCCCCAAGGTGTGGGTGAACCAACCAATTCAAAGCTAAACTCTAGCCGATCAAAGGTTGAAGGTCGAAAAGATTCTGGGCAAGGAACCCCATTTTGCACATGGTGTCTACCAACGAACCTAAAAAAACAACCAAGTGATGAGAACTTGTGTCAATACTGATTTTTCTCTCCCCCCAAAAAAATATTTTCAAAGAAAAACACTCAAAAAAAAAGTTGAATATTTTCAAAAACTCCAAAAAATTAAATAATTTCAAAAACTCAAAAAAAGAATATTTTCAAAAATCCAGAAAAATTGAATCTTTTCAAAAAAAAAGAAGAAGAAGAAAACTTCTTTTTTCAAATCCCAACCAAAATTTTCAAAAAAAAATTCTTTTTCATCACCATGCTTGGTTTGAATTCTTGTCTTTACATTCATTGTATATTTATTGCTTTTACACCCTTAAGAAGGCTATTACCCCTTGACAAAGGTCAAGGCATACTGCAACTTGCAAGGGGGATAAGCCGCATTGTTGTTCTAATCTCTTCCTTCTAAGTGTTTCAGGCACAAGAAAAACTTTACACCCCTTGACAAAGGTCAAGGCATACTGCAACTTGCAAGGGGGATAAGCCATATTGGCATTCTAATTTCCTTTTTCTAGTGTTTCAGGCACGAAGAACAAATGAGGAGAACTTCACAACAAGGCGAAGCTCGCCACTTCCCTCCCCAAAGATTCTTAGGAGGAGGTGCCACCATGACCTCGACCTCAACTTCGTCGAGGAGCATTTTCAAGATTTCAATAAGGCGATGCTCGCCACTTCCCTCCCCTGAGGATTCTTAGGAGGAGGTGTCACCATAACCTTGGCCTTAATTTTTCCGAGAACCCTTTTGCAGGCAATGCTCGCCACTTCCCTCCCCTGAGGATTCTCAGCAGGAGGAGTCATCATTACCTCGGCCTCAACTTTGCCGAGAAGCTTTTGCTCTGTGTCCTCATTAGGACACATGAACTCTTTTGTGAGAATGCATGTCATCACACCGCAAACTCACCGTTATCATTTTTTTTCTTAGCATATATTAGGTGCATTACTATTTATTTTATGCATTGATGTTGAAGACCGTGAATGCAAAGAAGACCAGGCCCGAGATCCCCTTCATCAAAATCCACGACGATCAGGTCATTCTTTGTGCTCACGGATAAGCCAAAATTGTGCAGTGAGGGACGATGGTTTTCAAATGGGTATCCTGACCTCATAGACAATCTATATCTTCAACTAATTGTTAGACAAGTTTGTTTTTGTTTTCTTGAGCCCAGCATGCATCATATAGTATTAGTTGCATTGCATATTTCTTGATCATTGCATACATTCTTTCAAAATCTTCACCTTCTCACCTTAGTCTCTAAATCTTTTATCCTAATTCCGATCATTCTGAATCCCATCATGTTTTCTAATCCCACTGTGTTTTCTAATCCCACCGTGTTTTCTAATCCCACCAACCTTTCTAATATCTCACTGTGTCTGTTAATCCCACCATGTTCGGTAATCACCTTGTGCCTTCAAATCTTTTATTTCTATCCCCACTGTGGCCACTACAACTCTTTTGCTATTCATCCCACCGTGGCAGTCACTTCCTCCTGCCAAGGGCCTCCTATTTGATCTAAACTTGCACGGTCATGGTCTGTACTTAAACATTTGCCTTTTGGAATTCGAGATCATTCCATTTCGAATTGAATCTTGTCTCCTAGAATACTTAAATGAATCTAAGAGCCTGAATGTGCTCGATTGGTATTCTTTTACTTTTTCAAACAAAAATCTCTTTTTAAACTTTAGCCCATCACAGTACAGGAACACCGCAAAGATCGGGTTACCGGCTAATGATGAACCTACGAACCCATGTTTCGGGGACTCCCCACCGCGTTGGGGGTTGGCTATTCTTCTCTCGTGCCAGTGACACATATTTTACCAATCGAACATAGGAAGACTTGATGAAACATGGTGGTTAACTAGGAGACTTGATGAGATTCATCTTGCCAAATCTGGTCGTTAAGCGTGTCTATATCTACACCTTGATGCCACCTTTTCAGTCCATCACCATTTCGCTCCACTGCATTCCATTACAACTCATTTCACTTCGCTACATTCCTCTACATTTCACTTCGTTCCACTATATGCCATTCCCTTGCAAAGCCGACATCAAGGCGAGGCAAGCTGTAGACACGCCAATTTGGCATTATTTAGAGCTTAAACCATTATTCCATTGGCAACATCTCTTTTAGACAATAAAAATCATGATGAATCACCCTTTTGGATTAGCCGAGGTGCTTATTGGAAATATGAGGATGATTTTCTAATTTCTAATCAAATCCGTGTTTGCCGAACAAGAGACTCTTGGTGGTGTGCCAGATTATGCTTTTCCCAGCATATCATCTACTTGAAAATTTTTCACAGGATTATGTGTACATCTAATGAAGAAATCTTCAACACAAATAATCTTCCTCTCTGAGTCCTATTTTTAATGCAACAAACGGAATTCAATTCTGATCTTCCATTTGTCTGCAGCGCCCTTTGGAAGTCAGATGCGCAGTTCTGTCCGCACGCAGCACCTATCAAGCCCAATTGCATGCAAGCCCAGCCCATTGGGCACATATCTGACCAATTCACGACCTTAACTTCCTTTTTCCTCTTCCATATCACTTTTTATAGTATCTGGAAGCTTCATGGTCGAAATTAGCATCATCTAATGATGGCAATCCAACTTGTTGTCTTGTATATCAAGACTTGCCATTTTTAGACTAGATTTGTTTGCTCTTCAAGTGGAGACATATTTTGAACATGGGGAAGGTGATACATGGTTTCCAATATCTCTAAATCATTTGGGTAAGTTTATAGATGCCTCAGGATGAAAATCAGCAACATTAATTGAAGGAAATCCAACCTATGGTCGGATGTATCAAAACTTGCTATTTATTGACCTGGTTCTCATCCCCTATAAAGGGAGACTCATATGAACGACCTAAAAAGGGCATACCCATCCTCCAGCACTTCTCTATTCGTCCTACAGACACCCTAGGCTCTTACAAATCTCCCCAAATAGTTCTATCTTCGTCCCGGTGCCCGGAGATCATCCCAAAGTGAAGAAGAAGCCGGTCTATGCTCCAACGTGCTGCACTGCTGATCATCGGCTTCTAAAGATATTTATAGACATTTTCTGGCCTGACTTCCTTCATAAGAAGTGTGGATCATCAAGATATATTTCATCTACAACAAACAGAGATCTATTCTGACATTTCCTATGCCTGTTATGGCTTCAACACCGGAGCTGCACAGACAGATCCGAAGTCTTCTCTTCTAAGTCATCATTTTATCAGTAAATTTCAGTACATTTAATGGTAGATTCAACCTATTCATCCTTCATATAAATTGTTACCCTGTGAGTTATATTTTATCTACAACAAGAATCATTCAATTTGGATATCTGTGGTGCCCATAGAATGTCCTACATCGACATTGTGCTGGGAGTTTCCAGAACTTCACTGCCCAAGATCCGGCTTATCAGGTAAATTCAGATTACTTATCATAATATTCAGGCAAACTTGTCTTCATATCAAACCACCCTCGGTGAGTTATATTTATTTTGAAATAAATTTCACTTTATTCTTACATCGGTGCTGTCCTCTACGGTCTCTGCATCAGAACCGCGCAGTTTACATTAAATCTGTCCAACCCGGTTGCCACTTTGCACAGGTTGTGTTGTCTTTAACCATTTATATTCTTTTTTATTAATTAAAATAATTTAGTTCATATTTAAGAATCATTTTTATTCAATCTTGCATCATTTCATACATCATCAAAAAACCAAAAAAAGGGGTTAGGGCTAACCCCGAATCCGGTGAGTTTGTTTCCAATTGTCGTTTTATGTTATTACTTTTACAAGTTACTACACTTCACTCAGTTCTAATCCTTCTTCACTTGTTTTCTTGTCTTATTGTCTTCTAGTTGCACAAATACATCAAGCTAGCATTGGTTGGACTCTCCCTCATCGGCCGGCCGAAGAGGAAGAAGGTTGAACTCACATCCCAATCTCCCACGCTAAGGTACACACGGTCAAATCAACTTCTTTCTATTTTCAATACATAAAGCGGAGCCCACGGCTCCTGGCGACCACCCTTTACTTATGTGCTAATTTCATCTCCTCCTCACTCTCCTCCCACATGACCTGAACCATCTTCGGTGCTCGAGCGACGCCGTGAGATGAAAGTTCGGGGATCAATGTGAGTGTGGGATCGAGGTGAGGACCTTTTACTGCTTTCCAAGTGTTTTTCAATTCACTCCCCTTTTTACCCCATTCCATCTTTCACCTTCTTCTCTTGAGGTGCCGATTCGGAACCCGTTTTCGGAGTCGACAGCTTTTTGGCGACCACGGTGGGACAACCAATGTCTTTAACCGTGCTAGCTTGATTCAACCGTGCAACTAGGTGTTTTCTGACTTGGTTCCCGCGTGAACCGGCTTGTCCTTCACCTCTTCCATGTCAATTTACCTTTAAAATTGCTGTTTACTCTTTCTTTAAGATTGTTCCCCATGTAGACT
>CM069919.1:39087130-39122130 GCA_036172225.1 Cryptocoryne crispatula var. balansae | reverse complement strand
GGGCGTCTGGTGCCCTATAAACAGGGCGCCTGGTGCCCTATTTATAGGGCGCCTGGTGCCCTATAAGTAGGGCGCCAGGAGCCCTTATACACAGCGTTTTGCCCTCTTCGAAATGCGCCAAAGACCTTAATTTTTCCGGAAAACTCGGTTCCCTTGAAAGGTTACTCAAATATTCTTCATGAAAACAAGAATTTGAGCTCTCCAACTAGGCCAAAATTACGTGTCTACAGCTTGCCTCACCTTGGCGTCGGCTTTGTAGGGGAGTGACACGAATGAAGCGTAGGCAAATGTAGCGAAGCGTAATGAGGCGTAGCGGAATGAAGTGGTAATGGACTGAAAAGGTGACGCCAAGGTGTAGATTTAGACACGCCCTCATTGGCCTAGTTGAGTGGAATAAAACTTCACCGGACTCCGAGATTACCCTTTGTCTTATCGAAACCTTCCCTCTGGTTGATTGGTTAAAGAGAAAAAAACGGTACTGAAAGCAAATAACTAAAATCCCACGTGGGGGAGAATTGTTATCGGCCAGGACCCGAACTGCATGGTGTGCTGGACTCGGTAGAAATGCGGTAAATTGCGAAGAGTAAAGAGGAGACAGCCAATCAACCAAGGTTGGGTTCTTCAAATTCATAAGGTTTTACTCAACAATACCGGTTTAATTCGACGTGGAAAAACTTCTTGTTTTGATGAAAACATCGTTGAAACATATTGAAAGCCAATTTTTCGAAAAAACAAGACCTCCTCTAGGGGCTATAAAAGACCATCTTTAAAAAGGTTCATGATGGGACTGGAAGGAAGCAGGA
Source organism: Cryptocoryne crispatula var. balansae (assembly GCA_036172225.1). Taxonomy (NCBI): domain Eukaryota; kingdom Viridiplantae; phylum Streptophyta; class Magnoliopsida; order Alismatales; family Araceae; genus Cryptocoryne; species Cryptocoryne crispatula. The sequence goes on along the minus strand of CM069919.1, from coordinate 39,121,327 downwards.
AATGGTTGTGGTGGGATGATGCATGTATGAAATGATGCATGCTGGGTTTAAAGAAATAAAAGTAAGTATAAGAAAATAGTTGAAGATATAGGTCGAACATAACGGGTCAGGATATCCATGAAGAAACCGTCGTCCCCGCATATTCAACTTTGGCCTATCCGCAAGCCTAGGGAATGACTGAGCCCTCACTGATTTTGTTGAAGGGGTTCTCAGGTTCAGCCCCCCTCTAGACTTGGGGTCTTCAACATCTCAAATATTATTTATTTTGATAGATGCAAAACTAAATGCAAGTCCTAATAGGGGTCGGGGTAGTCCACTTTTGTTTTTTTTAAATTTTTGATTTTTTTGTTGTTTTTGCTTTCTCCAAGTGTCTGAGGATATGAAGTTGGCATGCCTTCTCCTGTTCCTGCATCCACTTGAGAAAAGAGGTTAGAACTTTATTTTGGCTTAGTCCCTTGCGAGGAGAGGGCAAAGTTGCCTTGACCTTTTGTCAAGGGACATAGGCCTTATCAAGGTAAAGATAACAGAAAAAACAAAAGTATGCATAAAAGAAAATACGCAAGACTGAAATTAAACATGAATGCAAAGACAACTGATCAGTCTAGAAAGCAAACTTTTAGGTGTTTTTAAATTTTTGATTTGTTTGGGTTTTGATGGTTTTATAATGTTTTTGGTATTTTGGTATTTTTATGATTTTTTGGTGTTTTGGATATTCTTTTTTTAGGATTTTTGAAATATTTGATTTTTTTGTTTGGTTTGGTGTGAGGGACACGATTGTCTCATCCTTTGCTTTGCTTGTTATAGGTGCCTCTCTCATTGCTACATAAGGGTTAAGAGTAGGCATCACGTGTAAGAAAGTGCCTAGTCCGAGATCTTCTGACCTTCTGCCTTTGATAGGCTATGGCTCTTCTTGGACCTAGTCGGTCAACCTTACCCGCAAGGTTAAAGAGGGAAGAGGATTGGTGGTAAGTCCTTAGTAGAATTCAGGGATGTCGAACTTGTTTCTCTACTAATACCTACATTGCCCATTTGGGTTTTGACCTCTTCGGGTCCTTCCTTCTAGCCCATTTTCTTTGATGGCCCACATTCAGACAGGTCTTTCTTCTTTTTTGCTTGATTTTGACCTGAGGGGTCATTGCCCATCTTTTGGAGCCTTTTTCTTTTGGACTTTTGTTGGTACACATTCAGACAGGTCTATTCTTTTGCTGACCTGAGGGGTCATTGCCCATCTTTTGGCACCTTTTCTTTTAATAAGAAGTCAGGCCTTCAGAGGCATTTTCCAGCTAAGGCAATGGGCATTTTCGATACTCCTTATTCTAACCCCTTTCATCTATTCTGGACCGAAACGAGAAGAGAATGGGATTAGGTTGACATTCTTTTGCCAAGCGTTGCCTAGCTTTCTCTCTGACTTCCGATCATCGGATCTCAAAACCAGGCGTGTAGTGTGTGCAGTAAGATGCCTATCCTTATTTCCCTAAGTGACAAGTTGATGCACCGAGCAAGTAAGCGTTAGATGCTATCATTATACTTCACACCTTTGGATTTTATAGAATTTTTTTGTGATTTTAAGGGAAATATTTTTTGAGGTATACACCATTCCAGGGATGAGCTAGTTCTTCTCCTTCTGCATTAGTCAGCTTATATGAATTACCGGGATAAATGACCGAAATAACATAAGGACCCTCCCAATTTGGTTGAAGTTTGGAGCGGGGACCGCCCGGCTTAACAAATATTCTTTTAAGCACAACCTCACCGACTTCAAATTTTCTCTCCACCACCCTCTTCGATAAAATCTTTTAAGTCTATTTTGGTAAGATCTAGCATGTTCGGCGGCGGCCACCTCCTTTGATCCAAGAGTTCGAGGTGGGCGAGAAGAGAATCTCGACGTTCATCCATTGGGATTTCTCGATCGATCTGGACTCGGAGAGAAGGAATGATTACTTCGTATGATACTTCCGCCTCCATCCCAAATGCCAAGGGATAGGGGTCCGACCCGTTGGGGTTTGAATAGAAGTGCGGTAGGCCCATAGAGCATCAACTAACTTATCTGGCCAGTCTGCGAACCTGCTAGACTTACAAGTCTTCTTAATGATTTTTATCAGAGTTTTATTGGTGGTTTCAGCTTGACCGTTGCCTTGAGGATAATATGGAGATGAATGATGCAATTTGATGCAATACCTGTTGCAAAGGTCACGCAGCTCCTGAGAGATGAATTGCGGTCCATTGTCGGTGATGATGTCGCCTGGGATCCCGAACCTGGCAATGATGTTGCGCTTGATGAAGGTGCAGACTGTTGATGCCTTGATCTCCACATATGCTTCCGCTTCTGCCCATTTGGTGAAGTACTCCGTTGCAGTTAGGATGAAGGATTTGGTTTTGTTTGTGGAGTTTGGGTCACCGAGGGGTCCGATAACATCAAAAGCCCACATAGCGAAAGGCCATGGGGCGTGGATCGGATGAAGGGAAGATGCAGGAGAGTGAATCTTGTCGGCATGGAGTTGACATTGATGACAGTGCCGGACAAAGATTGAGCAATCTTCTTCCAGAGTAGGCCAATAGTACCCTTGCCTGATGATTTTCTTGGCGAGGGCATGAGCATTTACATGGCCTCTACATACTCCAGAGTGCGCTTCTTTAAGCACCAATTCAGCCTCTTCTTCATTTACGCATCTTAACAGAACACCGGCCAAGCTCCTTTTGTAAAGTACTCCACCTAAAATGGTGTATCTCTGGGAGACCCTTCTTATGGCTCTTTTCTCTTCGGCAGTTGATCATGGTGGATATGTTTGATCCTGACAGTAATTTGCAATCTCATGATACCATGGTTTCTCACCCTCTTCTAATTCTTCCAATTCAACCAAAGATACTTCCTCCTTTTGCTTAATGTACTCTTTCCTTTTAAACTCTTCCTTAACCTTCAAGAATCGTGCATCTTCTATTGCCGGAATGGTACGTCGGCGGACATAGATCGTCCTAACTCGCCCGTCTAGTGGGACGGATAGTGAAGATGCCAGAGAAGCGAGAGCATCGGCAAGAATATTTTGAGCACGAGGAACGTGAATGAATTCGAGTTTGGAGAATAGCTTGATGTAACAAGTGGTGAGTTCTTGGTATGGTCTGAGCCCGGGATGAGATGTGCGGTATTTGGCCAGTACTTGGCAGAGTATTAACTGACCATCACCAATTACCCTTAGTTTAGTGACACCATAGAAGTGAGCGGCCTCCCGGTCCGGCCAACAAGGCTTCATACTCGGCTATGTTGTTTGTTGCTGGAAAATGGAGCTAAAAAGCCTGTGGAATGGTGACATCCTCGGGTGACATAAGAACAATCCCTATCCCTCTACCCTGGGAGTTTAATGCCCCCGTCAAAATATAAAGTCCACAGATTAGAAGATCAAATGGACATCAATTCTTCATCGGGAAAATCTAACTGGATAGGGTCAAAGATTGGGATAGGATGATGGGCAAGATGTTCAGCAATTGCATAGCCCTTGATTGCCTTCTGTTGGATGTAGGTGATGTTGAACTGAGAGAGGAAGAAACCCCAAAATTTGATCAATGTTATCCTTCTCCTCATATTGGATTTCATTCTGCTGAATTAGTTACTCCGGTAGTTTGGCACATTCTAAGCTCTTCTCGCTAACCGATGCAAGTATCTTTACGGAACTCTCCTACCTCTCGATTTTTTTGTTCTATTTTTATTGGAAACTAAACATAAATAAGAAGAAGGTAAATAAGAGGAGGAAGAGGAGGTGGATGGAGTAGAATTTATTGGAGAGGATGGAGGGCAAAGAAGGTCAATCAAGGATCCGGTGGCTCCTTGGGTCGAATGCCCTTCCGAGGCAAGTTTAGATGTTTCCTTGATCGAAATTTGAGTTTCGAGAAGGATGTTGTTTTTTGAGGAGTGCTAAACATAAAGACAGATTGGGCTTCAGGTGCCCGATTTGGGTTGAGATCACCTACGGGAGCCAAAGTAGGCGGAGATATTGATAAAGAGGGGAAGACTTCGAGCAATGTTTGATAGAGGGGGCTTTCGGGCCCAATATTGACAGAAAGAGGTGATGGGCCAGTAGGCCGGATGATCATGGAAGAAGGTGGGTTTATGGACGCAATAAGAGGAGGAAGCGGGCTCAAGGGCCCGGGTTTAGGAGATGGGCTCGAGGACCCGAGAATTGGAGAAAATGGGTGCAGAGGCCCGGATTCAGTAGAGGGGCTCGATGGCCCAAGAGTTGGAGGAAATGGGCACAAAGGCCCAGATTTAGTAGAGGGGCTCGGTGGCCCAAAAGTTGGAGGAAATGGGCACAAAGGCCCAGATTTAGTAGAGGGGCTCGATGGCCCAAGAGTTTGAGAAAATGGGCACAAAGGCCCAGATTTAGTAGAGGGGCTCGGTGGCCCAAGAGTTGGAGAAAATGGGCACAAAGGCCCAGATTTAGTAGAGGGGCTCGGTGGCCCAAGAGTTGGAGTAAATGGGCACAAAGGCCAAGGTTTAGTAGAGGGGCTCGATGGCCCAAGAGCAACAAGTGGGTTCGTGGTCCCATAAATTGGGCTTGAGGGCCTAGAAATAGGGATCGGGCCAAGAAGCCCGGGGAGAGCATCATAGTGAGTTGGGGCATCGGCCCCAAAAGAGGAGATAATGAGGGAAGGCCCTCGCGGAGTTGGTTGGACTTTTTCTCGAGTCGGTTTGGCAATATGACCCTAAGGTGGGTCAACAGGTGGTTCAGCCTGGAGTGGTTCATTGCTTGACCCTTCTTCATCGGCGGAAAACAAAAGACATATTTCAGGATACAAGTTATCTTCAGGGTCATCAGTTCTTCTTCTTTTGTCTTGCTCCAGCTCTTGTTCTCCCTTGTTCTCAGCCAGTTGAATGGTTTCTTTCTTGATGAAAAACTTTTGTAAGCATCCTGAAAAGTATTTTATTTTGAGATTCTGACCATTGGCTGTTGTTCCATCATATCCAACCCCGCTCTTTGGTTGTAACCTCACTGGATTGATTGGCTCAGCTATGCCTTGCAGTTCTTTGCCTAGTCCTTGGCCCTCCTGGTATCCCAAAATCTTCATTATATGCCACCCAATGGTTTCATTTTCCTCTCTTTTCCTTCTCCACACTTGCCTGGGTTGCCTACTCATTTCTGGAAGATCCAAGATAGTCAAAATTGGCTCATTTGGCAACCCAAGGGGTGGTGGTGGAGAAGATGGATGGTCTAAGGGCATGCTCGTCACCTTAATCACTTGTCCCTTGTAAGGGAATTTAAGACACTGGTGATTGGTGGAGGCGACTGCCTCTAGTGCTTCCAAATAGGGCCGTCCCAAAATAGCTTTGTATGTCGGATCCATCTCTAGTATGTGAAAATTGACAGTGACTGTTTGAGGTCCGAGTTTGACATTCAATGTAATCATGCCGTCAGCGGGCTTCTTTGAATTATCATATGCGGTCACTGTTATTTGAGATGGCCGGATGTCCTCCTTGGAGATTCCACAAAGATGTAATGTTTCTGGTGGCAGAACATTAATGGATGCTCCGGTATCGACCAAACATGACTTAATGCCTACACCATTGATGTGGACTGTGATGCACAAGGCACATTTCCTTATTTCTGGGTCGGCCAACTCTTCCTTTGTGAATATAAGGGCCGGATACTCACTTCTCGGGACCAGAACTGATGAGATTTTTTCTGGGGGGAGGCTCTCGTTTACCATTACTCGATGTAAGTACTGTTGGAGAACCTCTTGATGGACTTTGGATCTTTTGATCAACTCTAAGATAGAGATCCGTGCCGGGGTTTTATCAAGATGTTTCAACAAGTCATAGGATGTCCCAGGCAACGGCTCTTCAACGTGTTCTTCTTCTGTTTCTGGTACCAACCCTGACTGACCGGCCTGGGGAAAGACCCTTCGGAACATGCGCCCACTCCCGAGTATTGTGGCAAGTTGAGGAGCTATGGCTGGGTTGGTAGTGGTGGGTGGCGGGTTAGGTCGAATGATGGGAGCTCTTGGGACGGGCATAATGATGGTGGTTTGAGGCATGGTAGAGTAGGTAGGTATGTTTGCACGGGGCGGGATGATGATAGGTCCTAGTGGTGGTGATGTTTGTGGTGGATTAATCGGGCGGATTAGGGTCCGTCCCGATTGGAGTTGTGTGGTTGGTGGTGTTATGATGGGTCGTGATGGTGCTCGGATGATGGGTGGCCGGTTGAGAGTAATGGGGTTGGCTGATGTAGCTTGGGGTATAGAATGGACGGTTCGGTTGACATGCATGGCGGAGGTGGCTCCCTCAACTTGCCAATTCTGGCCCCGATGATGATACTCCTCGGAAGAGATCATGATGGGATTAACATGTTGATTCCCAGGTGCGGGTGCATGTAGAGGTAGAGGGTTTTGGATAATCCCCATGCCGGGGTTCTGTTGTTGTTGTTGTTGTTGCTGAGCTGGTGCATGCTGCCGTTGAGGTTGATTTTTCACTGTTCTGATGTATTCCTCCATTTGGTCCCAGTCAATACTGCCTTGCTCATTAAGATCGTGAATATAGTCTTTGAACTGAAAACAATTTTCCACGGTGTGCCCAGGATATCTATGGAACAAGCAGTATCGCTCTGTGTTGGCATTTTGAGGCCACTCCAACTTCTCCCTTGGCAATGTAATTTGCCCTGCCGCCATGAGTGCATTAAAGATGTCCACTAGAGAGTACGGCAAAGGAGGGTAATGGTTCCTCTTGGGTCCAACCTTTCGGGGTTCATAGGCCATGGGAGGGGGTGCCTGGTTGTAGTTGGCCAGTTGTTTCCGCGCTGGTTGGGGAACCGGGGCTTGTTGCTGACGGGGCTGGAACTGAGGTTGAGGTTGAGGTTGACGAGGGTTTCTAAATGGTTGATTATGTTGAGGGTTCCTGAACTGGTGTTGATAATTTATAGGTGGGTTCCCTACAACGTTAAGGTTTTCGTTTGTCACTACGCCCTCAGTCACTGGGCCGGTTGTGGTAAAAGTGGTTTTCTTGACAGCTCGGGGTCTAGGATCAAACAAGTTCATGATAGGTGAGTCTCTAAGCTGTGTCTGAATATACCGTGCCCTCTTATAAAGTTCACTCATGGAGGTGGGGTGATGCAAAGCCAGCATATTCTTTAAGGCCGGAGTGGCATTGGTGATGATCATTTTCACTTGCTCCGGTTCTGAAATGGAATCAATAAGTTTTTCTGCCATTGACCTCCATCTATCAGCATATCTGGTAAAGTCTTCATCATTTCTCATTCTTTCAGCCATGAGGTCAGTGATGGAATATGTTGGTCCGACTCTATCTTGATATCTCTGCAAGAATTTAGCTTTGACAGTTTCAAAGTTACTCGCCTCCAAAGAGTCAAGCGAGTAGAACCACTCTAAAGCTGATCCCTCTAATGATCTTCTGAAAGAAAAGCAAGGGCCCTTGGATCATTTTGCCACATTACCGACTCATAAAGAAAGTCCTTGATGTGAATGAATGGATTACCGGTTCCATTGTAGCGATGGTATACCGGCATCTCAGAGGGAGGTAGATGAAAAGTAGGGAGAGAAATTTCGGGGACTGCCTTTGTGTCGATCAAATGTCTAAGCTCTCTATACTGCTCATCCATGCGATTGATCTTGTTAATCATGGCCTGATCGACAGAAGGTTCCCTAGGAGGAGGAGGAGAAGTGGGTGCTTGGTGCACCAGAATTGGGATTTGATGGGCCGAAGTGGCCGGATAAGAAGGGTACATTGGGGGATGCACCAAAGGGTGAGTAAGGTTGAGATGATTAGAGGAATAAACTGGTGGTCTAGAAGGAACAACAACATTCGGAATGGGATGATCTAGATTAGCCACCGGATGAGGAGAAATTGGGGCCATAAGCCCGGTATGAGAATGGCCATGAGTGGGCACATTGGGTTGATGTGCCCCTGACCGAGGGGTAGAGATGTGAAGACCACCTTCGGGAGGGATGTGGTCGGCGGGCGACTTGCCCTTGAGGATGGCTTTGATAGCCTGAAGTTGGGTAGGGTCGGCATGAGAGAATGCCTCCCAAAGTGAATTTGGATTGGGTTGAGGAGAATTTTGACTAGGTTCGAGGAGAACTTCGGGTTCATTGACGGCACACACGGTATCAGGATAGAAATAAGATTGGTCATACTCCAACTGTAGTTGCTCGTATCCTTGATCCGCCATTCCGATAACTCGACCTGACCTTAAATTCATAAACACAATAGAAAAAGAAGGTTGACAAATAAAAGCTTAAGGAATTTTTTTTTAGTTTTGATTTTTTACCCCTTTTTGTTTTGATTTTCTTTTGTCGAACAAGCAAGTTGTCAAGCAAATTAACCTCAAGCAAATTTTTTGTTTTGGTTCTTTTTAGGTGATTTTGGGATTTTTGTTGTATTTTTCAGTTTTTGTTTGCAAACAAGTAATAGCAAAGACTTGGAATGATTAACGCAATTTTTTTTTGTTTCAACCTCAAATTAATGGCTTGTTAAGAGAAATATTGTCCACTCAAATAAATGGGTAGGACCCTATGCTCTCACAACGCCGAGCAATCTAAGGTTGTCACTCTTTTCACAGCGATAGGTAGTAGGTACTCCGGGTTTTGGGATAAAGTGGTACAACCAGCCCGATCAGTGAAGAGGGAATCCTTCACGTCTGGGGACTTACGGAGGCCTTGATGGAAGCTACCCGGTCCTTCCGAGAGGGAATCCCCGGAGGAGGAGTTGGCAACCACCAAGAGGGGTGTTTGGATGTGTGGGGCTTTGGGAGGAGAGAGCCTCCCTTCTCGGATGTCCTAAGGAGACGGGCGAACCCGAAACTCCAATGCAAACTAAATGCAAGTGAAATGTCAAGGAATAAGAAGCAAGCAAGAAGAAAATAAAAGCATACAATGATTAATGAGATGTTGTATGAAGCAAGTGAACAAGACAATAATATGAAATTAAACTAGGATGGAAGAAAGCACTAATTTAACTAAGCATGCTTTGAAAGATTTGCTAAAGGAGAACTAGACTTAGAAAGAAATAGGCAAGTATACTTAACAAGAGATGAAAGAAGATGATATCTAAAATACTAAGGTGAAATAAGTTGATTAACAAAGTTGGAAATTAGATCAGTATGCATTTAAAAAGATAAACAGAGAGCAAGTAAACTTGGAAGAAACAAGATGATGCTTCAAGGGAACAAACAAGCATGTAAGCAAGTAAATAGCAATGCAAGGAAATGGAAATGGCTTAAATGAGAACTAAAGTGAAAATAAGCATGTTTTCAAGTGGACATTCTTAGGAAAGAAGAGAAGGACTCACTAAAGCAAAGTCGGTCCCACCGTGGTCGCCAAAAGGTGTAAGCACCCGAAACGGGACATCCGCGGATCTCCCCCTCCCGGCCCCTTACGCCCGCCTTGGTGACTTGGTGGATGGGATGTTAGTGGGTGTGGTCGCCAGGAGCCAAAGGCTCCAAAATATGGTAGAACGAAATGAAATGAAATAGAGAAATGAAAATGACCGTCGTACCTTTGAAAGTGGGGAGATTATTGGGTTCCGACTTCTCCTCTCTCGGCCGGCCGAAAGAAGAGAGCTTAGTGAGTCCTTCGTCTTCGATCCGGTTGAAGCTCCGCCTCAATCAGATTTACCTAAGAATGTCCATAAGAAAACATAGAAACAAGTGAAAAGATCATTAGTTCTCGTGACAGTGTAGAATCATGCTCAAATTCAAATGTAAACATGAAAGAGGGAAGGAACTGACCGGATTGGGACTAAATCCCAACCCCTATTTGGAAGGTTTTGAATATATATATATATGTGATGCAAAATGATCTAAGACATGCTAAACAACTTGATGAACAGTGCTAAGATGAAAAAGGAGGACAAAAACTCGATTAAACGGGCGATCGGAATTCAAAAATAACAAAACAAGCTCCTGTCCTTCCTGGTGCCCTGTATATAGGGCGCCAGGAGCAGGTGCCCCCTTTATGGGGCGCGTTGACCAAGTCAAAGCGCCCTGTATACGGGGCACTAAGTCTGGCCCGAACATATTTTCTTCTCCTCTTCGCGGCGCCGCTCCGGAGTGCTGGGAGGCTTCCGGGACGAAGTAGGGGCTTCTCCTTGTAGACAATATGCAAATGAAGCTAATGAAAGGTGGTTTGGATGCTGGATGTAAGAGGAGAGACGGATAGAGGCTCTCAAAGTTGGAGAAAAATCATGTTTCAGGGTGACAGAAACAGAAGGTTTTTAGGGTTTTTGGTAGATGGTTATGGATCGATTTGAAGGCTTGTGGGGGATGATAATGGCTTAGAAACATGGTGTTGGATGATCTATAGGGTGGCACGAGGTTGGAACCCTCTTTTGGTCTCAAATGGGGGTCTATTTATAGCCCAAAAGAGGGCACTTTGGCCATTTTCGAAAAACAGTGCCATGTGGCATAGCGCCCTGTATATGGGGCGCTAGCATCATGAGATATGTCAGATCGACAAGACAAGTCACTGCGGGGGGGCAAATCGGCCTGTCAAATCAATTTAATTTGGATCCAGGCGCCCTGTATATAGGGCGCCTGGTGCCCTGTATACAGGGCGCCAGGTACCTTGTTTATAGGGCGCCTGGTGCCCTATTTATAGGGCGCCTGGTGCCCTATAAGTAGGGCGCCAGGAGCCCATATACACAGGGTTTTGCCCTCTTCGAAATGCGCCAAAGACCTTAATTTTTCCAGAAAACTCGGTTCCCTTGAAAGGTTACTCAAATATTCTTCATGAAAACAAGAATTTAGCTCTCCAACTAGGCCAAAATTGCGTGTCTACACCGACAAAACGAACGGGCCAACGAATACCGAACGGGCCGACGAAACGACGGAAGCCACCGACGAAACGGACGGGCCGACGAAACGACGGAAGCTGCCGACGAACACCGAACACCGTCGCCGGAGGACCGTCACCGGATCACCGTCGCCGGAGCACCGTCGCCGGATCACCGTCGCCGGAGCACCGTCGCCCGAGCACCGTCGCTGACGAACACCGAACATCGTCGCCCGAGCACCGTCGCCGGAGGACCGTTGCCGACGAACACCGAACACCATCGCCCGAGCACCGTTGCCCGAGCACCGTCGCCGGATCACCGTCGCCGGATCACCGTCGCCGGAGGACCGTCGCCGGAGCACCGTCGCCGGATCACCGTCGCCGGAGGACCGTCGCCGGACCACCGTCGCCAGACCACCATCGCCGGAGCCGGAGCACCATCGCCGGAGCACCGTCGCCGGACCACCGTCGCCGGAGGACCGTCGCAGGAGGACCGTCGGAGGAGGACCGTCGCCGGAGCACCGTCGCCAGAGCACCGTCGCCTGAGCAAAAGTCGTCGGCAAGTGCCGTGCACCGCCGACAGAGCGCCGCCGGAGAGCCGCCGCCCGCCGCCGACAAATATCCAAACGGGCCGCCATCACGAATAAGGACAAGCAACATAGCCAAAGTCGTCGGCAAGCACCGTGCAACGCCGACGAAGCGCAGCCGGAGCACCGCCGGATCACCACCGGACCGCCGCCGGACTGCCGCTGACAAATATCCGAACGGGCCGCCATCACGAAAAGGGACAAGACATGTAGCGAAAGTCGTCGACAAGCGCCGTGCACAGCCGCCGGACCACAGCCGGAGGGCCGCCGGAGCGCCGCCGGAGCGCCGCCGACAAACATCCGAACAGGCCGCCAACACGAAAAGGGAGAAGACATGCAGCGAAAGTCGACGGCAAGCGCCGTGCACCGCCACCGGAGGGCCGCCGGAGCGCCGCCGGAGCACCGCCGGAGCACCACCGGAGCGCCGCCACCCGCCGCCACCCGCCGCCGGAGTGCCGCCACCTACCGCCGACAAATATCCTACATGCCGCCAACACCGAATGACACCAAACACGTACCCACGATCGACGGCACCGACGGCCAGCACCATACCCCCATCCCCTATATATCCTAAGGCTCATCCCCCCTTCTCCCACCAGTGGACCAAAAAGGCTTATTCTAGGGGTCATTCTGGCTTAACCTCCTAACGCGTGCCATGGCACGTGCCATGGCACGTGCAGGCGCGTGCCATTCGTGTGCCATTCGCGTGCCAAGTTCAAATGCCATGTGCCAAGGCACTTGAAACATGAAAATGAGCTAATGCCTAGCAAGTTTTAAGTATCTTGCATGGCACGTGCACGTGCCATGGTGCGTGCCGGCGCGTGCCATGCGCGTGCCACGCATGTGCCATTCACGTGCCACTTTCGTGTTACACGTGCAAAGGCATTAAAAACGTCAAATGTGCAAGTACCAACGACGTTTCGTGAAATTTGCACGGAGAATGCACGGGTGATGGCACGCGCCGACACGTTCCGTGGCACGCTGCGCGTGCCATGCACGTGCCACTTACGTGCCATTCACGTGCCACTTTCGTGTTCCACGTGCAAGGGCATTAGAAACGTCAAATGTGCAAGTGCCAATGACGTTTCGTGAACTTTGCACGGAGAATGCCCGGGAGATGGCACGCGCCGACACACGTCGACACGTGCCGTGGCACGCTGTGCGTGCCATGCGCGTGCCACGCACGTGCCATTCACGTGCCACTTTCGTGTTCCACGTGCAAGGGCATTAGAAACGTCAAATGTGCAAGTGCCAACGACATTTCGTGAACTTTGCACGGAGAATGCCCGAGCGATGGCACGCACCGACACACGCTGACACGTGCCATGCTCGTGCCACGTACGTGCCATTCACGTGCCACTTTTGTGTTCCACGTGCAAAGGCATTAGAAACGTCAAATGTGCAGGTGCCAACGACGTTTCGTGAACTTTCCACGGAGAATGCACATGTTATGGCACGCGCCGACACGTGCCGGCACGTGCCGTGGCACGCTGCGTGTGCCATGCGCGTGCCATTCACGTGCCACTTTCGTGTTCCACGCGCAAGGGCATTAGAAGCGTCAAATGTGCAAGTGCCAACGACATTTCGTGAACTTTGCATGGAGAATGCCCGGGCGATGGCACGCGCCGACACACGCCGACACGTGCCGTGGCACGCTGCGCATGCCATGCGCGTGCCACGTACGTGCCATTCACGTGCCACTTTTGTGTTCCACGTGCAAGGGCATTAGAAACGTCAAATGTGCAAGTGCCAACAACGTTTCGTGAACTTTGCACGGAGAATGCACGGGTGATGGCACGCGCCGACACATGCCTTGGCACGCTGCGCGTGCCATGGGCGTGCCATGCGCGTGCCACGCACGTGCCATTCACGTGCCACTTTCGTGTTCCACGTGCAAGGGCATTAGAAACGTCAAATGTGCAAGTGGCAATGACGTTTCGTGAACTTTGCACGGAGAATGCCCGGGATATGGCACGCGCCGACACACATCGACACGTGCCGTGGCACGCTGCGCGTGCCATGCGCGTGCCACGCACGTGCCATTCACGTGCCACTTTCGTGTTCCACGTGCAAGGGCATTAGAAACATCAAATGTGCAAGTACCAACTGTCAACTTTGAAAATTCGACGGGGTCCTCTCCTTTTCAGGGAAGTCCATGAACCCAGATCGTCACCTCAAGAGGGGATGAAAAAGAAAGGAATAAAAACATCGGAAAGTAACTCTCACCTCGGTCCCACACTCACATTGATCCCCGAACTTTCATCTCTTGGCGTCGCTCGATCACCAAAGAGACGGTTTGGGTCATGTGGGAGGAGGGTGACAAGAAATAAACGTGGTCGCCAGGAACCGTGGGTTCCAATTTATAGAATTAAAATTGACCGTGTGTACCTTAGCGTGAAGAATGTGGGTTAAAGCTTCTCCTTCTTCGGCCGGCCAATGAAGAAGAGTCCTCAACGTGATGGGTGCTTGATATTCTGTGCAACTAGACAAATAAACGAGTGAAATATACAATTAGAATTAGACAAAGTGGAGTATATGTAAAGAGAATAACATAAAACACACAATTGACTAGAAACTGACCAGATTCGGGTTATCTCTAACCCCCTTTTTTTTATTTTCGGAATAATAGGGTAAAATTAATGCAAAAAAATTATAGGAGTATAGAGAATCACTAAACAAAGAGATAGGAAAAATAACGGAAAGATTCTGAGTTGAATAGAGAAAGATATAGCCAAATCTGTGTTGTCGAAAAAGCCGAGCAGCAGTCCAGGATCTGCCAGACGCGACTTTGCTTATGCGCTCGTCACGACCAGCCCCAACCTCGGAAACAAGTGACGTTGATTGCAAACTTAATAAGTCTTGGAGAGTAAGAACTTTGATGAAGAGAGCACTGGAAACAGACGTCCACACACTGCTGTAGAGGACGAATAAGAGAGACTGGGCAGATCCCCTGCAGAACAGCCTTCCTCTCTCTTGAACCGACTTTTCTCTCTCTAAAAACTAGAAATTCTCTCTCTAAAAGTCACAAAATAGATGCAGTAGGGTGATAGGACGTCTTGATATGCCTGGGGAGTCGTGCTCATGCCTTTGGAACGACCAGAATCAGAGTCCATTTATAGGAGAACGAGCAGTGCGATCAGAGCTAAAAAATAGGGCTCATTGCGCCCCACCCCTGGGCGCATGCGCCCTGGTGCTGGGCGCATGCGCCCCACTGAAGGGCGCATGCGCCCCCCAGTGGGGGAGCATGGGCACAAACTCCAAAAAAATAGTTCTTATCCAATCGTCGGTTCAGTGGTAGAGTCCCGGTGAAAAACTAGGTCCCTCGTGCCTCAAAAGTGGGGCGCATGTGCCCTCAAGTGAGGGCACAAGGCCACATGCCTCACTGGTAGGGCACATGGCCACGTGCCCTGGGTCCCGGGCGCATGTGACCAGGAACCCGGGCGCATGGGACTGGTTTCGCGCGTCCTTCTTCCGGAAGCCATTGCGAACACTCCCATACTCAGAATTCGACGCCGTTTGTTGCGTTGGAAAGATAACAGGCCAAAGAAGCTTTCTATAGCATCGGATCAGCCATCACACCCTCCAAAACTTCAGAATTTTGTCCGGAAGTTAGGGCAGTGAACAGAAAATCCGATACAGGTCAAAATGACTCCGACGGCAAACCGGAAATGCACGGTATGCAACAAAACTTGTCCGGAGTGTGAATATGACCATAACCTTCAATTCATGATCATTAGGCATTGGTCAATCAGACAATTTCCGTGTTTACATGATTTATGTGTGGCTTTCGCTCGAAAATTACGGCTTTTTACGGAAAACTTCGGAAAGCATCCGATTTCGTTCGGCGAAGCTCCAAATCAACTTTAAAATACCCGGCATAATTATAATGTCAATAACACATGTTACCCTATAAAACATGAGTTTATGGCTCTGAATTAGGCGAATTTGGCGTGTCTACAGCTTTCCTCGCCTTGATGTCGGCTTTGTAAGGGAGTGGCATGTAATGAAGCGGAGTGATTCGTAGTGAACTGTAATGGAATGCAAGTGAACGTAGATGAATGTAGCGTAATGGAATGGTGATGGACTGAAAAGGTGGCATCAAGGTGTAGATATAGACACGCTCATCTACCTGATCCAGCAATATGAATCTCTCTGAGTATTCTAGATCGCTTTCATGTTCTATCAAAACCTCATATAATTGACTGGTAAAAGACATGCCCTTGGCACGAGATATGAAAAAGTAAATGATAAAGGATAAAAGGATGTAGCCAACCCTCAACGTGGTGAGGAGTCCTCGAATTCGTAGGTTCTTCATCAGCCAGCAACCCGAACTTTGAGGTGTTCTTGTACTGTGATGGGCTAAAGTTTGTAAAAGAGAAGTTGATCTTAAAATGAAAAGAATACCAATCCATCATATTTGGAATCTCAAGTTCATTCAAGTTTCACCAAAGTACTCAGCTTAATTCTGAGTGGAAGAACCTCAAGTTCTAAAAGGGTTCGTTTAAGCATAGCAAAATTGCTCGGGTATCGTGAAAACCATGAATCACGCTCTAGCAGAAAACTTGATATTCGGAAAACGACAAGACAGATTTAAGTCATAGTGGGAATGAAAGATAATGGTGAGACTAACATAGAATGATGGGAAAGAAGAAACCATGGCATGACCAATTGCCACGGTGAGGTGGGATTAAAGACACGGTGGGATAAAAGAAAGGACAGAATAAAACATGGTGGAACAAAAAGAAAGGAATAAAACATGAAGGGATAAAAGAAAGAATAAAACATGATGAAATAAAATAAAGATAAAACATAATGAAATAGAATTGGTAATGATGACGAAAGAAAAGGAGATGGATATGCAAACATAGAAAATTATGTAGAAGATAGTTGAAGATATAGATTGTCTATTGGAGGTCAAGACACCCGATTAGGAACCATCGTCCCTCCAATGTTCAATTTTGGCTTATCCGTGAGTGTGAAGAAATGACCAAGCCATCGTAGATTTTGTTGAAGGGGACCTCGGGCCCAGTCATCTTCACTCTCAAGGTCTCCAACATTAATGCTTATAATATATATAAAATGGACCTAACATAACTAGGTGACAGATAGTAAGAGTGATGTGAAGTGCAAAAATGAAGTGATGGTGGTGATGTAAGATTGATGAGAATGTGGATTTGAGTGAAGTCTTCTGGCGTGGTGCATCGACCAGCATCTCTGGTCCATCCTTGTCTTGCCTTCTGATGGAATACAACACCATGAGAATGTTCAGCTGGGTGGTGCTTCCTTTCTTTTCGTCGCAAGGTTGGCATGACGTTTCTTGGGGAACGCTGATCTCGCCAATTCACCTGTTCGGACTAAAAAGGTTGCCTGCACATTTCTGGTTAGTACCCAGCAGACAGAATTATCATATGAATCATATTGTTCATGAAATGATCAATTGAAGATTTTACTATTTGAACCATCATTTTGATGTCAAAACAAAGTTTCTAATGATGCTTCCTTTAGCAAAAAATGTCACTTTTAACATTATAGACAATTTCTGAATTTTTGAGATTTTTCTTAATTTTTTTGGATTTTTTGTCCATGTGCCCCCGATCGGGGGCACCTGGCCATGCGCCCTGGGGTGGGGCACCTGGCCATGTGCCCCCAGATGAGGGCACATGCGCCCTGAGGCCAAATTTTTTTTTTTCAGAAAAAAATTATACCTGATTGCCCTTCTCTTTTTGCTTCTTCAGCTCCTGCAAATACTCAATGAAAATGATTAAATTTTTATCATTACTCACCCCTTTGCCTGTATGTCATATGCCTTGATTTTGAGTCAAAGGGAGGAGCCTTCTTAACAAGGTGGAATAAAACAAATGACTTAAAATGAAATGGGGGGGTTGAGAGAACTTACCTGTCATGTGTCGACTCCAGAAACGGGTTCCGGATCGGCACCTCAAGAGAAAAGAAGGTGAAAGATGGAATTGGAGAAAAAGGGAGTGAATCAGAAATCACTCGGAAAGCAGTAAAGACCCCTCACCTCAATCCCACACTCACTTTGATCCCCGAACTTTCATCTCACGGCGTCGCTCGAGCATCGGAGATGGTTCGGGTCATGTGGGAGGAGAGTGAGGAGGAGATGAACTTAAAACATAAATGAAAGGTGGTCGCCAGGAGCCGCGGGCTCCGATTTATGGGATGTAAATTAAGAGATGAGTTGAATTGACCGTGTACCTTAGCATGGGAGAAAGGGATGTGAGTTCAACCTTCTTCTTCTTCGGCCGGCCGATGAAGAAGAGTCTCCAATCCAATGCTAGCTTGACCAACATGTGCAACTAGAACAATAAACCAAGTGAAGAGTTTGGTTAGACTTGTGAGAAGTGTAGTAACTGTAGTAAGAAGATAAGAAAGAAGCAATTGGAATTGGACTCACCGGCTTCGGGGTGAGCCTTAACCCCTTTTTTTGTATTTTTTTGATTATGTAAAAATGATGCAAATAAACTGAAATATGCTTTAAAACAGTAAATGAACTGAGTTAATGGAGTTGAGAAATCTTATAGAATGATTTGGCTTGAGTTGAAGCCGAGTTGGTTGAAGACAGCCGGTTCGGGTAGCTTGGTACCCTTCTGGCGCGACTTTTGTGCAGAGGATGTTATGGACGACCCCGATGTCAGAATCGAGTTCCGTTTGTTTCAGTAGACGGAGGACTCGGAGAGGAAGAGTTCATATGTTGATGATTTCTCCGAAATCCTCCTGTATAAGTCAGTAAAAATTCTGAAAGTGGGCGGATATCAAAAATAGAACCTGGATGCGCGCCCTCAGTGTAGCAACCGCCACGAACAAACGGCAAGTCGGAATGGAGTGCCGTCAGTTGGGGACGAAGGAGGACGAAGAGAGAGACAATTTGTATGTTGAAGACTTTTGCAGCAGAAGCCTCATATTTTCTCCAGAAGTCGATGAAGATGGTTGATGAAGAACACCCGGATCGAGCCTTCTCCTTCACCTCGGGATCGATTTCTTGACTTCGGATCGCCTTTGGATGTCGGGACGGCTTTGGAGAAGAGCTTGGACGACCTTGGGACGAGCTAGGCACCGGGGGTTAACCTTGGGTCGCTGAGAATGGCCCTCAATTTATAGGGAAAGGGAGACGGTGCAAAATTTAGAAACTGGTCCTAACGCGCCCCCGCGTTTCAAAGGAGACGAGGGCGCGCAGGGCGCGCCCTCAAACCAAGGGCGCGCAGGGCGCGCCCCCAGTTCGGGGGCGCGGTCTGCGCGCCCCCCTGTTTCAAAGGCACCGGGGGCGCGTTACGCGTCTCACTGCTAAAAATCGACGGAAACTTCCGGAAATTGCTAAAAATCGACTTGATATACGTAACGCGCCCCCGAACCGGGGGCGCGGTACAAATAATCGAAAATCCTCCGCCAAATCCTTCCAAAAATCCGGTTTAGAAGGTGCTAATCGGGGCAATTTCCGATTTTCGGAAACCGACCGCGCCCCCACCTTTCAAAGGGACCAGGGGCGCGCAGGGCGCGCCCCCAGTTTGAGGGCGCGCAGAGCGCGCCCTCAGGTTGAGGGCGCGCAGGGTTCCACTTTCAAGCAGAGCGGGGGCGCAGTACACTCTCTCTCCTGCGCGCGTGTTCCGCGAGCCGTATCTTGCAAACGGGATGCCCGATTTGGCTCCCGTTTGTCGCGTTGGAAAGAGGGCCTCCAACCGCACCTCCTCAAGTCGGTAAACCAGACGTATGACTCCCGAGATGTTCGCACGGGGCTTTCTACCGGTTTACCCTCTCGCAGAAAGTCGAAACCCGGGGCGAAGATCCGAAAGAGCACGGTTCCGGTCGAGAAATCTCGGGTCAACTCGGGTTGACTTGAAATGATGACCAAACAAGTCCGGTACGATCGGACAATCCGAAGTCATCGAAATATCTGAGATTAACCCGGTAAACGTGAATCGAAAGCCGTAAAAGCCGCGAACCCTAAAATTGACCGAACCGGCCTTATCGCCCCGGTTGATAAAAATATTCGGCTAGAATCGACCCGGATGACCTGAAAAGACCCGGTGATGACCGAAAAGGCCTAACACATGGTCCGGGATAGCCGTGTCAGCATAGATCGAGAAAGCCGTAACGAAAGCCGTCATTGACCGACGCCTACCGAAATGACTTCTCGGAAACCCTGAATGTTACGGAACACATGCGGGACTCCCGAGACATTCAATTATGGACCATTCACGGTCGGTCATCGAGCAGGCTTCGTGTTTTTATGGTTCACGCGCGGCTCTCGCTTGAAGGTTACGGCAATATTCCGGAAATCATTGGTCCATTCTCAACTTACAAGGGGCTCCACCAATGTCCTTAGCTCATCTCCACGAGGTAATCCTGATCAGATAACGGTTAGATAAAAGATATCGCCTATGGAATAAGAGTCTAGGGCTCCGAATCAGGCCAATTTGGCGTGTCTACATCATGGTGTGAATCCTCTCCTCTCCTGTATTGACATGCCTGAAACACTTGACAGAAGGAGATTAGATCTTCATCAGGACTCATCCCTTTGCCCATTATGGTCAACTTTGACTTAGGTCAAGGGGAGGAGCTTTCTTAACAAGGTAATTAAAGTAAAAATAGACATGCAATGCAAAAATGGAAATATGCATGACAATCAAATAGACATGGATGCAACTAAGACAATGATCATGACTAAGCAAATTTTTTTTGGATTTTCTTGAAAATAATCATTTGGATTTTCAAAAGTACTCAATTTTTTTGGATTTTTGAAATATGTTTTTTTTTTGAAATTTTGAAAAATTCAAATTTTTTGGGTTTTTGAAATATTCAATTTTTTTTTGTTTTTGAAATATGCATTTTTTTGGGTTTTTGAAATACGCATTTTTTATGGATTTTTGAAATATGCATTTTTTTAGAATTTTAAAATATGCAATTCTTTTGTTTTTTTTAAAATATGCATTTTTTTGTTTTTTTGAAATATGCATCTTTTTTTGTGGAGAAAATGCTGGTATTTGAGACAGTTCATCGGTCTCTGGAGTTTGTCAAGACTCAAGTGGTAGATGCCACGTGCAAAAATAAAGTTCCCTACCTAGAATCCTTCTAACCTTCTTGCTTTGATCGGCTTGGATTCCATCTGGATTTGGTCGGTTTACCCTACCCAAGGGGTTTAAGGAGGAAGAGTATAGAGGAAGTCCTTGATAGGGTTTGAAGATGCTGAGAGGGATTTCTCTACTCTCACTCAAATTACCCATTGGGGTTCGGCCTCTTTGGGTTTTTCTTTCTTTTTTTTTGTTCTTTTCTGTATGGCACATATTTGGACAGGTTTTTGACCCGTGGGGACATTGCCCATCTTTTAGTGCCTTTTGCCTTGACTATCATTCTGGGTACTCATTCAGACAGGTTGATCATTTTTCTTTTTCTAACTTGAGGGGTTCATTGCCCATCTTTTGGCACCCTTTTGTACCCTCTGAGACGGCCTCCTACTAGGGTGGCGAGTGTTTTCGATACTACCCCTCTCTAATCTTCTCTCCCTATCTTGGACCGAGTAGAAGAGAATATGGTAAGGGTACTCCTTCCATTTCTAGATTTCTGCCTTGCCTTTCGCAAGTGTCGGGTTGTCTGGATTCTAGGATCGGGAAGTGTGGTGTGTGTAGGATGGTACCTACCCTTGACTTCTCACGAACAACCTAGGATCGATGACTTGAGATTATACCAGTGGTTTCTCCATTTTTATGGAAAGTACTTTTTGAGGTAAACTCCATTCCAAGGATGATTCAATTTTTCTCCATCTGCATTAGTCAATTCATATGCATTACCTGGATACTTTTTAGTGATTACAAAAGGCCCTTCCCAGTTAGGTTGCAACTTGGAGCGGGGACCCCCTGGCTTAACGAATATGCGTTTGACTACCATCTCACCGATCTCGAATTTTCTCTCGACCACCCTCTTTTGATAAAACCTCTTGAGTCTATTCTGATAAGTCCGGGCATGCTCGGCGGTGGCTAGCCTTCTTTCATCCAAGAGTTCAAGCTGTGCAAGGAGAGATTCTCTTCTCTCATCAATAGGAATATCCTTGTCGAGCTGAACTCGGAGAGATGGAAGTAATACTTCGTAAGGGACCACTGCTTCCATCCCATATGCCAAAGCATACGGGGTTTGTCCAGTGGGAGTCCTTACAGAAGTACGATAAGCCCATAGAGCATCTACAAGCTTATCAGGCCAGTCGGCAAATTTGCTAGACTTACAAGAGTTCTTGATGATTTTGATTAAGGTTTTATTAGTGGCTTCTGCTTGACCTTTGCCTTGAGGATAGTATGGTGATGAATGATGCAATGAAATGTAATACCTGTTGCAAAGATCACGCAGATCTTGAGAAAGAAATTGTGGCCCATTATCGGTGACGATGTCGCTGGGGATCCCGAACCTTGCCAAGATGTTGCGCTTGATGAAGGAGCAGACTGTTGATGCTTTAATCTCCATGAATGCTTCCGCTTCAGCCCACTTTGTGAAGTACTCCATTGCCGTCAGAATGAATGATTTTGAGCGCATTTCGGAGTTGAGGTCACTCAAGGGGCCAATGATATCAAAAGCCCACATGGCGAAAGGCCATGGGGCATGAATTGGATGTAGGGAAGATGCGGGAGAGTGAATCTTGTCGGCATGGAGTTGACATGAATGACAGTGCCGGACAAAGATGGAGCAGTCTTCTTCTAGAGTTGGCCAATAATACCCTTGTCGGATGATTTTCTTAGCAAGAGCTTGGGCATTCACGTGACCACCACAAACTCCAGAATGTGCTTCTTTCAGCACTAACTCGGCTTCTTCTTCATCAAGACATCTGAGTAAGATCCCACTTAGGCTTCTCTTATAGAGCACTCCTCCTAGGATTGTATACCTTTGGGATACTCTTCTGATTGCCTTCTTTTCCTTGGTGGTTGATCCAGGTGGGTATGACTGATCTTGGCAATACCTCGCAATCTCGTCATACCAAGGTCTCTCACCTTCTTCTAATTCTTCCAACTCAATCAAGGAGATTTCTTCTTTATGTTCCAAATATTCTTTTATGTTGAATCTTTCCTTAACCTTCAGAAAACGTCCATCCTCAATTGCTGGAATTGTCCTCTTACAAATGTGGATAGTCCGCACTTGCCTGCCTAGCAGGACAGATAGAGATGAAGCTAATGAAGCTAAGGCATCGGCGACGATATTCTGAGAACGGGGGACATGAACAAAGGTGAGTTTGAAGAATAGCTTGATGTAGCAGGTGGTGAGCTCCTGGTAGGGTTTGAGGTTTGGATGAGAAGTTCGGTACTTGGATAGGACCTGGCGTAGGATCAATTGACTATCACCTATCACCCTTAGTTCGGTGGCACCATGGAAATGAGCGGCCTCCAGCCCGGCCAGCAAGGCTTCATACTCAGCTATGTTGTTGGTTGCTGGAAAGTTAAGCTGAAAAGCCTGTGGAATGGTGACACCTTCAGGTGACAGAAGGACAATACCTATCCCTCTACCATGAGAGTTCAGAGCCCCATCAAAATATAATGTCCAAAGATTAGAAGATCGGACTGACATTAGTTCGTCATCCGGAAACTCCGACCGGACTGGGTCAAAGACGGGTATGGGATGATGGGCAAGGTGTTCAGCAATAGCATAGCCCTTAATTGCCTTCTGTGGGACATAAGTGATATCAAATTGGGATAGGAAACTCTGCCATCGCCCTAACCGATCGATCAAGACTTGTCTTCTCTAACGAAACTTAATGGGATTGATACGAGCAATGAGCTTGACTTGGTGAGCAAGGAAATAATGTTTGAGTTTCGAACCACCCAAACAAGAGCAAGACAGGTCTTTTCTACCACAGTGTACTTCAGCTCACAAGCATCAAACATCTTAGACAAGTAGTAAGTAGCTCGTTCTTTCCCTTCTTCATCAACTTGTGCAAGGACTGCCCCAAGAGAGTTCTCAAGAACTGAAATGTAGAGGACCAAGGGCTTGTCGGGAATTGGTGGTCTAAGTACAGGGGGACTTGCCAGGTATGTTTTCAACCCATCAAACGCCTCTTGGCACTTCGAATCCCATTTAAATTCGGCCCCCACCTTGGTTAACTCATAGAAAGGTTTACACCTTTGGGAATGTTGTGAGATAAACCGGCGGACAAATTGTAGCCTCCCAATCAATCCTCGAAGCTCTTTCATATTCTTCGGAGGAGGCATACCAATGATTGCTTTGGCCTTGTTTGGGTCGATCTCTATGCCCCTTTTGCTTACTATGAACCCAAGTAGCTTTCCTGATGAAACTCCAAATGTACACTTCTTAGGGTTCATTTTTAGCTTGTATTCTCTAGCTCGTTGCAAGACCTTTCTTAACACTTCAGAATGATCTTCCCGACTCTTGGACTTGATAACCAAATCATCCACGTACACCTCTACAAGGGTGTGCATCATGTCATGAAAGATAGCCATCATAGCCCTCTGATATGTAGCGCCAGCATTCTTTAACCCAAAGGGCATGACAACATAGCAATACGTTCCCCAAGGTGTAGTGAATGAGGTCTTCTCTTGGTCCTCCTCAGCTAACCGGATTTGATTGTATCCAGAATAGCCATCCATGAATGAAAGCATCTCAAATCCAGCTGTGTTATCAACCAAAACATCGATATGAGGCAAAGGAAAATCATCCTTGGGACACGCTCGGTTCAAGTCCCTGAAATCTATACAAATCCGAATTCGTCCATCCTTCTTCATAACAGGGACTATGTTAGTCACCCATTGCGGATATAGGACAACTTTAATAAATTTTGCTTGATGTAGTTTGTCGACCTCTTCTTTCATTTTGAGTGCAATATCAAGGTGGAACCTCCTGAGCTTTTGTTTAACCGGGGTAGTTCCAGGTTTCAAGGTTAATCTATGTTCAACCAGTGAATTATCTAATCCCGGCATATCTTCATATGTCCATGCGAACATGTCTTTATATTCTTCCAAAACTTTGATCAAATGTTGTTCTTCTGAGGGAGTGAGGTTTGCACTGATGAGGATAGTCCTAGGATCTTCCAGGGTTCCTAAATTCAGTTCCTTGGTCGGTTCATTCCCTGTGACTGATGGTTCTTCAAATCTTCTAAGTCCAGATATGTATGCATCAGCCAAGTCCTCGATTTCATCCTCGGATTCGGGATCTTTCCCTGATACCACCTCATATACTCCCAAAGTATGATCTATGTTATGCTCATCCTCATATCGGATTTCATCTAGCTGGATGGTATTATCTAAAAAGTTTGGCAGCCTTGCACACTCTACGCATTTCTGTGCCAATTGTTGCAGATACCTATTTGGAACTCGTTTACCTCTGACTTTCCTATTTCCTAACCTAACTTGACCTACTGAAGATAAAGCTGGAAAGATGGTATTTACAGTGGAGGGGGGATCGAGCAAATCGATCAATGATTCATAAAAAGGGATCCCTGATTGGGAGCACCCTCTGGGATGAGTAGAGACGTCTCCTCGATGGAAATGTGAGTTTCAGAGAAGACGTTGTTTTTTGGAAATATCAAGTAAAAAGATAGAATGAGCCTGAGTGACTCGAGGCTTGCTAGAAGATGACTGAATTAATAGAGAGAAAAACTTAAGAATAAAAGGGAAAAAGGGGCTCGTGGGCCCGATGGTAACAGAAAGTGGACACATGGGTCCAAAACGGATGAAGAAAGTAAACGGGTACGTGGACCCGATCTTAAAAATAAATGGGCATGTAAGCCCATGTTGGGAAAAGCCCTCGGTTCTGAAGTTGATGAGGGAAGCAAATGGGCAAGCAGGCCCAGTAAGAGTGGAAGGTTGAAGAGGGCTCATGGGCCCAATGTGGGTAAGTGGGCCCTGAAGCCCATCCAAAAGATCTAAAAACAACGGAACGAGGTTTAAACATGGCATTGTTGTATTTGGGCCTCGTGGAATGGTTTTGACTTCGGTGGTATGCTCAACCAGATGATCCAATATTGGTCTGCCCTTGAGTGGTTCCTGGTGCTCTTCCCCACTTGAGAACAGACGAGTCAAAGATAGACATAAGTCTTCCAAGTCTTCTTCTTCTTCATCTGGAGCTTTCCTTCTCTTGACAGTCATCATGGAACTCTTGTCGTCTTCAGCCATCATCATGGTCTCCCCTTTGATAAAGAAGGTGTGGAGTCCCGTGGCATATCCTGGCTGGAAGATCCTCCTTGGGATGGAACCCTCTTCATATCCCAACCCCTGCCTGCGTGGCCTTTTCGCATTTTCAATTGGCTGAGTGATCCCTTGAAGATCCTTGCCTAAACCTCTTCCAGCCGATAGCCCAATTTCATCATCATCCGCCATCCCAAAGGTGTCTGGTAGAGAGGCGGTCATGCATCTGACTTCTGGCAATTCTCCCACTGAGATCTGGGGTTGTATTGACAGACCTAGGGGTAAAGAAGCATCGTTCAGCTCATCCCTTATAGGCATGCTAGTCACCTTGACCACCTGTCCTTTAAAGGGAAATTTTATGCACTAGTGGTTTGTTGAAGCCACAGCTCCTATTGCCTCCAAGTATGGCCTCAAGTATAGCCCGTAAAGTTGGATCCAATTCTAGAATATGAAAATCTGTTGTGATCGTACATGGTCCAAGTTTGACTTCTAGAGTGACCACCCCATGTGCAGACTTCTTGGAGTTGTCGTAGGCCGTCACCATGGCACAGGATGGCTTGATTTCTTGCTCAGAAATATCGCACAACTGCAATGTTTCTGGCGGCATAACGTTGATGGAAGCTCCAGTGTCAACCAAACATGATTTTACTTCGACATTGCAGATGATAACAGCCACATGCAAAGCATATCTCCTGAAGTCTGGATCTGCTAATTCTTCCTGAGAGAAAGTGAGTGTTGGGTGCTCACTTCTAGGGGCTAACACTGTAGTGATCTTCTCAGGTGGGAGATCTTCATTCACCATGACCCTTTACAAGTACTGCTGTGGAATCTCCTGGTGCACCTTTGATCTTTTGATCAACTCAAGTATAGAAATACGGGCTGGTGTCTTATCCAAATGTTTTAACAGATCATACGCCGTGCCTGGCAATGGTTCTTCCACTTGTTCCTCCTCCACTGGCTCTTGCGCCTGAGTCCCGGGTTGGGGTAAGACCCCCTGGTACATCCTCCCACTCCGAAGCACCGGGGCTATTTGGCGATCGGGTAGAGGTGACGAGTTAATCGGGGTGGGTTGTGGTGGAACAGGTGGTGTAGGTGCGAGTATGATAGGTAATGGGATCGATGGTTCTGGGATGATGGGGTTAGTTGGTAGAGAGGTAGGATTTGGAGGTGGTAATGATGGTGATACTGGTGGCCTAATAAGAAGAGGCCGGGGTGCAGAAGTGGTTGATGAGTTTAATGAAGGTGTAGGTTGTGAGATTCGTTGTGGTGTTGGTGGTATGATAGGTTGGGGTTTTGGAGTGGTAGAGCTCGTAGGCTGGGGGTTCAGGTTTGGTGATGATTGTGGTGGTCGGATGAGCAAGGGCCGGTGTGTAGCAATGGTTGAAGGAGGCATAGTTAGAGAGGGGGCTGGCCTAATGATGGGCCGGCGAGAAGAAGTGGCGGCCAGTGGTTGGGTTATTGAGCTTTGTGGTAGTTGTGGAGTAGCAGGTGCACGGATTATCTGTCTAGGAGGGTTCCTAGCAGGAGACCTAGCTGGGTTGACAGGCATGGTTGCATTTTGGTTTTCTAGTTGCCAACCTTGAGCACGGCTGGCATCTCCCTGGACAATGGAGTGTACTAGACCAATTCCTGGGTTTGGATGTGCTGGTGCCAGTGCTGGAGCGGGAGCATGTAATGGGAGCGGATTCTGGACAATCCCCAAGCCAGGTTGTTGTTGAGGTTGAGCCGGTGGACGCTGCCGCTGCTGCAGCCTAGCCTTCATAGCTTGTATGCATTCCCCCATTTGGACCCAATCAATGCTGCCTTGGTCATTCAGATCGTGGATATAATCCTTGAATTGAAAGCACACCTCTACAGTGTGACCAGGACACCGGTGGTAAGCACAGTATCGGGACATATCTGCGTTTACTAGCCAAACCTCTCTTTCCTTGGGCAATTCCAACTGTTTCTCCGCCATGAGTACATTGAAAATGTCGGTCAAGGAGTAAGGGAGTTGCTGGTAGTTTTCTCTCCTAGGACCTCCCCTTCGTGGTGCTTGATTGGGTGGTGGTGGTGCCCTATTGTAGGTAGGTTGACGAGGTTGTTGGGGTTGTGCTACTTGTTGCGGGGGTTGTTGTGGTTGTCGTGGTTGTTGTGGCCTAACCTGTTGTTGAGGGAGGTAATAGGAAGGGTTCTGTGGTGGGTTTCTGTACTGGTTTTGACGGTTCCCTCCCTGGTTCCCCACAGTGTTTATTGCTTCGTTGTTAACCACTCCCTCGGTTGTAGGACCAACTGGTGCAGAGGGGGTTTTCCTGAAGTTTCTATGTTTAGGATCGAAAGGGTTTATCATGGTGGCATCTTTGAAGTGGGCTTGCAAGTATCGGGCACTGTCATAGAGTTCATTCATGGTGGTAGGACGGTGCATGATCAAGACATTCCTCAAGGCAGGTGTAGTGTTGCCAATGAGCATCTTCACTTGTTCCCCTTTAGAAATTACATCTGTCAATTTTTCTGCCATTCCCCTCCAGCGATCAGCAAACTTTATGAAGTCCTCTTCGGGCTTCATCTTCTCAGCAATCAAGTCTGTAATGGAGCATGCTGGTGCCACCCGGTCTCTGTATCTCTGCAAGAATTTTGTCTTCACAATATCGAAGTCTCCTGCCTCAAAGGAGTCGAGTGAGTAGAACCATTCCAATGCAGACCCTTCTAGTGATCGACGGAATAAGAAAGCAAGAACCCTACGATCATATTTCTAGAACGAGGATTCGTAAAGAAAATCTTTAAGGTGGAGAAAAGGGTTGCCAGTACCATTGTAGCGGCGATAAACTGGTAGCTCAGAAGGTGGCAGGTGTAGGACTGGCAGAGAAGGAATGGAGATTTCAGGAACTGACTTGGAGTCCAGGCGACATCTCAGCTCTTCATAACGTTCATTCATCTGGGCGAGCTGATCCATGATTGCCCTGGTGAGAGCAGGTTCTTGGTTTACTGGTGGGGGTATGTGGTTAGAGACATGGTTCTGAAATTGAGGAGCATGACTTGAAGAATGTCCTATGACTTGATGGGCCAAGGGAGCAACATGGTTGAAATAAGATGGCTGAACAAATGAGGGTTGGACCACAGATGGTTGAACTAGAGATGGTTGAACTAGAGATGGTTGAACTATAGATGGTTGTGCTAATGCCAATGATGGTTGAATCATAGATTGTTGAACAACAGGAGGTTGAACAAAGGGTGATTGAATGAGTGGTGGTCGAACCAGAGGACGAGGAGATAAGGCAACTTGATTGGTTTCAGCCTGATCTGAAGCAACTTTGCCCTTCACCATGGATTGTATACGGGCATAGGTTTCTGGGTCGGTATAGAGAGACAACTCCCTAAAGAGTTGTTCAACATCACGAGGAGCAGATGGTTGAGGGACCTCTTGCGCTTATGACTCAAACAATGGATTAACACGACCATCTGATGGATGTGGTTGATGACCCATCTCATGTTCTCGATGTTCAGCTTGTTCCGCCATTCCAACGTGCCTTCCAGACCTTAGTTGCATTGAACTTCAAGGAACAAACAAGTTGACAAAGTAAACAAAGAACTTTTTTTGGTTTTTTTTAGTATTTTGCAAAAAGTTAGAGGTTTGAATTTTTGTTTGACAAGCAAGTTATGCAAAGACTTGAAAGCAATATTACGCAATGATTTTGATTAAACCTTAGGTTTATGAATTTTGTTAAGAATTGTTCTCTCAACAAATGGGTTAGGATCCTAACTCCAATCTCCAATGACCTAGGTTTCACACAATCTCACCACGTGTAGGTAACGTAGGATGCTTCGGGTTTTGAGGAGTGGTACAACCAACCCGATCGTGAAGAGGAATACTCCATTTATGAGGAATTATGGAGGCCTTGATGAAAGCCAACCAAGTCAACTAGGAAGGAATATCCCAGAAGAGAGGTCAAAATCCACCAAGAGGGTGTTTTGGATGGGAGGGGTAAATGGGAGAGTGAGCTCCCGCCTCAAAAAAGTGTAAAAGAAGGAGGTAGAGAGAAGGAGCAGAGAATGCAATCAAGTAATAAAGCAAGTAATGAGCAAAACATGAATTTAAATAAACAAGCAATCAACACCAGACAAGCAATTAGAAACTAGACAAGCAACTAGAAACTAGAATCTAGACTTGTTTCTTATGTGAGCCAAATGGAGATAGCGAAAAGGTGATGGAAAGAAGAGGGTTCAGATCTGATAGCCAAGCAAAAGGGTGGTCCACGTGGGGACCGATGTGGGAACTGGGGTAAAAAGTAAAAGTGGTTCACGCGGGAACCGGTTTTGGGTAAAAGGGGTGGTTCACGTGGGAACCGGTTTGAATGATCAAAAGAGGGCCACGTGGGGCCAATTAAAGGTGAATAAAGATATGATCCAAGTGGGGATAGATCTGAAGGAAAAGGGGTTTGGTTCACGTGGGAACCGAAGTAACGAAAGAGATTGGTTCACGCGGGAACCGATTTAAAAGGAAAAGGGTGGTTCACGTGGGAACCGGTTTAAATAAAATGCAGAAATTAAATGGCATACTTGGCACTTAAGATCTGATGAAATATGGGTGAAATCAGAAATTTTGAGATGGCATGAAGTTAAGAAAGGTGGAAGGAAGGAAAGGCTCACGTGGGAACCGGTCTAGAACTAGAACTAGTTGCAAACAAAACACCTAGCACCCACGGTTGAAGACATTGCTTGTCCCACCGTGGTCACCACAAAGCTGTCGACTCTGAAAATTCGACGGGGTCCTCTCCTTTTCAGGGAATTCCGTGAACCCAGATCGTCACCTCAAGAGGGGATGAGAAAAGAAAGGAATAAAAACATCGGAAAGCAACTCTCACCTCAGTCCCACACTCACATTGATCCCCGAACTTTCATCTCTTGGCGTCGCTCGATCACCAAAGAGACGGTTCGGGTCATGTGGGAGGAGGGTGAGAAGAAATAAACGTGGTCGCCAGGAACCGTGGGTTCCGATTTATAGAATTAAAATTGACCGTGTGTACCTTAGCGTGAAGAATGTGGGTTAAAGCTTCTCCTTCTTTGGCCGGCCGATGAAGAAGAGTCCTCAACGTGATGGGTTCTTGATATTCTGTGCAACTAGACAAATAAACGAGTGAAATAGACAATTAGAACTAGACAAAGTGGAGTATATGTAAAGAGAATAACATAAAACACACAATTGACTAGAAACTGACCGGATTCGGGTTATCTCCAACCCCCTTTTTTATTTTCGGAATAATAGGGTAAAATTAATGCAAAAAAATGTAAAAAAATGATAGTAGTATGTAGAATCACTAAACAAAGATATAGGAAAAAGAACTGAAAGATTCTGAGTTGAATAGAGAAAGATATAGCCAAATCTGTGTTGTCGAAAAAGCCGAGCAGCAGTCCAGGATCTGCCAGGCGCGACTTTGCTTCTGCGCTCGTCACGACCAGCCCCGACCTCAGAATCAAGTACCGTATATTGAAAACTCAATAAGTCTTGGAGAGGAAGAACTTTGATGAAGAGAGCACTGGCAACAGACGTCCACACACTGCTGTAGAGGACAAAGAAGAGAGACTGGGCAGATCCCCTGCAGAACAGCCTTCCTCTCTCTTGAATCGACTTTTATCTCTCTAAAAACTCGAAATTCCCTCTCTAAAAGTCACAAAATCGATGCAGGAGGGTGATAGGACGTCTTGAGATGCCTGGGGAGTCGTGCTCATGCCTTTGGAATGACCAGAATTAGAGTCCATTTATAGGAGAATGAGCAGTGCGATCGGAGCTAAAAAATAAAGCTCATTGCGCCCCACCCCTGGGCGCATGCACCCTGGTGCTGGGCGCATGCGCCCCACTGACGGGCGCATGCACCCCCCAGTGGGGGCGCATGGGCACAAACACTAAAAAAATAGTTCTTATCCAATCGTCGGTTCAGTGGTAGAGTCCCGGTGAAAAACTGGGTCCCTCGTGCCTCAAAAGTGGGGCGCATGTGCACTCAAGTGAGGGCACAAGGCCACGTGCCTCACTGGTAGGGCGCATGGCCACGTGCCCTGGGTCCCGGGCGCATGTGACCAGGAACCCGGGCGCATGGGACTGGTTTCGCGCGTCCTTCTTCCGGAAGCCATTGCGAACACTCCCGAACTCGGAATTCGACGCTGTTTGTTGCGTTGGAAAGATAACAGGCCGAAGAAGCTTTCTATAGCATCGGATCAGACATAACACCCCCCAAAACTTCAGACTTTTGTCCGGAAGTTAGGGCAGTGAACAGAAAATCCGATACAGGTCAAAATGACTCCGACGGCAAACCGAAAATGCACGGTATGCAACAAAACTTGTCCGGAGTGTGAATATGACCATAACCTTCAATGCATGATCATTAGGCATTGGTCATTCAGACAATTTCCGTGTTTACACGATTTACGTGTGGCTTTCGCTCGGAAATTACGGCTTTTTACGGAAAACTTCGGAAAGCATCCGATTTCGTTCGGCGAAGCTCCAAATCAACTTTAAAAGACCCGGCATCATTATAAGGTCAATCAAACATGTTACCCTATAAAACATGAGTTTATGGCTCTGAATTAGGCGAATTTGGCGTGTCTACACCAACGACGTTTCGTGAACATTGCACGGAGAATGCACGGGTGATGGCACGCACCGACATGCACCGACACGTGCCGTGGCACGCTGCGCGTGCCATGCGCGTGCCACGTACGTGCCATTCACGTGCCACTTTTGTGTTCCACGTGCAAGGGCATTAGAAACGTCAAATGTGCAAGTGCCAACGACGTTTCGTGAACTTTGCACAGAGATTGCACGGGTGATGGCACGCGCCGTCACGCGCCGACACGTGCCGTGGCACGCTGCGCGTGCCATTCGCGTGCCACGCACGTGCCATTCACGTGCCACTTTCGTGTTCCACGTGCAAGGGCATTAGAAATGTCAAATGTGCAAGTGCCAACGACGTTTCGTGAACTTGGCACGGAGAATGCCCGGGAGATGGCACGCGCCGACACACGCCGACACGTACCGTGGCACGCTGCGCGTGCCATACGCGTGCCACGTACGTGCCATTCATATGCCACTTTTGTGTTCCACGTGCAAGGGCATTAGAAACGTCAAATGTGCAAGTGCCAACGACGTTTCGTGAACTTTGCACGAAGAATGCACGTTTGATGGCACGCGCCCACACGTGCCATGCGCGTGCCACGCACGTGCCATTCACGTGCCACTTTCGTGTTCCACGTGCAAAAGCATTAGAAACGTCAAATGTGCAAGTGCCAAGGACGTTTCGTGAACTTTGCACGGAGAATGCCCGGGCGATGACACGCGCCGACACACGCCGACACGTGTCGTGGCACGCGCAGCGTGCCATGCGCGTGCCATGTACGTGCCATTCACGTGCCACTTTTGTGTTCCACGTGGAAGGGCATTAGAAACGTCAAATGTGCAAGTGCCAACGACATTTCGTGAACTTTGCACGGAGAATGCACGGGTGATGGCACGCGCCGACATGTGCCGTGGCACGCTGCGCGTGCCATGCGCGTGCCACGCACGTGCCATTCACGTGCCACTTTCGTGTTCCACGTGCAAGGGCATTAGAAACGTGAAATGTGCAAGTGCCAATGACGTTTCGTGAACTTTGCGCGGAAAATGCACGGGGCGATGGAACGCGCCGACACGTGCCATCGCACGCGCAGCGTGCCACGCACGTGCCATTAACGTGCCACTTTCGAGTGGCACGTGCACGGGCATTAGAAACGTCAAATGTGCAAGTGCCAACGACGTTTCGTGAACTTTGCACGGAGAATGCACGTGTGATGGCATGCGCCGACACGCGCCGACACGTGCCGCGGCACGCTGCGCGTGCCATGCGTGTGCCATGCGCGTGCCATGCGCTTGCCACGCACGTGCCATTCACGTGCCACTTTCGTGTTCCACGTGCAAGGGCATTAGAAACGTCAAATGTGCAAGTGCCAAGGACGTTTCGTGAACTTTGCACGGAAAATGCCAGGGCGATGGCCCGCGCCGACACACGCCGACACGTGTCGTGGCACGCGCAGCGTGCCATGTGCATGCCACGCACGTGCCATTCACGTGCCACTTTTGTGTTCCATGTGCAAGGGCATTAGAAACGTAAAATGTGCAAGTGCCAACGACGTTTCGTGAACTTTGCATGGAAAATGCACGGGGCGATGGAACGCGCCGACACGTGCCGTCGCACGCGCAGCGTGCCATGCACGTGCCATTAACGTGCCACTTTCGAGTGGCACGTGCATGGGCATTAGAAACGTCAAATTTGCAAGTGCCAACGACTTTTCGTGAACTTTGCACGGCAAACGCACGTGCGATGGCACGCACCGACATGTGCACCTGCCAAGACTGTCCCAAGCCAGTGCCGTGCCCGTCCCCAAACTATCCCTTGCCGGTGACGTGCCCGTGTCGTGCACGTGTCTTTCCCGTGCCCTGCCGTGCCCGTGACGTCCCCGTGCCTAGACCGTCCCATGCCAATGTCATGTCTGTGCCTTGCCGTGCACCTGCCAGGACTGTCTCGTGCCAGTGCCGTGCACGTGTCGTGCCGGTGCCATGCCGTGCACGTGCCAAAAGTATCCCTTGCCCGTGCCGTGCCGTGCCCGTGTCATGCGACGCCGCCGCCGCCCGCTGAGCGCCGAGCGCCGCCACCCGCCACCCGCCACCCGCCACCGTCACCGTCATAGACAAAGTCTATATATAT
>CM069919.1:39077130-39079630 GCA_036172225.1 Cryptocoryne crispatula var. balansae | reverse complement strand
CGACGTAACAACGTAGCCTAACCAACATGCACGCATCGTCGATAGAGGTAAATCCAAGGAGGGACGGCGGGACAGTTCCGACGACGACAAGGCTAGAGACCGCGGGGCAATTCCACACAAGCACCCCCGCGGGAACAACAACGCCACATGCCGCCGACAAAAACCGATCGGTACACCATCATGAATTGGCACGACACCCGTGGCCGAAGCCGTCGGCGGAGCACCGGACGCCGCCGCCCGCCAACGACCTAAGCCACCACCGGAGCACCGCCGTCGAAAAGAACCCTATGGGGCGCCATCAGGAATAAACACGAGGCTTATGGCCAAAGTCGAGACAACATTCGACTGGCACCGCCGCCCGCCGCCGACAAAAACCGAGCAAATCAGCCATCACGAATAGGTACAAAACCCAAACGCGAAGAAGTCGGCCAGAACAGCCGAAGCCCCGCCACCCGCCCCGCAGTGCCGCCACCCGGCGTCGACAACAACGGAACCAGCCACCATCAATAATAAGCACGAGGCTCGTGGCTGGAGTCGTCGGCACACGCCGCCGCTGGAGCACCGCCGCCGCCTCCGTCAAAAAACGAACGGGCCACCAACACGGATACGGACAAGCCACGTAGCGAAAGTCATCGGCAACCGCCGTGCATGCCGCCAACAACAACCGAACCTGCCGCCACGAATACCAAGCACGAGGCTACAGGACGGAGTCGGCGGCGGGCGACGGGTGTCCACGCCCCGTCGGGGCCATCGGCAGACGCCGGACACCGCCGCCATCAAAAAACGAACGGGCCGCCATACGTATAGCAACAAGGCGCGAGGACAAAGTCGTCGGCAAGCACCGTGCACCATCACCGGAGCGCCACCTCCCGCCGCCAGAGCGCCGCTGCCAACAACCGAACCTTCCGCCATACAAACTAATCACGAAGCTCCGGGCCGGCGCTGTCGGCAAGCATCGGGCGACGACGCCCGTCAACGACGGAAGACACCGACGAACACCGAACACCGCCGCCAAAGCACCATCGCCGGAGCGTCACCGGATCGCCGTCACCGGAGAACCGTCGCCGTAGGACCGTCGCCGCAGCCACCGACAAAAGTCCTAACGGGCCACCATCACGAATAGGGACAAGCCACGTAGCCAAAGTCGTCGGCAAGCACCGTGCACCGTCGCCAGAACGCCGCCGGAGCGCCGCCACCGACAAATATCCGAACGGGCCGCCATCACGAGTACGGACAAGGCATGAAGCCAAGGTCGCCGGCAAGCGCCGTGCACACCCGACGGAGTGCCGCCAGAGAGCCACCGCCCGCCGCCGACAAACATCAGAACGGGCCACGCACGTGCCATTCACGTGCCACTTTCGTGTTCCATGCGCGAGGGCATTAGAAACGTCAAATGTGCAAGTGCCAACGACGTTTCGTGAACTTTACACGGAAAATGCACGGGCGATGGCACGCGCCGACATGCGCCGACACGTGTCGTGGCACGCTGCGCGTGCCACGCACGTACCATTCACGTGCCACTTTCGTGTTCCATGCGCAAGGGCATTAGAAACGTCAAATGTGCAAGTGCCAACGACGTTTCGTGAACTTTGCACGGAAAATGCACGGGCGATGGCACGCGGCGACACGCGTCAACACATGCTGTGGCACGCTGTGCGTGCCATGCGCGTGGCATGCGCGTGCCACGCACGTGCCATTCACGTGCCACTTTCGTGTTCCACGTGCAAGGGCATTAGAAACGTCAAATGTGCAAGTGCCAACGACGTTTCGTGAACTTTGCACGGAAAATGCACGGGCGATGGCACGCGCCGACACGTGTCGTGGCACGCTGCGCGTGCCATGCGCGTGCCACGTACGTGCCATTCACGTGCCACTTTCGTGTTCCACGTGCAAGGGCATTAGAAACGTCAAATGTGCAAGTGCCAACGACGTTTCGTGAACTTTGCACGGAAAATGCACGGGCGATGGCACGCGCCGACACGCGTCGACACGTGCCGTGGCACGCTGCGCGTGCCATGCGCGTGCCACGCACGTGCCATTCACGTGCCACTTTCGTGTTCCACGCGCAAGGGCATTAGAAACGTCAAATTTGCAAGTGCCAACGACGTTTCGTGAACTTTGCACGGAAAATGCACGGGCGATGGCACGCGCCGACACGTGCCGTGGCACGCTGCGCGTGCCATGCGCGTGCCACGCACGTGCCATTCACGTGCCACTTTCGTGTTCCACGCGCAAAGGCATTAGAAACGTCAAATGTGCAAGTGCCAACGACGTTTCGTGAACTTTGCACGGAAAATGCACGGGTGATGGCACGCGACGACACACGCCAACACGTGCCGTGGCATGCTACGCGTGCCATACGCGTGCCACGCACGTGCCATTCACGTGCCACTTTCGTGTTCCACGCGCAAGGGCATTAGAAACGTCAAATGTGCAAGTGCCAACGACGTTTCGTTAACTTTGCACGGAAAATGCACGGGCGATGGCACGCGCCGACACG
>CM069919.1:39037579-39072030 GCA_036172225.1 Cryptocoryne crispatula var. balansae | reverse complement strand
CGTGCCACTTTCGTGTTCCACGTGCAAGGGCATTAGAAGCGTCAAATGTGCAAGTGCCAGCGGCGTTTCGTGAACTTTGCACGGAAAATGCAGGCGATAGCGCAGCGCCGACCGCAGCGCCGACACGTGCCGTGGCAGCTGCGCGTGCCATGCGCGTGCCCGCGCGCGTGCCATTCACGTGCCACTTTCGTGTTCCGCGTGCAAGGGCATTAGAAGCGTCAAATGTGCAAGTGCCAGCGGCGTTTCGTGAACTTTGCACGGAAAATGCAGGCGATGGCAGCGCCCGACGCAGCGCCCGACACGTGCCGTGGCACGCTGCGCGTGCCATGCGGCGTGCCACGCGCCGCGTGCCATTCACGTGCCACTTTCGTGTTCCACGTGCAAGGGCATTAGAAGCGTCAAATGTGCAAGTGCCAGCGGCGTTTCGTGAACTTTGCACGGAAAATGCCGCAGGCGATGGCGCGCGCCGACAGCGCCGACACGTGCCGTGGCAGCTGCGCGTGCCATGCGGCGTGCCACGCCGCGTGCCATTCACGTGCCACTTTCGTGTTCCACGTGCAAGGGCATTAGAAGCGTCAAATGTGCAAGTGCCAGCGGCGTTTCGTGAACTTTGCCGCGGAAAATGCCTGGCGATAGCGCAGCGCCCGACAGCGCCGACCGCGTGCCGTGGCAGCGCGCGCGTGCCATCGCGCGTGCCACGCCGCGTGCCATTCCGCGTGCCACTTTCGTGTTCCGCGTGCAAGGGCATTAGAAGCGTCAAATGTGCAAGTGCCAGCGGCGTTTACGTGAACTTTGCCGCGGAAAATGCCTGGCGATAGCGCAGCGCCCGACAGCGCCCGACCGCGTGCCGTGGCGCGGCAGCGTGCCATGCGGCGTGCCGCGCCGCGTGCCATTCCGCGTGCCACTTTCGTGTTCCGCGTGCAAGGGCATTAGAAGCGTCAAATGTGCAAGTGCCAGCGGCGTTTACGTGAACTTTGCACGGAAAATGCCGCAGGCGATAGCGCAGCGCCCGACAGCGCCGACGCGTGCCGTGGCAGCTGCGCGTGCCATGCGCGTGCCACGCCGCGTGCCATTCACGTGCCACTTTCGTGTTCCGCGTGCAAGGGCATTAGAAGCGTCAAATGTGCAAGTGCCAGCGGCGTTTCGTGAACTTTGCGGAAAATGCCGCAGGCGATAGCGCAGCGCCCGACGCAGCGCCGACACGTGCCGTGGCGCGGCTGCGCGTGCCATGCGCGTGCCGCGCCGCGTGCCATTCACGTGCCACTTTCGTGTTCCACGTGCAAGGGCACTAGAAACGTCAAATGTGCAAGTGCCAACGACGTTTCGTGAACTTTGCCGCGGAAAATGCCGCGGCGATGGCAGCGCGCCGACAGCGCCGACGCGTGCCGTGGCGCTGCGCGCGTGCCATGCGCGTGCCCGCGCCGTGCCATTCACATGCCACTGTCGTGTTCCACGTGCAAGGGCATTAGAAACGTCAAATGTGCAAGTGCCAGCGGCGTTTACGTGAACTTTGCACGGAAAATGCCTGGCGATAGCGCAGCGCCGACAGCGCCGACGCGTGCCGTGGCAGCTGCGCGTGCCATGCGCGTGCCCGCGCCGCGTGCCATTCACGTGCCACTTTCGTGTTCCGCGTGCAAGGGCATTAGAAGCGTCAAATGTGCAAGTGCCAGCGGCGTTTCGTGAACTTTGCACGGAAAATGCAGGCGATAGCGCAGCGCCGACAGCGCCCGACGCGTGCGTGGCGCGGCTAGCGTGCCATGCGGCGTGCCGCGCCGCGTGCCATTCACGTGCCACTTTCGTGTTCCGCGTGCAAGGGCATTAGAAGCGTCAAATGTGCAAGTGCCAGCGGCGTTTGCGTGAACTTTGCCGCGGAAAATGCCTGGCGATGGCAGCGCCGACGCAGCGCCCGACGCGTGCCGTGGCGCGGCTGGCGTGCCATGCGCGTGCCGCGCCGCGTGCCATTCCGCGTGCCACTTTCGTGTTCCGCGTGCAAGGGCATTAGAAGCGTCAAATGTGCAAGTGCCAGCGGCGTTTACGTGAACTTTGCCGCGGAAAATGCCGCAGGCGATGGCAGCGCCGACCGCAGCGCCGACACGCGTCGTGGCGCGGCTGCGCGTGCCATCGCAGCGTGCCGCGCCGCGTGCCATTCCGCGTGCCACTTTCGTGTTCCGCGTGCAAGGGCATTAGAAGCGTCAAATGTGCAAGTGCCAGCGGCGTTTGCGTGAACTTTGCCGCGGAAAATGCCGCAGGCGATAAGCGCAGCGCCCGACCGCGCGCCGCGTGCGTGGCGCGGCTGCGCGTGCCATGCGCGTGCCCGCGCGTGCCATTCGCGTGCCACTTTCGTGTTCCGCGTGCAAGGGCATTAGAAGCGTCAAATGTGCAAGTGCCAGCGGCGTTTCGTGAACTTTGCCGCGGAAAATGCCGCAGGCGATGGCAGCGCGACCGCGCCGACGCGTGCCGTGGCAGCTAACGCGTGCCATGCGGCGTGCCGCGCCGCGTGCCATTCACGTGCCACTTTCGTGTTCCAGTGCAAGGGCATTAGAAGCGTCAAATGTGCAAGTGCCAGCGGCGTTTACGTGAACTTTGCACGGAAAATGCCTGAGGCGATGGCAGCGCCCGACCGCAGCGCCGACACGTGCCGTGGCAGCTGGCGTGCCATGCGCGTGCCCGCGCCGCGTGCCATTCACGTGCCACTTTCGTGTTCCGCGTGCAAGGGCATTAGAAGCGTCAAATGTGCAAGTGCCAGCGGCGTTTCGTGAACTTTGCGCGGAAAATGCAGGCGATGGCACGCAGCGCCGACAGCGCGCCGACACGTGCCGTGGCAGCTGCGCGTGCCATGCGCGTGCCCGCGCCGCGTGCCATTCACGTGCCACTTTCGTGTTCCGCGTGCAAGGGCATTAGAAGCGTCAAATGTGCAAGTGCCAGCGGCGTTTACGTGAACTTTGCACGGAAAATGCCGCAGGCGATGGCAGCGCCGACCGCAGCGCCGACACGCGTGCCGTGGCAGCTATGCGCGTGCCATCGCGTGCGTGCCCGCGTGCCATTCACGTGCCACTTTCGTGTTCCACGTGCAAGGGCATTAGAAGCGTCAAATGTGCAAGTGCCAGCGGCGTTTTACGTGAACTTTGCACGGAAAATGCACGGGTGATGGCACGCGCCGACACGCGCCGACACGTGCCGTGGCATGCTGCGCGTGCCATGCGCGTGCCACGCACTTGCCATTCACGTGCCACTTTCGTGTTTCACGTTCAAGGGTATTAGAAACGTCAAATGTGCAAGTGCCGACGACATTTCGTGAACTTTGCACGGAAAATGCCTGAGGCGATGGCAGCGCCCGACAGCGCCGACGCGTGCCGTGGCAGCTGCGCGTGCCATGCGGCGTGCCACGCGCGTGCCATTCCGCGTGCCACTTTCGTGTTCCGCGTGCAAGGGCATTAGAAGCGTCAAATGTGCAAGTGCCAGCGGCGTTTCGTGAACTTTGCGCGGAAAATGCCGCAGGCGATAGCGCAGCGCCCGACCGCAGCGCCCGACCGTGCGTGGCAGCTGCGCGTGCCATGCGCGTGCCGCGCGCGTGCCATTCACGTGCCACTTTCGTGTTCCGCGTGCAAGGGCATTAGAAGCGTCAAATGTGCAAGTGCCAGCGGCGTTTTACGTGAACTTTGCCGCGGAAAATGCCGCAGGCGATAGCACGCGCGCCGACCGCAGCGCCCGACGCGTGCCGTGGCGCAGCTGCGCGTGCCATGCGGCGTGCCCGCGCCGCGTGCCATTCACGTGCCACTTTCGTGTTCCGCGTGCAAGGGCATTAGAAGCGTCAAATGTGCAAGTGCCAGCGGCGTTTACGTGAACTTTGCCGCGGAAAATGCCAGGCGATGGCAGCGCCGACAGCGCGCCGACCGCGTGCCGTGGCAGCTGCGCGTGCCATGCGGCGTGCCCGCGCGCGTGCCATTCACGTGCCACTTTCGTGTTCCGCGTGCAAGGGCATTAGAAGCGTCAAATGTGCAAGTGCCAGCGGCGTTTCGTGAACTTTGCACGGAAAATGCAGGCGATACAGCGCCGACAGCGCCCGACACGCGTGCCGTGGCAGCTGCGCGTGCCATGCGCGTGCCCGCGCGTGCCATTCACGTGCCACTTTCGTGTTCCGCGTGCAAGGGCATTAGAAGCGTCAAATGTGCAAGTGCCAGCGGCGTTTCGTGAACTTTGCACGGAAAATGCCTGC
Organism: Cryptocoryne crispatula var. balansae; assembly: GCA_036172225.1. Lineage (NCBI taxonomy): Eukaryota > Viridiplantae > Streptophyta > Magnoliopsida > Alismatales > Araceae > Cryptocoryne > Cryptocoryne crispatula. The sequence goes on along the minus strand of CM069919.1, from coordinate 39,067,814 downwards.
AGGCGATGGCAGCGCGCCGACAGCGCCGTCGTGCCGTGGCAGCTGCGCGTGCCATGCGCGTGCCACGCCGCGTGCCATTCACGTGCCACTTTCGTGTTCCACGTGCAAGGGCATTAGAAGCGTCAAATGTGCAAGTGCCAGCGGCGTTTACGTGAACTTTGCACGGAAAATGCCGCAGGCGATGGCAGCGCGACCGCAGCGCCCGACGCGTGCCGTGGCGCTGCGCGTGCCATCGCGGCGTGCCCGCGCGCGTGCCATTCACGTGCCACTTTCGTGTTCCGCGTGCAAGGGCATTAGAAGCGTCAAATGTGCAAGTGCCAGCGGCGTTTCGTGAACTTTGCACGGAAAATGCAGGCGATAGCGCGCCGACAGCGCCCGACGCGTGCCGTGGCGGCTGCGCGTGCCATGCGCGTGCCGCCTGCGTGCCATTCCGCGTGCCACTTTCGTGTTCCGCGTGCAAGGGCATTAGAAGCGTCAAATGTGCAAGTGCCAGCGGCGTTTCGTGAACTTTGCACGGAAAATGCCGCAGGCGATGGCAGCGCCCGACAGCGCCGACACGTGCCGTGGCGCAGCTGCGCGTGCCATGCGGCGTGCCCGCGCCGCGTGCCATTCACGTGCCACTTTCGTGTTCCACGTGCAAGGGCATTAGAAGCGTCAAATGTGCAAGTGCCAGCGGCGTTTCGTGAACTTTGCACGGAAAATGCAGGCGATGGCAGCGCCCGACAGCGCCGACCGTGCGTGCCGTGGCAGCTGCGCGTGCCATGCGCGTGCCACGCCGCGTGCCATTCCGCGTGCCACTTTCGTGTTCCGCGTGCAAGGGCATTAGAAACGTCAATTGTGCAAGTGCCAACAATGTTCAGTGAACTTTGCGCGGAAAATGCCGCAGGCGATGGCGCAGCGCCGACCGCAGCGCCGACGCGTGCCGTGGCGGCTGCGCGTGCCATGCGGCGTGCCGCGCGCGTGCCATTCACGTGCCACTTTCGTGTTCCGCGTGCAAGGGCATTAGAAGCGTCAAATGTGCAAGTGCCAGCGGCGTTTACGTGAACTTTGCACGGAAAATGCAGGCGATAGCGCAGCGCCCGACCAGCGCCGACGCGTGCCGTGGCAGCTGCGCGTGCCATGCGCGTGCCACGCGTGCCATTCACGTGCCACTTTCGTGTTCCGCGTGCAAGGGCATTAGAAGCGTCAAATGTGCAAGTGCCAGCGGCGTTTACGTGAACTTTGCACGGAAAATGCCGCAGGCGATAGCGCAGCGCCGACCTGCGCCCGACACGTGCCGTGGCAGCTGGCGTGCCATGCGGCGTGCCCGCGCCGCGTGCCATTCACGTGCCACTTTCGTGTTCCGCGTGCAAGGGCATTAGAAGCGTCAAATGTGCAAGTGCCAGCGGCGTTTCGTGAACTTTGCCGCGGAAAATGCCGCAGGCGATAGCGCAGCGCCCGACAGCGCCGACGCGCGTGCGTGGCGCGCGCGTGCCATGCGCGGGCCACGCACGTGCCATGCACGGACCACTTTCGTGGTTCACGTGCAAGGGCATTAGAAGCGTCAAATGTGCAAGTGCCAGCGGCGTTTTACGTGAACTTTGCCGCGGAAAATGCCGCAGGCGATAGCGCAGCGCCCGACCGCAGCGCCGACGCGTGCCGTGGCAGCTGCGCGTGCCATGCGCGTGCCCGCGCCGCGTGCCATTCACGTGCCACTTTCGTGTTCCGTGCAAGGGCATTAGAAGCGTCAAATGTGCAAGTGCCAGCGGCGTTTTGCGTGAACTTTGCGCGGAAAATGCCGCAGGCGATAGCACGCGCGACAGCGCGCCGACACGTGCCGTGGCACGCTACGCGTGCCATGCGGCGTGCCGCGCGTGCCATTCACGTGCCACTTTCGTGTTCCGCGTGCAAGGGCATTAGAAGCGTCAAATGTGCAAGTGCCAGCGGCGTTTCGTGAACTTTGCACGGAAAATGCCTGGCGATGGCAGCGCGCCGACAGCGCGCCGACACGTGCCGTGGCGCAGCTGCGCGTGCCATGCGCGTGCCGCGCCGCGTGCCATTCACGTGCCACTTTCGTGTTCCGCGTGCAAGGGCATTAGAAGCGTCAAATGTGCAAGTGCCAGCGGCGTTTCGTGAACTTTGCACGGAAAATGCAGGCGATGGCACGCAGCGCCCGACAGCGCCGACACGTGCCGTGGCAGCTGCGCGTGCCATGCGCGTGCGTGCGCCGCGTGCCATTCACGTGCCACTTTCGTGTTCCACGTGCAAGGGCATTAGAAGCGTCAAATGTGCAAGTGCCAGCGGCGTTTCGTGAACTTTGCACGGAAAATGCCGCGGCGATGGCACGCGCCGACAGCGCCGACACGCGTGCGTGGCGCGGCATTGCGCGTGCCATGCGCGTGCCACGCACGTGCCATTCAAGTGCCACTTTCGTGTTCCGCGTGCAAGGGCATTAGAAGCGTCAAATGTGCAAGTGCCAGCGGCGTTTCGTGAACTTTGCACGGAAAATGCCGCAGGCGATGGCAGCGCCCGACAGCGCCGACACGTGCCGTGGCGCGGCTGCGCGTGCCATGCGGCGTGCCCGCGCGCGTGCCATTCACGTGCCACTTTCGTGTTCCGCGTGCAAGGGCATTAGAAGCGTCAAATGTGCAAGTGCCAGCGGCGTTTACGTGAACTTTGCCGCGGAAAATGCCTGGCGATAGCGCAGCGCCGACCGCAGCGCCCGACCGCGTGCCGTGGCAGCTGCGCGTGCCATGCAGCGTGCCCGCGCGCGTGCCATTCCGCGTGCCACTTTCGTGTTCCACGTGCAAGGGCATTAGAAGCGTCAAATGTGCAAGTGCCAGCGGCGTTTGCGTGAACTTTGCCGCGGAAAATGCCGCAGGCGATGGCAGCGCCGACCGCAGCGCCGACACGCGTGCCGTGGCGGCTGCGCGTGCCATGCGCGTGCCCGCGCCGCGTGCCATTCACGTGCCACTTTCGTGTTCCGCGTGCAAGGGCATTAGAAGCGTCAAATGTGCAAGTGCCAGCGGCGTTTACGTGAACTTTGCCGCGGAAAATGCCGCAGGCGATAGCGCAGCGCCGACCGCAGCGCCCGACGCGTGCGTGGCGCGCAGCTGCGCGTGCCATGCGGCGTGCCCGCGCGCGTGCCATTCCGCGTGCCACTTTCGTGTTCCGCGTGCAAGGGCATTAGAAGCGTCAAATGTGCAAGTGCCAGCGGCGTTTCGTGAACTTTGCACGGAAAATGCCTGGCGATGGCACGCGCCGACAGCGCCGACACGTGCCGTGGCGGCTGCGCGTGCCATGCGCGTGCCGCGCCGCGTGCCATTCACGTGCCACTTTCGTGTTCCGCGTGCAAGGGCATTAGAAGCGTCAAATGTGCAAGTGCCAGCGGCGTTTCGTGAACTTTGCACGGAAAATGCCTGCAGGCGATGGCAGCGCCGACCGCAGCGCCGACACGTGCGTGCGCAGCTGCGCGTGCCATGCGCGTGCCCGCGCGCGTGCCATTCACGTGCCACTTTCGTGTTCCGCGTGCAAGGGCATTAGAAGCGTCAAATGTGCAAGTGCCAGCGGCGTTTCGTGAACTTTGCACGGAAAATGCCGCGAGCGATGGCGCAGCGCCGACACGCGCCGACGCGTGCCGTGGCGCGGCTGCGCGTGCCATGCGCGTGCCACGCGCGTGCCATTCACGTGCCACTTTCGTGTTCCGCGTGCAAGGGCATTAGAAGCGTCAAATGTGCAAGTGCCAGCGGCGTTTCGTGAACTTTGCACGGAAAATGCAGGCGCCGACACGCGCCGACACGTGCCGTGGCACGCTGCGCGTGCCATGCGCGTGCCACGCACGTGCCATTCACGTGCCACTTTCGTGTTCCACGGGCAAGGGCATTAGGAACGTCAAATGTGCAAGTGCCAACGACGTTTCGTGAACTTTGCACGGAAAATGCACGGGCGATGGCACGCGCCGACACGCGCCGACACGTGCCGTGGCACACTGCGCGTGGCATGCGCGTGCCATTCACGTGCCACTTTCGTGTTCCACGTGCAAAGGCATTAGAAACGTCAAATGTGCAACTGCCAACGACGTTTCGTGAACTTTGCACGGAAAATGCATGGGCGAGGGCACGCGACGACAGCGCCCGACACGTGCCGTGGCGCAGCTGCGCGTGCCATGCGCGTGCCCAGGCCGTGGCATTCACGTGCCACTTTCGTGTTCCACGCGCAAGGGCATTAGAAGCGTCAAATGTGCAAGTCCCAACCACGTTTCGTGAACTTTGCGCAGAAAATGCTCGGGCGATGGCAGCGCCCGACCGCAGCGCCGACACGTGCGTGGCGCTGCGCGCGGGCCATGCGCGTGCCACGCACGTGCCATTCACGTGCCACTTTCGTGTTCCACGTGCAAGGGCATTAGAAACGTCAAATGTGCAAGTGCCAGCGGCGTTTACGTGAACTTTGCACGGAAAATGCCAGGCGATAGCACGCGCCGACAGCGCCGACCGTGCCGTGCGCAGCTGCGCGTGCCATGCGCGTGCCCGCGCGCGTGCCATTCACGTGCCACTTTCGTGTTCCAGTGCAAGGGCATTAGAAGCGTCAAATGTGCAAGTGCCAGCGGCGTTTACGTGAACTTTGCACGGAAAATGCCGCAGGCGATAGCGCAGCGCCCGACAGCGCCGACGCGTGCCGTGGCGCAGCTGCGCGTGCCATGCGGCGTGCCCGCGCCGCGTGCCATTCACGTGCCACTTTCGTGTTCCGCGTGCAAGGGCATTAGAAGCGTCAAATGTGCAAGTGCCAGCGGCGTTTACGTGAACTTTGCCGCGGAAAATGCCGCAGGCGATAGCGCAGCGCCCGACAGCGCCGACGCGTGCCGTGGCAGCTGCGCGTGCCATGCGGCGTGCCCGCCGCGTGCCATTCACGTGCCACTTTCGTGTTCCGCGTGCAAGGGCATTAGAAGCGTCAAATGTGCAAGTGCCAGCGGCGTTTCGTGAACTTTGCCGCGGAAAATGCCGCAGGCGATAGCACGCGCCGACAGCGCCCGACCGCGTGCCGTGGCAGCTGCGCGTGCCATGCGGCGTGCCACGCCGCGTGCCATTCCGCGTGCCACTTTCGTGTTCCGCGTGCAAGGGCATTAGAAGCGTCAAATGTGCAAGTGCCAGCGGCGTTTCGTGAACTTTGCCGCGGAAAATGCCGCGAGGCGATGGCAGCGCGACCGCAGCGCCGACGCGTGCCGTGGCAGCTGCGCGTGCCATGCGGCGTGCCGCGCCGCGTGCCATTCACGTGCCACTTTCGTGTTCCGCGTGCAAGGGCATTAGAAGCGTCAAATGTGCAAGTGCCAGCGGCGTTGCGTGAACTTTGCCGCGGAAAATGCAAGGCGATAGCGCAGCGCCCGACAGCGCCGACCGCGTGCCGTGGCGGCTGCGCGTGCCATGCGCGTGCCACGCCGCGTGCCATTCACGTGCCACTTTACGTGTTCCGCGTGCAAGGGCATTAGAAGCGTCAAATGTGCAAGTGCCAGCGGCGTTTTACGTGAACTTTGCCGCGGAAAATGCCTGGCGATGGCAGCGCCGACAGCGCCGACGCGTCGTGTGGCGGCTGCGCGTGCCATGCGCGTGCCACGCCGCGTGCCATTCACGTGCCACTTTCGTGTTCCACGTGCAAGGGCATTAGAAGCGTCAAATGTGCAAGTGCCAGCGGCGTTTACGTGAACTTTGCACGGAAAATGCCGCGAGCGATGGCAGCGCCGACAGCGCCCGACGCGTGCCGTGGCGCAGCTGCGCGTGCCATGCGCGTGCCGCGCGCGTGCCATTCACGTGCCACTTTCGTGTTCCGCGTGCAAGGGCATTAGAAGCGTCAAATGTGCAAGTGCCAGCGGCGTTTACGTGAACTTTGCGCGGAAAATGCAGGCGATACAGCGCCCGACCGCAGCGACCGCGTGCCGTGGCGCGGCTGCGCGTGCCATGCGGCGTGCCCGCGCCGCGTGCCATTCACGTGCCACTTTCGTGTTCCGCGTGCAAGGGCATTAGAAGCGTCAAATGTGCAAGTGCCAGCGGCGTTTACGTGAACTTTGCCGCGGAAAATGCCGCAGGCGATAGCGCCCGACCGCAGCGCCGACCGCGTCTGCCGTGGCGCGGCTGCGCGTGCCATCGCAGCGTGCCGCGCCGCGTGCCATTCCGCGTGCCACTTTCGTGTTCCACGTGCAAGGGCATTAGAAGCGTCAAATGTGCAAGTGCCAGCGGCGTTTACGTGAACTTTGCACGGAAAATGCAGGCGATAGCGCAGCGCCCGACGCAGCGCCGACGCGTGCGTGGCGCGTGCCGCGTGCCATGCGGCGTGCCGCGCGCGTGCCATTCCGCGTGCCACTTTAGGTGTTCCGCGTGCAAGGGCATTAGAAGCGTCAAATGTGCAAGTGCCAGCGGCGTTTTACGTGAACTTTGCGCGGAAAATGCCGCAGGCGATGGCAGCGCCCGACCGCAGCGCCGACGCGTGCCGTGGCGCGGCTGCGCGTGCCATGCGGCGTGCCCGCGCGCGTGCCATTCACGTGCCACTTTCGTGTTCCGCGTGCAAGGGCATTAGAAGCGTCAAATGTGCAAGTGCCAGCGGCGTTTTCGTGAACTTTGCCGCGGAAAATGCCGCAGGCGATAGCGCAGCGCCCGACGCAGCGCCCGACCGCGTGCCGTGGCAGCTGCGCGTGCCATGCGCGTGCCGCGCCGCGTGCCATTCACGTGCCACTTTCGTGTTCCGCGTGCAAGGGCATTAGAAGCGTCAAATGTGCAAGTGCCAGCGGCGTTTTCGTGAACTTTGCACGGAAAATGCCGCAGGCGATGGCAGCGCCCGACAGCGCCGACGCGTGCCGTGGCACGCAGCTGGCGTGCCATGCGGCGTGCCCGCGCGCGTGCCATTCACGTGCCACTTTCGTGTTCCACGTGCAAGGGCATTAGAAGCGTCAAATGTGCAAGTGCCAGCGGCGTTTCGTGAACTTTGCCGCGGAAAATGCCTGGCGATGGCAGCGCCCGACCGCAGCGCCGACACGTGCCGTGGCACGCTGCGCGTGCCAAGCGCGTGCCACGCACGTGCCATTCACGTGCCACTTTCGTGTTCCGCGCGCAAGGGCATTAGAAATGTCAAATGTGCAAGTGCCAACGACGGTTCGTGAACTTTGCCGCGGAAAATGCCGCGGGCGATAGCGCCGACCTGCCGACACGTGCCGTGGCGCATTGCGCGTGCCATGCGGCGTGCCACGCGCGTGCCATTCACGTGCCACTTTCGTGTTCCGCGTGCAAGGGCATTAGAAGCGTCAAATGTGCAAGTGCCAGCGGCGTTTCGTGAACTTTACCGCGGAAAATGCCGCAGGCGATACGCAGCGCCGACCTGCGCCGACGCGTCTGCGTGGCGCAGCTGCGCGTGCCATGCGGCGTGCCCGCGCCGCGTGCCATTCCGCGTGCCACTTTCGTGTTCCGCGTGCAAGGGCATTAGAAGCGTCAAATGTGCAAGTGCCAGCGGCGTTTCGTGAACTTTGCGCGGAAAATGCAGGCGATAGCGCAGCGCCCGACAGCGCGCCGACGCGTGCCGTGGCAGCTGCGCGTGCCATGCGGCGTGCCCGCGCGCGTGCCATTCACGTGCCACTTTCGTGTTCCGCGTGCAAGGGCATTAGAAGCGTCAAATGTGCAAGTGCCAACGGCGTGTCGTGAACTTTGCACGGAAAATGCACGGGCGACGGCACGCGCCGACACGCGCCGACACGTGCCGTTGCACGCTGCGCGTGCCATGCGCGTGCCCCGCACGTGACATTCACGTGCCACTTTCGTGTTCCACGTGCAAGGGCATTAGAAACGTCAAATGTGCAAGTGCCAACGACGTTTCGTGAACTTTGCACGGAAAATGCCGAGGCGATGGCAGCGCCCGACAGCGCCGACACGTGCCGTGGCGCAGCTGCGCGTGCCATGCGCGTGCCACGCGCGTGCCATTCCGCGTGCCACTTTCGTGTTCCGCGTGCAAGGGCATTAGAAGCGTCAAATGTGCAAGTGCCACCGAGGTTTCGTGACCTTTGCACAGAAAATGCATGGCCGAGGGCCCGCGCCGACACGCGTCGACACGTGCCGTGGCACGCTGCGCGTGCCACGCACGTGCCACGCACGTGCCATTCACGTGCCACTTTCGTGTTCCGCGTGCAAGGGCATTAGAAACGTCAAATGTGCAAGTGCCAACGATGTTTCGTGAACTTTGCACGGAAAATGCACGGGCGATGGCACGCGCCGACACGCGCCGACACGTGCCGTGGCACGCTGCGCGTGCCATGCGCGTGCCACGCACGTGCCATTCACGTGCCACTTTCGTGTTCCCCGTGCAAGGGCACTAGAAACGTCAAATGTGCAAATGCCAACGACGTTTCGTGAACTTTGCACGGTAAATGCATGGGCGATGGCACGCGCCGACACGCGCCGACACGTGCCGTGGCATGCTGCGCGTGCCATGCGCGTGCCACGCACGTGCCATTCACGTGCCACTTTCGTGTTCCACGCGCAAGGGCATTAGAAACGTCAAATGTGCAAGTGCGCCGACACGTGCCGTGGCATGCTGCGCGTGCCATGCGCGTGCCACGCACGTGCCATTCACGTGCCACTTTCGTGTTCCACGTGCAAGGGCATTAGAAACGTCAAATGTGCAAGTGCCAACGACGTTTCGTGAACTTTGCAGGGAAAATGCCGCAGGCGATAGCGCAGCGCCCGACAGCGCCGACACGTGCCGTGGCGCGGCTGCGCGTGCCATGCGCGTGCCACGCGCGTGCCATTCACGTGCCACTTTCGTGTTCCGTGCAAGGGCATTAGAAACGTCAAATGTGCCAGTGCCACCGCCGCTTTGTGAACTATGCACGGAAACTCCACGGGCGATGGCACGCGCCGACACGTGCCGTGGCACGCTGCGCGTGCCATGCGCGTGCCTCGCACGTGCCATTCACGTGCCACTTTCGTGTTCCACGTGCAAGGGCATTAGAAACGTCAAATGTGCAAGTGCCAACGACGTTTCGTGAACTTTGCACGGAAAATGCACGGGCGATGGCATGTGCCGACACGCGCCGACACGTGCCGTGGCATGCTGCGCGTGCCATGCGCGTGCCACGCACGTGCCATTCGCGTGCCACTTTCGTGTTCCATGTGCAAGGGCATTAGAAACGTCAAATGTGCAAGTGCCAACGACGTTTCGTGAACTTTGCACGGAAAATGCACGGGCGAGGGCACGCGCCGACACGCGCCGACACGTGCCGTGGCACGCTGCGCGTGCCAGGCGCGTGCCACGCACGTGCCATTCACGTGCCACTTTCGTGTTCCACGTGCAAAGGCATTAGAAACGTCAAATGTGCAAGTGCCAACGACGTTTCGTGAACTTTGCACGGAAAATGCACGGGCGATGGCACGCGCCGACACGCGCCGACACGTGCCGTGGCACGCTGCGCGTGCCAAGCGCGTGCCACGCGCGTGCCATTCACGTGCCACATTCGTGTTCCACGTGCAAAGGCATTAGAAACGTCAAATGTGCAAGTGCCTACGACGTTTCGTGAACTTTGAACGGAAAATGCCGCAGGCGATGGCAGCGCCCGACACGCGCCGACACGCGTGCCGTGGCGTGGCTGCGCGTGCCATGCGCGTGCGACGCCCGTGCCATTCACGTGCCCCTTTCGTGTTCCACGTGCAAGGGCATTAGAGTCTTCAAATGTACAAGTGCCACCGACGTTTTGTGAACTTTGCACGGAAAATGCCGCAGGCGATGGCACGCGCCGACAGCGCCGACACGACGCGTGCGTGGCAGCTGCGCGTGCCATGCGCGTGCCGCGCCGCGTGCCATTCCGCGTGCCACTTTCGTGTTCCACGTGCAAGGGCATTAGAAGCGTCAAATGTGCAAGTGCCAGCGGCGTTTCGTGAACTTTGCACGGAAAATGCAGGCGATGGCGATAGCGCGCCGACGCAGCGCCGACACGTGCCGTGGCAGCTGCGCGTGCCATGCGCGTGCCCGCGCCGCGTGCCATTCACGTGCCACTTTCGTGTTCCGCGTGCAAGGGCATTAGAAGCGTCAAATGTGCAAGTGCCAATGACCTTTCGTGAACTCTGCCCGTAAAATGCACGAGCGATGTCACGCGCCGACACGTGCCGTGGCACGCTGCGCGTGCCAAGCGCGTGCCACGCGCGTGCCATTCACGTGCCACATTCGTGTTCCACGTGCAAAGGCATTAGAAACGTCAAATGTGCAAGTGCCTACGACGTTTCACGAACTTTGAACGGAAAATGCACGGGCGATGGCATGCGCCGACACGCGCCGACGCGTGCCGTGGCACGCTGCGCGTGCCATGCGCGTGCCACGTACGTGCCATTCACGTGCCACTATCGTGTTCCACGTGCAAAGGCATTAGAAACGTCAAATGTGCAAGTGCCAAAGTCGTTTCGTGAACTTTGCACGGAAAATGCCTGGCGATAGCGCAGCGCCCGACCGCGCCGACACGTGCCGTGGCACGCAGCGTGCCATGCGCGTGCCACGCGCGTGCCATTCACGTGCCACTTTCGTGTTCCGCGTGCAAGGGCATTAGAAGCGTCAAATGTGCAAGTGCCAGCGGCGTTTACGTGAACTTTGCACGGAAAATGCAGGCGATGGCACGCGCCGACACGCGCCGACACGTGCCGTGCGTGGCGCGGCTGCGCGTGCCATGCCCGTGCCCCGCACGTGCCATTCACGTGCCACTTTCGTGTTCCACGTGCAAGGGCATTAGAAGCGTCAAATGAGCAAGTGCCAGCGGCGTTTACGTGAACTTTGCACGGAAAATGCAGGCGATGGCAGCGCCGACCGCAGCGCCGACGCGTGCCGTGGCAGCTGCGCGTGCCATGCGCGTGCCCCGCACGTGCCATTCACGTGCCACTTTCGTGTTCCACGTGCATGGGCATTAGAAACGTCAAATGTGCAAGTGCCAACGACGTTTCGTGAACTCTGCACGGAAAATGCCGCAGGCGATGCAGCGCCCGACGCAGCGCCGACGCGTGCCGTGGCAGCTGCGCGTGCCATGCGCGTGCCACGCCGCGTGCCATTCACGTGCCACTTTAGGTGTTCCACGTGCAAGGGCATTAGAAGCGTCAAATGTGCAAGTGCCAGCGGCGTTTCGTGAACTTTGCCGCGGAAAATGCCGCAGGCGATGGCAGCGCCCGACAGCGCGACGCGTGCCGTGGCGCGGCGCGTGCCATGCGCGTGCCACGCGCGTGCCATTCACGTGCCACTTTCGTGTTCCACGTGCAAGGGCATTAGAAGCGTCAAATGTGCAAGTGCCAGCGGCGTTTACGTGAACTTTGCCGCGGAAAATGCCTGGCGATAGCGCCGACCGCAGCGCCCGACACGCGTGTGGCAGCTGCGCGTGCCATGCGGCGTGCCAGCGTGCCGCGTGCCATTCCGCGTGCCACTTTCGTGTTCCGCGTGCAAGGGCATTAGAAGCGTCAAATGTGCAAGTGCCAGCGGCGTTTACGTGAACTTTGCGGAAAATGCCGCAGGCGATGGCAGCGCCCGACCGCAGCGCCCGACACGTGCCGTGGCGCGGCTGCGCGTGCCATGCGCGTGCCACGCGCGTGCCATTCACGTGCCACTTTCGTGTTCCACGTGCAAGGGCATTAGAAGCGTCAAATGTGCAAGTGCCAGCGGCGTTTACGTGAACTTTGCACGGAAAATGCCGCGAGCGATGGCAGCGCCGACAGCGCCGACACGTGCCGTGGCAGCTGCGCGTGCCATGCGCGTGCCACGCCGCGTGCCATTCACGTGCCACTTTCGTGTTCCGCGTGCAAGGGCATTAGAAGCGTCAAATGTGCAAGTGCCAGCGGCGTTTGCGTGAACTTTGCACGGAAAATGCCTGGCGATAACGCGCCGACCTGCCGACGCGTGCCGTGGCAGCTGCGCGTGCCATGCGCGTGCCACGCGCGCGTGCCATTCCGCGTGCCACTTTCGTGTTCCAGTGCAAGGGCATTAGAAGCGTCAAATGTGCAAGTGCCAGCGGCGTTTCGTGAACTTTGCGGAAAATGCAGGCGATAGCGCAGCGCCGACGCAGCGCCCGACCGCGTGCCGTGGCATTGCGCGTGCCATGCGCGTGCCACGCGCGCGTGCCATTCACGTGCCACTTTCGTGTTCCACGTGCAAGGGCATTAGAAGCGTCAAATGTGCAAGTGCCAGCGGCGTTTCGTGAACTTTGCACGGAAAATGCCGCAGGCGATGGCAGCGCCCGACCGCAGCGCCGACGCGTGCCGTGGCATTGCGCGTGCCATGCGCGTGCCGCGCCGCGTGCCATTCCGCGTGCCACTTTCGTGTTCCGCGTGCAAGGGCATTAGAAGCGTCAAATGTGCAAGTGCCAGCGGCGTTTCGTGAACTTTGCACGGAAAATGCCAGGCGATAGCGCAGCGCCGACCGCGCGCCGACACGTGCCGTGGCAGCTGCGCGTGCCATGCGGCGTGCCCGCGCCGCGTGCCATTCACGTGCCACTTTCGTGTTCCGCGTGCAAGGGCATTAGAAACGTCAAATGTGCAAGTGCCAGCGGCGTTTACGTGAACTTTGCCGCGGAAAATGCCGCAGGCGATGGCAGCGCCGACAGCGCCGACACGTGCCGTGGCAGCTGCGCGTGCCATGCGGCGTGCCACGCGCGTGCCATTCCGCGTGCCACTTTCGTGTTCCGCGTGCAAGGGCATTAGAAGCGTCAAATGTGCAAGTGCCAGCGGCGTTTACGTGAACTTTGCACGGAAAATGCAGGCGATGGCAGCGCCGACAGCGCCGACACGTGCGTGGCAGCTGCGCGTGCCATGCGCGTGCCACGCCGCGTGCCATTCACGTGCCACTTTCGTGTTCCGCGTGCAAGGGCATTAGAAGCGTCAAATGTGCAAGTGCCAACGACGTTTCGTGAGCTCTGCACGGAAAATGCATGGGCGATGGCACGCGCCGACACGCGCCGACACGTGCCATGGCACGCTTCGCGTGCCATGCGCGTGCCACGCATGTGCCATTCACGTGCCACTTTCTTGTTCCACGTGCAAAGGCATTAGAAACGTCAAATGTGCAGGTGCCAACGACGTTTCGTGAACTTTGCACGGAAAATGCACGGGCGATGGCACGCGCCGACACGCGCCGACACGTGTCGTGGCACGCTGCGCGTGCCATGCGCGTGCCACGCACGTGCCATTCACGTGCCACTTTCGTGTTCCACGTGCAAGGGCATTAGAAACGTCAAATGTGCAAGTGCCAACGACGTTTCGTGAACTTTGCACGGAAAATGCCGCGAGCGATGGCAGCGCCCGACCGCAGCGCCGACACGTGCCGTGGCAGCTGCGCGTGCCATGGGCGTGCCACGCACGTGCCATTCCCGTGCCACTCGCGGGTCCCACGCGCAAGGGCATTAGAAGCGACAAATGTGCAAGTGCCAGCGGCGTTTCGTGAACTTTGCCGCGGAAAATGCACGGCGATGGCAGCGCCCGACAGCGCCGACACGTGTGCGTGGCAGCTGCGCGTGCCATGCGCGTGCCACGCCGCGTGCCATTCACGTGCCACTTTCGTGTTCCGCGCAAGGGCATTAGAAGCGTCAAATGTGCAAGTGCCAGCGGCGTTTCGTGAACTTTGCACGGAAAATGCAGGCGATGGCAGCGCCGACAGCGCCGACACGTGTGCGTGGCAGCTGCGCGTGCCATGCGCGTGCCACGCCGCGTGCCATTCACGTGCCACTTTCGTGTTCCACGTGCAAGGGCATTAGAAGCGCCACATGTGCAAGTGCCAACGACGTCTCGTGACCTTTGCACGGAAATTGCACGGGCGATGGCACGCGCCGACACGCGCCGACACGTGCCGTGGCACGCTGCGCGTGCCATGCGCGTGCCATTCACGTGCCACTTTCGTGTTCCACGTGCAAGGGCTTTAGAAACGTGAAATGTGCAAGTACCAACGACGTTTCGTGAACTTTGCACGGAAAATGCACGGGCGATGGCACGCGCCGACACGCGCCGACACGTGCCGTGGCATGCTGCGCGTGCCATGCGCGTGCCCACGCGCGTGCCATTCACGTGCCACTTTCGTGTTCCGCGTGCAAGGGCATTAGAAGCGTCAAATGTGCAAGTGCCAGCGGCGTTTCGTGAACTTTGCACGGAAAATGCACGGGCGAAGGCACGCGCTGACACGCGCCGACACGCGCCGGAGCACGCTGCGCGTGCCATGCCCGTGCCACGCACGTGCCATTCTCGTGCCACTTTCGTGCTCCACGTGCAAAAGCATTACAAAAGACAATTGTGCAATTGTCCACGTCGTTTCGTGAACTTTGCACGGAAAATGCACGGGCGATGGCACGCGCCGACACGTGCCGTGGCGCGCTGCGCGTGCCATGCGCGTGCCACGCCCGTGCCATCCACGTGCCCCTTTCGTGTTCCACGTGCAAGGGCATTAGAAGCGTCAAATGTGCAAGTGCCCACGACGTTTCGTGAACTTTGCACGGAAAATGCACGGGCGATGGCACGCGCCGACAGGCGCCGACACGCGCCGACACGTGCCGTGGCACGCTGCGCGTGCCATGCGCGTGCCATTCACGTGCCACTTTCGTGTTCCACGTGCAAGGGCATTAGAAACATCAAGTGTGCACGTGCCAACTACGTTTCGTGTACTTTGCACGGAAAATGCAGGCGATGGCACGCGCCGACACGCGCCGACGCGTGCCGTGGTGCGCTGCGCGTGCCATGCGCGTGCCGCGCCGCGTGCCATTCCGCGTGCCACTTTCGTGTTCCGCGTGCAAGGGCATTAGAAGCGTCAAATGTGCAAGTGCCAGCGGCGTTTCGTGAACTTTGCACGGAAAATGCCGCAGGCGATGGCAGCGCCCGACGCAGCGCCGACACGTGCCGTGGCGCAGCTGCGCGTGCCATGCGCGTGCCACGCGCGTGCCATTCACGTGCCACTTTCGTGTTCCACGTGCAAGGGCATTAGAAGCGTCAAATGTGCAAGTGCCAGCGGCGTTTCGTGAACTTTGCACGGAAAATGCCGCAGGCGATGGCAGCGCCCGACGCAGCGCCGACCGCGTGCCGTGGCACGCTGCGCGCGCCATGCGCGTGCCACGCACGAGCCATTCACGTGCCACTTTCGTGTTCCTCGCGCAAGGGCATTAGAAACGTCAAATGTGCAAGTGCCAACGACCTTTCGTGAACTTTCCACGGAAAATGCACAGGCGATAGCGCAGCGCCCGACCGCGTCGACGTGCGCGTGCGCGGCGTGCCATGCGCGTGCCCGCGCCGCGTGCCATTCACGTGCCACTTTCGTGTTCCGCGTGCAAGGGCATTAGAAGCGTCAAATGTGCAAGTGCCAGCGGCGTTTACGTGAACTTTGCACGGAAAATGCAGGCGATGGCAGCGCCGACGCAGCGCCCGACCGCGTGCCGTGGCGCTGCGCGTGCCATGCGGCGTGCCACGCCGCGTGCCATTCACGTGCCACTTTCGTGTTCCACGTGCAAGGGCATTAGAAGCGTCAAATGTGCAAGTGCCAGCGGCGTTTCGTGAACTTTGCACGGAAAATGCCGCAGGCGATAGCGCGCCGACAGCGCCCGACGCGTGCCGTGGCGCATTGCGCGTGCCATGCGCGTGCCACGCGCCGCGTGCCATTCACGTGCCACTTTCGTGTTCCGCGTGCAAGGGCATTAGAAGCGTCAAATGTGCAAGTGCCAGCGGCGTTTTCGTGAACTTTGCACGGAAAATGCAGGCGATAACGCGCGCCGACCGCAGCGCCGACACGTGCCGTGGCAGCTGCGCGTGCCATGCGCGTGCCACGCGTGCCATTCCGCGTGCCACTTTCGTGTTCCGCGTGCAAGGGCATTAGAAGCGTCAAATGTGCAAGTGCCAGCGGCGTTTCGTGAACTTTGCACGGAAAATGCCGCAGGCGATGGCACGCGCCGACAGCGCCGACGCGTGCCGTGGCAGCTGCGCGTGCCATGCGGCGTGCCACGCGCGTGCCATTCACGTGCCACTTTCGTGTTCCGCGTGCAAGGGCATTAGAAGCGTCAAATGTGCAAGTGCCAGCGGCGTTTCGTGAACTTTGCCGCGGAAAATGCCGCAGGCGATGGCAGCGCCCGACAGCGCCGACGTGCCGTGGCGCGGCTGCGCGTGCCATGCGCGTGCCCGCGCGCGTGCCATTCACGTGCCACTTTCGTGTTCCGCGTGCAAGGGCATTAGAAGCGTCAAATGTGCAAGTGCCAGCGGCGTTTTACGTGAACTTTGCCGCGGAAAATGCCTGGCGATAGCGCGCCGACAGCGCCGACGCGTGCCGTGGCGCTGCGCGTGCCATGCGCGTGCCACGCGCCGTGCCATTCCCGTGCCGCTTTCGTGTTCCACGTGCAAGGGCATTAGAAGCGCGAAATGTGCAAGTGCCAACGACGTTTCGTGAACTTTGCACGAAAAATGCACGGGCGATGGCACGCGCCGACACGCGCCGACCCGTGCCATGGCACGCTGCGCGTGCCAAGCGCGTGCCACGCACGTGCGATTCACGTGCCACTTTCGTGTTCCACGTGCAAGGGCATTAGAAACGTCAAATGTGCAAGTGCCAACGACGTTTCGTGAACTTTGCACGGAAAATGCACGGGCGATGGCACGCGCCGACACGCGCCGGCACGTGCCGTGGCACGCTGCGCGTGCCATGCGCGTGCCACGCACGTGCCATTCACGTGCCACTTTCGTGTTCCACGCGCAGGGCCATTAGAAACGTCAAATGTGCAAGTGCCAGCGGCGTTTCGTGAACTTTGCACGGAAAATGCCGCAGGCGATGGCAGCCCAGCGCCGACACGTGCCGTGGCACAACTGCGCGTGCCATGCGCGTGCCACGCACGTGCCATTCACGTGCCACTTTCGTGTTCCACGTGCAAGGGCATTAGAAACGTCAAATGTGCAAAAATGCACGGGCGATGGCACGCGCCGACACGCGCCGACACGTGCCGTGGCACGCTGCGCGTGCCATGCGCGTGCCACGCACGTGCCATTCACGTGCCACTTTCGTGTTCCACGTGCAAGGGCATTAGAAATGTCAAATGTGCAAGTGCCAGCGATGTTTCGTGAACTTTGCACGGAAAATGCACGGGCGAGGGCACGCGCCGCCCCGCGCCGACACGTGCCGTGCCACGCTGCGCGTGCCATGCGCGTGCCACGCACGTGCCATTCACGTGCCACTTTCGTGTTCCACGTGCAAGGGCATTAGAAACGTCAAATGTGCAAGTGCCAACGACGTTTCGTGAACTTTGCACGGAAAATGCACGGGCGATGGCACGCGCCGACACGTGTCGTGGCACGCTGCGCGTGCCATGCGCGTGCCACGCACGTGCCATTCACGTGCCACTTTCGTGTTCCACGTGCAAGGGCATTAGAAACGTCAAATGTGCAAGTGCCAACGACGTTTCGTGAACTTTGCACGGAACATGCACGGGCGATGGCACGCGCCGACATGCGCCGACACGTGCCGTGGCACGCTGCGCGTGCCATGCGCGTGCCACGCACGTGCCATTCACGTGCCACTTTCGTGTTTCACGTGCAAGGGCATTAGAAACGTCAAATGTGCAAGTGCCAACGACGTTTCGTGAACTTTGCACGGAAAATGCACGGGCGATGGCACGCGCCGACACGCGCCGACACGTGCCGTGGCGCGCTGCGCGTGCCATGCGCGTGCCACGCACGTGCCATTCACGTGCCACTTTCGTGTTCCACGTGCAAGGGCATTAGAAACGTCAAATGTGCAAGTGCCAACGGCGTTTCGTGAACTTTGCACGGAAAATGCACGGGCGATGGCACGCGCCGACACGCGCCGACACGTGCCGTGGCGCGCTGCGCGTGCCATGCGCGTGCCACGCGCGTGCCATTCACGTGCCACTTTCGTGTTCCACGTGCAAGGGCATTAGAAACGTCAAATGTGCAAGTGCCAACGACGTTTCGTGAACTTTGCACGGAAAATGCACAGGCGATGGCACGCGCCGACACGTGCCGTGGCACGCTGTGCGTGCCATGCGCGTGCCACGTACGTGCCATTCACGTGCCACTTTCGTGTTCCAGGTGCAAGGGCATTAGAAATGTCATATGTGCAAGTGCTAACGACGTTTCGTGAACTTTGCACGGAAAATGCACTGGCGATGGCACGCGCCGACACGCGCCGACACGTGCCGTGGCACGCTTCGCGTGCCATGCGCGTGCCACGCATGTGCCATTCACGTGCCACTTTCTTGTTCCACGTGCAAAGGCATTAGAAACGTCAAATGTGCAGGTGCCAACGACGTTTCGTGAACTCTGCACGGAAAATGCACGGGCGATGTCACGCGCCGACACCTGCCGTGGCACGCTGCGCGTGCCATGCGCGTGCCACGCACGTGCCATTCACGTGCCACCTTCTTTTTCCACGTGCAAAGGCATTAGAAACGTCAAATGTGCAAGTGCCAACGACGTTTCGTGAACTTTGCACGGAAAATGCACGGGCGATGGCACGCGCCGACACGCGCCGACACGTGCCATGGCACACTGCGCGTGCCATGCGCGTGCCATGCACGTGCCATTCACGTGCCACTTTCGTGTTCCACGTGCAAGGGCATTAGAAACGTCAAATGTGCAAGTGCCAACGACGTTGCGTGAACTTTGCACGGAAAATGCACGGGCGATGGCACGCGCCGACACGCGCCGACACGTGCCGTGGCACGCAGCGCGTGCCATGCGCGTGCCCCGCACGTGCCATTCACGTGCCACTTTCGTGTTCCACGTGCAAGGGCATTAGAAACGTCAAATGTGCAAGTGCCAACGACGTTTCGTGAACTTTGCACGGAAAATGCACGGGCGATGGCACGCGCCGACACGCGCCGACACGTGCCGTGGCACGCTGCGCGTGCCATGCGCGTGCCATTCACGTGCCACTTTCGTGTTCCACGTGCAAGGGCATTAGAAACGTCAAATGTGCAAGTGCCAGCGGCGTTTCGTGAACTTTGCACGGAAAATGCACGGGCGATGGCACGCGCCGACACGCGCCGACACGTGCCGTGGCACGCTGCGCGTGCCATGCGCGTGCCACGCACGTGCCATTCACGTGCCACTTTCGTGTTCCACGTGCAAGGGCATTAGAACCGTCAAATGTGCAAGTGCCAACGGCGTTTCGTGAACTTTGCACGGAAAATGCACGGGCGATGGCACGCGCCGACACGCGCCGACACGTGCCGTGGCACGCTGCGCGTGCCATGCGCGTGCCCCGCACGTGCCATTCACGTGCCACTTTCGTGTTCCACGTGCAAGGGCATTAGAAACGTCAAATGTGCAAGTGCCAACGACGTTTCGTGAACTTTGCACGGAAAATGCACGGGCGATGGCACGCGCCGACACGTGGCGTGGCACGCTGCGCGTGCCATGCGCGTGCCACGCTGCGCGTGCCATGCGCGTGCCACTTTCGTGTTCCACGTGCAAGGGCATTAGAAACGTCAAATGTGGAAGTGCCAACGAGGTTTCGTGAACTTTGGACGGAAAATGCACGGGCGATGGCACGCGCCGACACGCGCCGACACGTGCCGTGGCACGCTGCGCGTGCCATGCGCGTGCCACGCACGGGCCATTCACGTGCCACTTTCGTGTTCCACGTGCAAGGGCATTAGAAACGTCAAATGTGCAAGTGCCAACGACGTTTCGTGAACTTTGCACGGAAAAAGCACGGGCGATGGCACGGGCCGACACGCGCCGACACGTGCCGTGGCACGCTGCGCGTGCCATGCGCGTGCCACGCACATGCCATTCACGTGCCACTTTCGTGTTCCACGTGCAAGGGCATTAGAAACCTCAAATGTGCAAGTGCCAACGACGTTTCGTGAACTTTGCACGGAAAATGCACGGGCGATGGCACGCGCCGACACGCGCCGACACGTGCCGTGGCACGCTGCGCGTGCCATGCGCGTGCCCCGCACGTGCCATTCACGTGCCACTTTCGTGTTCCACGTGCAAGGGCATTAGAAACGTCAAATGTGCAAGTGCCAACGGCGTTTCGTGAACTTTGCACGGAAAATGCACGGGCGATGGCACGCGCCGACACGCGCCGACACGTGCCGTGGCACGCTGCGCGTGCCATGCGCGTGCCACGCGCGTGCCATTCACGTGCCACTTTCGTGTTCCACGTGCAAAGGCATTAGAAACGTCAAATGTGCAAGTGCCAACGACGTTTCGTGAACTTTGCACGGAAAATGCACGGGCGATGGCACGCGCCGACACGCGCCGACGCGTGCCGTGGCACGCTGCGCGTGCCACGCACGTGCCATTCACGTGCCACTTTCGTGTTCCACGCGCAAGGGCATTAGAAACGTCAAATGTGCAAGTGCCAACGACGTTTCGTGAACTTTGCACGGAAAATGCACGGGCGATGGCACGCGCCGACACGCGCCGACACGTGTCGTGGCACGCTGCGCGTGCCATGCGCGTGCCACGCACGTGCCATTCACGTGCCACTTTCGTGTTCCACGCGCAAGGGCATTAGAAACGTCAAATGTGCAAGTGCCAACGACGTTTCGTGAACTTTGCACGGAAAATGCACGGGCGATGGCACGCGCCGACACGCGCCGACACGTGCCGTGGCACGCTGCGCGTGCCACGCACGTGCCATTCACGTGCCACTTTCGTGTTCCACGTGCAAGGGCATTAGAAACGTCAAATGTGCAAGTGCCAACGACGTTTCGTGAACTTTGCACGGAAAATGCACGGGCGATGGCACGCGCCGACATGCGCCGACACGTGCCGTGGCACGCTGCGCGTGCCATGCGTGTGCCACGCACGTGCCTTTCACGTGCCACTTTCGTGTTCCACGTGCAAGGGCTGTAGACACGCCAATTTGGCCTTATTTAGAGCTTAAACCATTATTCCATTGGCAATATCTCTTTTAGACCATCAAAATCATGATGAACCACCCTATTGTATGAGCTGAGGTGCATATTGGAAATATGAGGATGATTTTCTAATTTCTAATCAAATCCGTGTTTGCCGAACAAGAGACTCTTGGTGGTGTGCCAGAGTATGCTTTTCTCAGCATATCATCTACTTGAAAATTTTTCACTGGATTATGTGGACATACAATGAATAAGTCCTCAACATCAATAATCTTCCCCTCTGAGTCCTCTTTTCAATGCAACAAACGGCATTCAATTCTGATCTACCATTTGTCCGCAGCGCCTTTTGGAAGTCAGATGCGCAATTCTGTCCGCACGCAGCACCTATCAAGCCCAATTGCATGCAAGCCCAGCCCATTGGGCACATATCTGATCAATTCACGACCTTACCTTCCTTTTTCCTCCTCCATATCACTTGGTATAGTATCTATAAGCTTCATGGTCGAAATTAGCATCATCTAATGATGGCAATCCAACTTGTTGTCTGGTATATCAAGACTTGCCATTTTTAGACTAGATTTGTTTCCTCTTCAAGTGGAGATATATTTTGAGCATGGGGAAGGTGATCCACGGTTTCCAATCTCTATCAATCATTTATGTAAGTTTCTAAATACCTCAGGATGAAAATCAGCAACATTAAATGGAGGAAATCCAACCTAAGGTCGGATGTATCAAAACTTGCTATTTTTTGACCTGTTCTTCATCCCCTATAAAGGGAGACTCATATGAACGACCTAAGGAGGGAATCCCCATCCTCCAGCACTTCTCTCTTCGTCCTCCAGCCACCCTAGGCTCTTCCCAATCTCCCCAAATAGTTCTATCTTCGTCCCGGTGCCCGGAGATCATCCCAAAGTGAAGAAGAAGCCGGTCTATGCTCCAACGTGCTGCACTGCTGATCATCGGATTCTACAGATATTTCTAGTCATTTTATGGCCTGAATTCCTTCATATAAAGTGTGGTTCATCAAGATATATTTCATCTCCAACTGACGGCACTCAATTCTGACTTGCCGTTTGTTCGTGGCAATTGCTACACCCAGGGCGCGCATCCAGTTTTCTATCTACTCAAACAAACTTCACTCGATTCTGACATCGGGGTCATCCGTAACATCCTCTTCACCAAAGTCGCGCCAGAAGGGTACCAAGCTACCCGAACCGGCTGTCTTCAACCAACTCGGCTTCAACTCAAGCCAAATCATTCTATAAGCTTTCTCAACTCCATTAACTCTGTTTATTTAATGTTTTAAAGCATATTTTTGTTCATTTACATCATTTTTACATAATCAAAAACACAAAAAAGGGGTTAAGGCTCACCCCGAAGCCGGTGAGTCCAATTCCAATTACTTCTTTCTTATCTTATTACTACAGTTACTACACTTCTCACAAGTCTAACCAAACTCTTCACTTGGTTTATTGTTCTAGTTGCACAGGTTGATCAAGCTAGCATTGGATTGGAGACTCTTCTTCATCGGCCGGCCGAAGAAGAAGAAGGTTGAACTCACATCCCTTTCTCCCACGCTAAGGTACACATGGTCAACTTCTTTCTATTTCCATTACATAAAGCGGAGCCCGCGGCTCCTGGCGACCACACTTTCTTTTTATTCATGTTCTAAATTCATATCCTCCTCACTCTCCTCCCACATGACCCGAACCATCTCCGGTGCTCGAGCGACGCCGTGAGATGAAAGTTCGGGGATCAATGTGAGTGTGGGATCGAGGTGAGGAGTCTTTACCGCTTTCGGAGTGTTTTCCAATTCACTCCCTTTCCCCAATTCCATCCATCTTTCACCTTCTTCTCTTGAGGTGCCGATCCGGAACCCGTTTCTGGAGTCGACAGCTTTTTGGCGACCACGGTGGGACAACCAATGTCTTCAACCGTGCTAGCTTGATTGATCCGTGCAACTAGTTTTCTTCCGACTTGGTTCCCGCGTGAACCGGCTTGTCCTTTACCCTTTTCCATGTCAATTTACCTTTAAAAACTTGCTGATTACTCTTCCTTTAAGATTGTCCCCCATGTGGACTTGATTTCTTGTCTTTAATTTCAGCCCGGTTCCCGCGTGAACCACTTTTCTTCTTATAAACCGGTTCCCGCGTGAACCACCTTTCTTTTCCAACTCGGTTCCCGTGTGAACCAACTTACTTTCAGATCGGTCCCCGCGTGGACCACCCATTTTCAGCACCTTTATATTGGCCCCACGTGGCTCTCTTTTCATTTTGTCAACTCTTACACCGGTTCCCGCGTGAACCACCCCTTTTCCTTCAAAAACCGGTTCCCGCGTGAACCACCTTTCTTTTCCAACTCGGTTCCCGCGTGAACCAACTTACCTTCAGATCGGTCCCCGCGTGGACCACCCCTTTGCACCAATTAGATTGGCCCCACGTGGCCCCCCTCTTTCCTTTTTCAATCAAACAAACCGGTTCCCGCGTGAACCACCCCTTTTCCTTCAAAAACCGGTTCCCACGTAAACCACCTACCTTTTCAAAACTCGGCTCCCGCGTGAGCCACTTTATTTTCAAATCGGTCCCCGCGTGGACCATCCTTTTACCTTTACTTCAGATTTGTCCCCGCTTGAACACTCCAACACAAGCCGGTTCCCGCGCGAACCACCTTTTAGTTGTTAGTTGCTAGTTACTTGTTTACTCTATCATTGCTTGTCTTGCTTGCATTCACTTGTTTGATTTATTTAATAGCTTTCATTCATGTTTGCATATTGATTGCTTCTTCTCCTTCTACCCTCCATTTTTCATTTTTGCATTAGCTTTGCATCGGGTACCGGACTTGTTCCGATCCGTAAGGCATTCGAGGCGGGGGCTCTCTCTCCCAACACACCCTCACCCTCCAAACACCTTCTTGGTGGATTCTTACCTCTCTTCTGGGATATTCCTTCCTAGTTGATTTGGTGGTTTCCATCAAGACCTCCGTAAGTCCCCATCCGTGGAGTATTCCTCTCCGCACGATTGGGCCGGTTGTACCACTTTCCCAAAACCCGAAGAACCCAAGTACCTACTCGTGGTGATTGAGTGACAACCTTAGGTCTTGAAGATTGAAGCAATAGGAACCATACCCACTTGAGTGAACAATTGTTAACAATCTATCTAATCTAAGGTTTCAACCAAAAAATTGTCGAGTAGTCATTTTAAAAACTTGTTTGCACAACTTGCATGCTCACAACAATTGAAAACAACCAAAAAATTCTTCTTTCAAAACACCTAAAAAAAACAAAAAAAATACCTCTTTAATTTTGTGTTCAACTTGTTTTCCAAAACAACCAAATTGAAACAAAAAAATCAAACAAAACAAAACATAACAAAAAAATCTTCATTTGTGTGCTTGACTTGCCCTTCCTTTTTTTAGCCATATTTGAAGAAAGATCGACAGGATGCCCATGATGCTAAGGTCCGAAAGACACGTCGGGATGCTGGACTACTACAAGACGGGTCACTACAAGCTACAACAACCCATGGTCCAACCAGAGGGCCATGTCAATGCCATTAGAGAAGTTGAAGTTCAAAATCCTACTCATCCACCTACTTCACTTAGTGTGGAACAAATCCTCCAGGGTCTATCTCTCTATTTAGATCCTGAATCCTTTTCACTTGTGCAATCTTTAACAAAGGGCAAGATGCCCGCCAATCAAGATCCGGTCGTGGGAAATCAAGTCCCCTCACCACCCGAATCGACAGTTAGGCCCTTCATCATCTCCTCTCCTAGGCAACCCTGTCGTGCCTCTACTCACCCCGTTGTGGGGCATTCATATAATTCTATGCCAGTTCCTACTTTGAAGCCACCTCTTCCAACCCATTCATCTAAATACCTTGCACCGGTGGCTCAGGAACCCAGCCTCACTCAAGCATTCATGGACAAACTCAACCAAATGGATGAACACTTTGAAGAGCTGAGGCACCGTTTGGACTCGAAGGCCATCCCTAAAATATCTGCTCCATCTTTCCCAGTCCCACATATCCCTCCATCACAAACACCAGCCTACCATCGCTACAATGGCTCAGGTGATCCCTTCACCAATGTCAATGATTTCTTGAGCAAATCGTCTCAATGGCTAAATGATCGAAGAGCTCTTGCTATTCTTTTTAAGCGATCATTGGATGGTGCAGCCCTAGAATGGTTCTTTTCACTAGGGGAAATAGAAATATGGGATTTTGAAATTGTCAAGGTCAAATTCTTGAAACGATATGGGCCAGGCTATTCAATAATTGGGGAAGTAAAAGAAGATGTGGAATTAATGCAATATCATGATGAATTGAGCCCCATGGCTAAGAAGAACATTGATGCTATGCACCAACCTAGGAGCCCTCCCCAACCCCATCTAGATCATCATCATCGGCCAACTCCTCGACGCCAGTTGATTAGGCCACCCATGCCCCAACCTCAGCCAGTCATGCAACCCGAGTCAATGGCACAACCAACCACGCTTAATAAAGCTCCTCTTGTTGCTTATGCAAATACTCCATTACTTCAACCGGCTCCCCAGCCTTCGACTCCACCAACATTTCTTAAGGTCCATCAGCCAATCATACGGCCCTTGGCTTCCCAACCTATTCCACCAACAACCCCTCGGCCAATTATCCGGCCCTTGGCTTCCCAACCTATTCCACCAACAACCCCTCGGCCAATTATCCGGCCCTTGGCTTCTCAGCCTATTCCACCAACAACTCCTCGGCCAACCATCCAAGCTATGACTCCTCAACTAATTACATCAATAGCTCCCCAACCTGAACTGACTTCTATGTCAACACCACTTCAATCAATCCCACTGCATAGGGATCCTCCTCAGTTAGTTGCACAACAACCAATCATTCTTGCTCCTACTGTAGTAGAAGATTCAGACACTTCGACCCTTCAAGCTCCTGCCCTGGCAGAGGAAATAATAACTCCAACCATTTGTGCTCCTGCCATGGCAGAAGAATCAGCTTCTCATCAAGATCAAAGTCAGCTAGTAGGGGAGGTCGAACCAAACCCTTCTACCTTTCTGGAATCCCCTAGACTAGGCATGCCCTCTTCTATAGAACATCCTGAGGAGAAGCCTACTATAGGGAGCTTAGACGAAGGAATCATAAACTTAGTTGATTGTCAATCCAATGATCGACTAAGCAAGGATTTGTCAGGCATTGATCAATTGTTACCATCATTGGAATTGATCAATGAAGATGGTCAGATTGAATTGACCCCTGAACTGGGAAGTAAGAAGACCGAATTGGTCCATAAAATAGGGAATGAATCAACAAGCCTCCTGAAGGATGTAGACCTTAGCAAGGGGATACTGGGACCTCCTCCAACTAGGAAGGTAAATCCTTTAGCATCAATCTTAGGGCCACGACCCTTACCCCATTCTTCTCTTAAGCAACAATTCGGCCCATGGGCCCATGATCAATCAATCTTAGGGCAACGACCCTTTCTTTATTCTCCTCCAAATCAACGATTGGGCCCATGGGCCCACAATTCCTCAATCTTAGGACCACCACCCTTTATTTATCCTTCTTACAACCATCAATCAGGCCCATGGGTCCAAAATCTGTCAACCTTAGGGCCACGGCCCACACTTTATCCCACTCAACTGGGCCCACATGCCCCTCTTCTACAATTGGGCCCTTATGCCCCTTTCATCCAACCGGGCCCATGTGCCCCTTTCCATCAGCTGGGCCCACGTGCCCCTTTCCATCAGCTGGGCCCACGTGCCCCCTTTATCCAACCGGGCCCATGTGCCCCTTTTAATCAACCGGGCTCTTATGCCCCTTTTCTTCAACCGGGCCCACGTGCCCCTTTTAATCAATCGGGCTTGCATGCCCCTTTCCTTCCACTGGGCCCATATGCCCCTTTTCCCCAATTGGGCCTACATATCCCTTTTCTTCCATCGGGCCCACGTGCCCATAATTCTCCCCGATCGGGCCCATGTGCCCTTAATTTTTATAAATCGGGCCCATGTGCCCTTAAATCGGGCCCACGTGCCCGCAATTCACCTCAACCGGGCTCACATGCCCATGTTTTTCTACAACCGGGCCCATGTGCCCAAATTTCTTCTAAATTGGGCCCACGTGCCCACCTTCCAACAAACTCGGGCACACGTGCCTACACTCCTTCAACTTCGGGCCTGTATGCCCCTATTTCTTCACCATCGGGCCCGCGTGCCCATACTTCTTCGAAATCGGGCCCTTGTGCCCCCACTTCAACTATGGGCTTGTGCACCCATACTCTTCGATGGTGCCCACGAGCCCATCACAAATCTTCCAAATCACAATCATACTTCCAATCACCTAAATCGGGTCCACATGCCCATTCTTTTCGTTGGGTCCCTCGAGCTCAACCTTCAATCGAGCCATCGAGCCCATCACCTTTAGTTAGGCCCTCGAGCCCATCACCTCTAGTTAGGCCCTCAAGCCCATGAACATCAATTGGGCCCTCTGGCTCGCATTCAACTCTTGGGCCCACATGCCCCTTGATTCCAACCCTTCCCGGGCGAGCAATCCCACTATCAACTCATGGGCTCAAGATCCCACTTTAATTTACTTTTCTTTTCTTTTACAAATTTTATTTTCAAAAAATCAAGGTAGAGAAATTTCATGGGTGTTACCACAATCTTTGCCTTCTACATCATCAATCCTAACTCCGCCATGCTAAATCAGATCCTCCACATTTTCACTTCATCCTATGACTTTGAACTTGAATCCAATGTGATATAAAGCATATCAAAAGTGGAAGCAGTTGGGCAAGGCAAGGCAAGGCAAGGCATGGCAGGTAAGGCAAGGCAAGCACAAGCAAAGCCGTCATCAACAATGAACTTCTCCTTCTCTCAGGTATTACATGAAATTGCATTCATTATCATCATGTCATCCACAAGGCAATATTTTTTTAAATGATTTTGAATTTCACATGACAATATTACTTGAGAGAAAGTTTTGATTAATGATAACTACTTTTTATCTTATCCTAATGAATTCTTTACAATGCAAGGCATGTTTTCATTTGATTCACCTCTGGAATGTAATCTACCTCAAAAATGGAGAGAACTACCAGTATGACTTGAGTCCACATGTGGTTTTTCTCTAGGAGTCGAGGGTAGATACCATTCTACACACACAACACATCCCGATCCCAGAATCTGGAGGACCCAACACCTGAGAGAAGCTAGGCAAGGCTCAGAGGTGGAAGGAAAACCCTCACCCTACTCTCTTCTGTTCGGTCCAAGATAGGTGAAGGGGATTAGAGGGGGAGAGTATCGAAAGCATCCGCCGCCCTAGTAGGAGGCCGTCTCAGAAGGTCCAACTTCTCAAATAAAAAAAAGGGTGCCAAAAGATGGGCAATGATCCCCACAGGTTTAAACAAATATGGGCCTGTCTGAATGAGAACCCAAAAATGCAGAAAATAAAAAAAAGGCACGTAAAGATGGGCAATGACCCCACAGGTCAAAGCACCTGTCCGAATGTGTGCCACAAAAATAGGTTTGTTGATAAAGAAGAAAAGACCCGATGAGGCCGAACCCCAATGGGCAATTGGGTGTGAGTAGAGAAATCCCTCTCGACATCTCCAAAGCCTATCAAGGACTTTCCCTCAATTCTTCATTCTTACCCCCAAGGTGTGGGTGAACCAACCAAATCAAAGCTAAACTCTAGCCGATCAAAGGTTGAAGGTCGGAAAGATTTTGGGTAAGGAACCCCATTTTGCACGTGGTGTCTACCAACGAACCTAGAAGAACAACTAAGTGATGAGAACTTGTGTCAATACTGATTTTTCTCTCCCAAAAAAATATTTTCAAAAAAAGGTCTCAAAAAAAGTTGAATATTTTCAAAAACTCAAAAAAAATTAAATATTTTCAAAAACTCAAAAAAACTGAATATTTTCAAAATCCAAAAAAAAATTAATCTTTTAACAAAACTTCTTTTCAAATTCCAACAAAATTTAAAAAAAAAATATTTCAACATGCTTGGTTTGGATTTTCATCTTTACATTCATATTTACAACTTTCAATCTCTCATGTTTCAAATTCTTCATTGCATATTTGTTGCTTTATTTTTACACTCCTAAGAAGGCTATACCCCTTGACAAAGGTCAAGGCATACTGCAACTTGCAAGGGGATAAGCCGCATTGTTGTTCTAATCTCTTCTTTCTAAGTGTTTCAGGCACAAGAAAAACTTTACACCCCTTGACAAAGGTCAAGGCATACTGCAACTTGCAAGGGGGATAAGCCATACTGGCATTCTAATCTCATTTTTCGAGTGTTTCAGGCACGAAGAACAAACAAGGAGAACTACACAGCAAGGCGATGCTCGCCACTTCCCTCCCCTGAGGATTCTTAGGAGGAGGTGTCACCATAACCTCGGCCTTAATTTTGCCGAGAAACCTTTTGCAGGTGATGCTCGCCACTTCCCTCCCCTGAGGATTCTCAGGAGGAGGTGTCATCATTACCTCGGCGTCAACTTTGCCGAGAAACTTTCACTCTGTGTCCTCATTAGGACACATGAACTCTTTTGTGAGAATGCATGTCATCATATCGCAAACTCACTGTTATCATTTCCTTTCTTAGCATATGTTAGGTGCATTACTATTTATTTTATGCATTGATGTTGAAGACCGTGAATGCAAAGAAGACCAGGCCCGAGATCCCCTTCATCAAAATCTACGACGGTCAGGTCATCTCTAATGCTCACGGATAAGCCAAAGTTGTGCTGTGGAGAACGATGGTTCCCGAATGGGTATCTTGACCTCATAGACAATCTATATCTTCAACTATTTGTTATACAAGTGTTGTTTTGTTTTCTTGAGCCCAACATGCATCATGTAGCACTAATTGCATTACATTTTACTTTGTCATTGCATACATCATTTCCTAAAACTTCACCTTCTCACTCTCTCGATCATTCTAAATCCCACCGTGTTTTCTAATCCCACTGTGTTTTCTAATCCCACCGTGTTCTCTAGTCCCACCAACCTTTCTAATATCCCACCGTGTCTGTTAATCCCACCTTGTTCGGTAATCACCTTGTGCCTTCAAATCTTTTATTTCTATCCCCACTGTGGCTACTGCAACTTCTTTGCTATTCATCCCACCATGGCAGCCAATTCATCCTGCCCAAGGGCCTTCTATTTTGATCAGAACTTGCACCGTCATTATCTTCACGGTCTATGCTTAAAACATTTGCCTTTCGGAATCTGAGATCATTCCATTCCGAATCAAATCTTGTCTCTCAGAAGACTTAAATGAATCAGAGAGCCTGAATGTGCTCAATTGGTATTCTTTTACTTTTTCAAAACAAATCTCTTTTTAAACTTTAGCCCATCACAGTACAGGAACACCGCAAAGATCGGGTTACCGGCTGATGATGAACCTACGAACCCATGTT
>CM069919.1:38795079-39032579 GCA_036172225.1 Cryptocoryne crispatula var. balansae | reverse complement strand
GTTGGTTTCCATGGTATTGATTTCTTACACCACTTTGAGAGAAATCAAACTGAAAAATCGATTTGAGTTGGTTTCTATGCCATTTTGGCCAATTCAAACTGATTTCTAAATTTAATTGATTTCTAACATCACTTTGGAACAAATCAAACGGGAAAACTAGTTTGAGTTAGTTTCCATGACATTTTGGCCAATTCAAACTGATTTTTAAATTTAATTCATTTCTAATGCCATTTTCGGACAAATGAAATTGGACAACCTGTTTGACTTGGTTTTCATGCCATAATGGGCAATTCAAACTAGTTTCTGAATTTAATTGATTTTCAATGTCACATTGGGACAAATTAAATCGGAAAATCAGTTTAAATTGGTTTCTATGACATTTTGGCCAATTCAAATTGATTTCTGAATTTATTTGGTTTCTAACTCCACTTTGGGACAAATCAAGTAGCAAAACTGGTTTGAGTTGGTTTCTATGGCATTTTGGCTAATTCAAACCAGTTTCTAAATTTAATTGGTTTCTAACACCACTTCGAGACAAATCAAACCGGAAAACCTATTTGAGTTAGTTTCCATGCCATTTTGGCTAATTCAAATTAGTTTTTGAATTTAACTAGTTTCTAATGCCACTATGGGACAAATCAAATTGGAAAACCAGTTTAAGTTGGTTTACACGGCATTTTGGCCTATTCAAATAAGTTTCCAAATTTAATTAGTTTCTAACTCCACTTTGGGACAAATCAAACTGAAAAATCAGTTTAAGTTGATTTCCATCCATTGTAGCCAATTCAAAATGGTTTCTGAATTTAATTGTGTTATGATGTTACTTTCAGACAAATCAAATCGTAAAATTGCTTTAAGTTAGTTTCCATGGAATTTTGGCCAATTCAAACTAGTTTCTAATTTTAATTTATTTCTAACAACACCTCCAAACAAATAAAATCAGATAACCCGTTTGACTTAGTTTCCATGCCATATTGGGCAATTCAAACCAATGTTCAAATTTAATTTACTTTTAATGTCACCACAATGACCTTAGAAACTACTGCAAACATGTTTTAGTTCATTTATAATGACCTTAAATTAAAAATGATTTGAATTGGCCAAAATGGCATGGAAACCAATTAAATCATTTTCGGATTTGATTTATTTTTAATGTCACTTTGGGACAAATCAAATCCGAAAATGATTTAATTGGTTTCCATGCCATTTTGGCCAATTCAAATCATTTTTAATTTAAGGTCATTATAAATGAACTAAAACCTGTTTGTAGTAGTTTCTAAGGTCATCGTGGTAAATCAAAATCGGTTTCTATTTAAGTTGGTACGTTAACATCACTTTGGGCCAAAATTAAATTGGTTTTGATTAATTGGTTATTGTGGTCAATTATCACTAGTTTGATTAATTCATTTTAATTGGTTTCTAACGAAAAAATTATAAAAATTAGTTTTTTTAATCTTAAGTCATTAGAAAGCCCTAAATTATGGAAACCCCTAAATTAACATGCTTCACTCTTAAATTAACATGCATAACCCCACACAAACAATTTTAGCATGCTTAACTCCTAAATTAGCATGCTAAACCCCAGATGCTTAACCATTGAATTAACATGTTTAAACATGCTTAACACACAAACAACAATAAAACATGGAAAAATAACAAAATCCTCTATACAAACTAATAAAGTAACTTGTTACGGTTAGTAAGTACCCAGAGGAGGAGGAGGTAGGCGGTGCAGGCGACGGAGGAGGAGGTTGGCTACAGAAGCGCAAGTGATGGCGATGGTGGACGAGGCTGGCGACAGTGCAAGTGATGTCGATGGTGGACAAGGCTGGCGACAGTGCAAGTGATGTCGATGAAGGAAGAGGTCAACGATGGTGCAAGCGGTAGTGATAGAAGAGACCAGCGGCAGTGCAATCAGACAATGGCGATGCAACTAGGGGCAGGTTTTAGAAAACCTTGCCAACATGATCGTTCAACGTTCAGATGGAAGCACTAATGATGGTTAAAGTTGTTGCTAGTAAAAGTCAGTAGCAACGACTTCACCAAGCCATTGCTATTGATCCTCATCAATCGAGACTATAGCGGTTTCAACTACTAACGCGACGACTTAAGCCGTCGCAAGTAACAGTTAGTAGCAATGGATTTAGCAAACCATCACTCTTGATCTCCGTTGAGTGGGGTCTGACAACTTCAACTGCTAATGTGATAGCTTAAGCTATCACGAGTAAACTTACTAGGGAGGGCTTCTTTGAGCAATCATACCTAACTGAGTATGTGGTGATTGTTTTATTAGGAACGACTTAAGCTGTCATGACTAACATTATTGGAGACGACTTTTGAAAACCGTCGCCATTAAGTCGTCTCCAATAACACTCTTTCTTGTAGTGACAAGAATGGTTAAGGAGAATGACATACACCAAGAATTTATTTGATCGAGTGTAAAATTTGAAACAATATATTATGTATTTACTCTATTTTACGGTATTTAGGATTGTTTTGGTAAATTAAATGAAAAAATAGACAAGGAAGAAGTGAAAATCAAAATAAAAATACACAACGAAAAGCCACCGACTTTGTTTTTCGATGTCATTTACAACTTTAACGGAGCCAAAGTTTCAAAACCTTAAAATAATTATTCAAAAAAATGCTAAGATAATAAAATTTTACTAAAGCAAGCAAATCACTTAAGTCCAAGTTAACTAGGGACGACTCTTCGCAACGTTTCATATCCAGGGGATCGACATAACGGGCATGTCACCAACCTCATGGTACAGGAGAAAACGAATGGGTTGGGATTAGGGGTGTCAATGGGCCCGGCCCGGCCCGGCCCGCAGCCGGCCCAACAAAGCCCGCTCAAATATATAATGGGCCGGCCCGGCCCGGCCCGTATTACATTTCGGCCCGACCCGGCCCGGCCCAAAAAAAATATAAGTTTGGCCCGGCCCGACCCGGCCCGGCCCGTTCTTTTTAACATATTATAAGAAGTATTTCAAAATTTAAATTATTTAATATATTTGAGTGATAACAAATAATTATTAATAATTATAATTTAATTTTTAAAAATAAATATATAATATAGTATTTAATTCAATTATTTGCGAGTTTATCGAGCCAAGTAAAAGTTTGTTCAAACTTGACTCGTTTAATGAGTCGAATTTTATTTTTTGTTCAAATTTATTCATTTAATGTAATGAAGGAGTTAAATCGAATTTTTATCGAGTTAAATTTTAAATTATTTTTCAAGTGTATTGGTTAGTTTGCACCTCCGCTTGCACGTAGGGGTGTCAATGGGTCGGGTTGGGCCGGGCCCGAAGCTGACCCAATAAAAGCCCAAATCAAATTATAACGGGCCAGCTCAGCCCGGCCCGCATTATATTTTTGCCCGGCCCGGCCCGACC
Source organism: Cryptocoryne crispatula var. balansae (assembly GCA_036172225.1). NCBI lineage: Eukaryota > Viridiplantae > Streptophyta > Magnoliopsida > Alismatales > Araceae > Cryptocoryne > Cryptocoryne crispatula. The sequence goes on along the minus strand of CM069919.1, from coordinate 39,029,181 downwards.
CGCATAAAAATTAAATTTGGCCCGGCCCGATCCGATCTTTCTAATATAAAAATATATATAAAGTTAAAAATAAAAAATAATATAAATATGATAAAAAATTATAAATATGACAAAAATTGTATAAATATTTATAATATGATATAGCATAATTATTTATGTTCATGTGATGAAAATACCACTCAACACCTCTTAATTTGAAAATAAAAAATAGTTATCATTCAACCGTTATCACTTGCTTAATTTGAAAATAAAAAAATATTTGTCCTAACTTGCTGCATTTATAATCCATCAACTTGCTACATTTATAATCCATCAACGTAACATTCTGGGCAGCCTGCAGATGTCCCAACTAAGGTCCGCTCTAATATATAGGGGTGCAAACGAGCCGAGCCGAGTCGAGTAGTATGGTGTTCAAGCTCGGCTCGTTTATTTTACACGAGTTCGAGTTCGAGCTCGAGTTTTAGCGAGTATGTGTAACCCTTGTTCAAGCTTGGTTCGTTTATTAATCGAGCCGAGTCGAGCTCGAACTCGAGTGGTAGTTAGACTAAAATTCAATTCATATTCAAACTTAAGCTATATACAAACTCGTTTATAAACTCAAAATCAATAAAAAATCATTTGTGAAACTTTAGATTTAGCTCATTCATGAAACTCAATCTAAGTTTAAATTTAAAATTTGAATTATTTAATATATTTAAGTGATAATATATAAATATTAATACTTAAAATTTAATTTTTAAAAATAAATATATAATATAATATTTAATCGAGCTGCTCGAGAGCTTACCAAGCCGAGCAGGAGTCTGTTCAAGTTCGGCTCGTTTAATGAGTCGAGCTTTATTTTTTGTTCAAGCTTGTTCATTTAACAAAATAAACGAGTCGAGTCGAGTTTTTATCGAGCCGAGCTTCGAGCTACTTGTCGAGTGTATTAGTTCGTCTGCACCCCTACTAATATATAATGGGCTGGCCTGGCCCAACCCACTTTATATCATTGGGTCCACCCGGCTCAGCCCGTATAATAAAATATAGATTTGGCCCGATCCAGCTCGATGTTTCAAATATATATAATTTTTAAAATTTTTAAAATATCTCCTACCAAAGTCTTAATATGACATACAAAATTAAAACTAAGATTCTTTTTTAAAATATTAAGGTACGATGAGTTTGATAAAAAAATTGAAACATGATTAAAATAAGAATAGTAGATGCACTACGCATTCATAATTTTTAATTTATAATAAAGTATATAAATTTGACTGAATCGCTTAATTTTTTTAGTATATAATAAAATACATATCATATTTTTAAAATTTTTAAACATCACACCAACTACCAAAAAGAAATTTTGAATCTAGAAATAAAAATAAATACATAGATAAAAGCATATTGTTTAACACCCAAATAATCATAGATATGCAACTATAGTTAAAACTAAGTATATATTTTATTATTTTTTAAAAAAATTGTCTGATAGTCTGCGTACCTTGTTCCTTGTTCCAATTCATGCATGCAAAAAGTTCTATAGAAATAAAATAATAAGAATTTTCATGTGTGCTGGCGGACCAAATACGCTGGACAGCGGATATTACCGTGGAACAAGGCCCGCGGGCCTGTTTTCTTGGCCCGGCTAATGCTTGAGGGCCCGTTGATCTGCCCCGAAACACAGCCCAGGGCTGGCCCGGCCCGAGGGCTCGCGGGCCAGCCCTGTCCATTGCCGCCCCTAGTTGGGATGGCCTTGTCTATCTCACTCAATCATTCTTTTTCCTGTGGTCGTGCAAACCTGGATGCCGTTGGCAGCTGAGCTACCGCGTCCTCTGTAGACTCTGACCGGCTCGGAATGGGTGACTTCTGACTTGGAGTGTCCGACCTGACGGCAGCGGGTTGATTGCCTTGTCCGGCGGCTCCGGCCCGCCGCCGGACAAGCGGAAGATTCCGACCTTCGTCAGAGACATCAACCCACGTTACCCGTAACAATGATATTTTTTATTTAATATATTAAAATTAAAATTATTTAACATTTTATTTTTTTTTCATTTATCTATTTTATAATTTTTTTTAAAAATTTGAATTTAATTTGTTTACGATATATATAATTTAACTCTATTAACATTTATTGTAATTTTTAACTTCAATCGGTAAAATTATTAATATATATTTGTTTTTGAACTTAAAGAAAAATGATACGAGAGAGATCTCACACACAGTTTAGAGTAATTTAAAAAAATAAAAAATGTTAATGAGACGAAGGGTAGAGAGAATAAGTTAGTAAAAATATTTTCAACATAGAACTAAGTTAACTTTAACGTTACAAGTTGACGAGAAGATTTATTTTCAAGCAGCGTAAAATTTTATGAAATTTACAATTTATCATGATAACATAAATATCGGTTTAGAAATTAAAGTATCTATACTTGCAAAACCAATAATCATTTGGTCAAGAAACTGCAATAATCCGGCCGGCCGGCCGGCCGGCATCAGGCGGCTTGTCTTCTTGGTGAGAACTCTCAAGACGCATCATCCACACATTAATATAACATGTTTAACAATTAATCGACGCCTTGGAGTTTTCTCAGACCGAAGAGAGAGAGAGAGAGAGAGAGAGAGAGAGAGAGAGAGTCTTCTTCTCTCGTGGATGTCATTACTAACACACAAGTTGTCACGATCTAGATTTTTAACATGTACGGTAGAAAACAATTTGACGACGTAAAGACAAAAATATGTCGACTTAGAATCACATAAGACTAAAATCGTAAATCAGAATCATAATTCCAAACATTACAATATATTAACATCACAAATAAACACCTACTAAAATAAATTAAATATCAACATTGAATAACTGCTTCATTAACTTCTCAGATTTCAAAACACCACTATGTTTCTGTTGCATTAAACATGTACTCTTAAAAATATTAACAACTGAAATGGTAAGTCACCACAGACTTAGTAAGACTTACATCTGAACTACCCCATCATATTAGTGATTCACTATTGATATTAATGATAAATAATTTAAAAATTCAGATTATAATACATAGAGTTTAAACTAGTTATATATCTTCAATGAGGGTGATTACAATACTTTTCTACTACCCCATATGTTAACATGATTTTATATTCACTAAACCGACGTAACCTTCACAAATCTACTAAACTAGGTATGCATACACCACATAGACTTATCATAATAAAAATGACACATCTAAACCACTATCAAACATGCCAAAAATACATAAAAAAATCATTTGTCTAAGTAAGTTATATGCTCTACTTGGACATTGTAGTTAATGTCACAAAATTAACACCAGATCTACCATATATAGAAGTAACATATAGTAAGCTAAATTCCATAGTACCCCTAGACAAGAGAGTACTTAGGATAAACCGCGGTATCCGAGATCGACGGATGCTCCAGATTATTCTAATTCATATATATACTACCCACAGGTCACGAACTATAGTCTGGTGAAGTAAAATTTCATTACATTGTAGCTTTTTGCGTACTGTATCTCTCAAGATGAAAGCACATAATTAACTCAGACAACCAAGCATTTAACTAGCATGCCAATGACAATCTAACCATGGCTTACATCTATGAACAACTATAGATCAATGCACCACATACATGCAAACCACATCACAGTTTAACACAGTTAGAACAATCTAATCATATGATGCATCTAATGTGGAATCATGCAAGTTTACAAACTAACCTACCAAGCACATGCATTGACAATCTTTACTATCCACAGACTATATGATACAAAACTAAATGATATGATCACAATGCTTAACTCCTCACATCGGCTTTTTAACGAATTAGAATATATATATTAAAGATCATCGCAATGCAAACGTGTTAAGCTAACTAGACTCAATCAAAGAAAAAACTAATATGCTGATTAACATACATGAATAATCAAATCAATTTAAATATGCATGATTAAACAAGTTAATCTAACCCTATCTAAGTATGCTATTACACTAAGAACAACCCACTAATTACAGTCTACTAATGATGGTGATTTAATCATATTTTACGATTTAAACAAATATATAAGATTACTACGAATAGCCGAGATGCTTACCTTAATGGTAACGATGAACGGCGCACAGAATTCCAAGGGAATCAATCCGAATGATGAATATATCGCCGCGGTCATGACGACGATGGAAAATCGATCCAGATGATATCTTGACTATCTGCTGGAAGGAGGGGAAAATATAGACTAGAGATGCTAAAAGAGAGGGCGATAAGAGAGAGAGTGAGAATCACCGAGGAGGGGGTATACCGGTAGCCAGGCGAGCGGCGGTTGAAGCCACAAACGGGGAGTGGTCGCGCGGGGGCCCGATGACCGAGGTGGTGCGTGGCGCTGCTGCAGCCATGGGCGGCGGGGTGGCACGGTGAGTCAACGGGGGTGACGTCGTGTGGCGACTGGAGGAGGCGGCGATGCTTGGCTGCCGATGATGGCCGAACAGCGGGAGGGAACGCACAGGCATGCACGGGGCCAAGGCGGCGGGTGGCGGGCGGTAGGGGTGGCAATGGGCCGGGCCGGCCCACGGGTTCGCGGGTCGGGCCGATTGCGAGTCATTTGACGGGCCAAAGATTTTGGCCCGCGGGCTTTAGTCGGGCCGACATACGGGCCGAAGCAGACTGACGCGGGTTAAAATGTGCCAAATAACTTTCAATTTTTTATGTCGAAAATATCATTTTTACTTATTAAAAATATATTTTAATTAAATTATTTTTAATTTTATAATATTATCTTAAATAATTAAATTTATCATATTTAATAAATATTTATTTATAAAATATATAGTTGGGCCAGACTAGGCCAGATCGGACCAAGTCAATAATTTTTGCGGGCCGTGCCAACAATCTAGTGCGGGTTGAGTTGGGTCGGGCCAATATATTTTGGCATGGACCCTAAGTGAGCCGACCTCAAGTCGGGCCGAGTCCAGCCCATTGACACCCCTAGCGGGCGGCGCACAATCGCCTGGCTGGGGGTGGCGACCAAGGCATGCGGGACACCGCTGGCAGGCGGCTCATGCATCCGGGTTAATGCCGGCAGCGGCAGGCGGACACACGGCAACAGCCGCGAGAGGGTGGTTGACGGCGGACACACAGCAGGCTGAGCGGGGCGGCGACCTAGGGCAAGGTGGTCGGTGGTCAGCAGCGGGGGGTCAGCAGGATGGCGCTGGCCGCAGGCGGCTGGACGGCGCGGAATGTCGTGAGGAGATGGTGAGGTGTGGTAGTCGAGTAGAGGAGAAAACCAAGCGCCGAGGGAAAAAAAATGCACAGATGCAGGGGAGAAAAACGACATATGAGGGAGGAAGAAAAGAGAGGCGGTTGGGAAGAGATTAGGGCTGCGGGTGAGAGGAGGGAAAACGGTGAAGAGAGAGAGGAACAGGCAGGTGACGATTTCAGGCAGGTGACGATTTTGGTAGGAGATCCGGAGGGAGAGAAAAATAGGAAGAATTAAGAAGAAGAATATGATTAATATTATTAAATCTCATAATAAATATAATAATTATTTTTTATTTAATAAAATACCCAGTTACACTCGTCTCTGCCATTCCTTTCCAAATCAGGTTTATTAAGATAAAAACGTGCTTGGTCCATACTGGCGTACGCCAGAGATTCTAGTTTGAAAATCTTTGACAAAAAGTCTGCACTCTGGCGAAAAGTTTAATTTTGGGCTCTCTCGCTGTCGTCCAGAAAAGGTATGTTTTATATCCTGTTTGGTTGTGTAATATATTTTCGTAATAAAAATTATATTAAAATATAATATAAGCTAATGAGAGTGTTTGTTTGCGTCATAAATCGAATTTTTATTACAATTTTATATTTTGTAACAAAATTTGTTAAAAGAAACATTTGGCAACCACTATAAAGGAATTTTCTCATTAAAAAAAGAGGGTCTCACTTTTTTCTATTTGTGGTCTTCATGTCTTATTTGGTCATATATGACACTCACTCTATTTTATTATTACATCTCTCCCAAACATGATAATTTTATGTCATTAGCTAATTCACACTTTATTGTAATACAACTTTTAATACAAAAAGTGGTAATACAACCAAACATCTTATAAAATTTAATGGTTGTCAAGTATCTCATTTAACAATTTTGTAACATAAGTTAAATTTACTGTGCAACCAAACACCCCATCAAATTTTAGAGATAAGGATACCAATTAATATACCATAAAAGTCTTCAAAATTTCACCTGGGTGAGCTTTTAAAAATTTCTATGGCAGAATTTAATAGCTGGCATGGTAGTGAGATAAAACTTGTTAGAATAGGTATAAAATAGCCTAATCGCCAATTTGTTTCTCATGTTGTTTGGTATCAAGATAATAACCATCAGAATAAATTAATATGTTAAACTTACTCCTGATTTAATAAAAATGATAATTTTGTACATTAGGATAAATAAATAAGAAGGTTAGACGTACATAAAAAATTTATTAAATTAAGTTGATTTTTATTTAATAAATATAATTCTTACATCTTTGTGAGCGCATGGTATAATCACATGTACTTTCATAAAATTTATTTATTGTATGTTAAGATAAAAAGTACATATTTTCATTTAATATATTTTAAAATAATTAATATCATTCATAAATAAATTTTAAAAATAAATTTATAAATTTTTATAAAGAGCATAACTAAATTGTCTAATTTGGTTCCACTGGCATCAATATCCTAAGAAATAGCGAGTCCAAGCTGGAAGAATGTGCTTTCGGTTATTAAGTTTGTTACTTTTTTAGAATAAATTATTTTTATGAAATTAATATCATTTAATCCCATTCTATTGAATATTCTTGAATAAGATAATCTAGAATAAGAAAATACTGAATTTTTATTCCAAACAAGAAATGTAGGATAACTCGGAGATATTCCTAAATATCTCTATTCCAAACAGAGTGGTTTAACTTCCCAACTACACCACATGCTCTCCCACCCCAAATGCCAAATCTCTATACCTACAAGTCCTAAACCAAAGGCAGGGTCAGGGTAGATGGATTTTACATGACGTGTAACGCACTTGTGATATAAGACCTGACACTAGTATAATATTAAGTTTGGAAGGTAAAATAGAATTTTATTGGGTCAATAAACTATTGTTCTTAGAATTTTGCTATTAGTGAAATTATGACTTAAATAAAACTCATGTTATGCGAGTTCAATCCAAAGAAAAAAAATAAAGAGACACTTTAAGGGGCTATTTGGTCCAAGATTAATTTGTAGACAAAAACTTTTGGGAGCCTTACAGCCTAATGGCCAATAAATGGAGGATAAAATCAAGAAGTATTCTTCTCTTTGAATATGGAATTGATGATACATAAATATTCTTAGAATTAAAGAGCAGAGAGAATAATGGGGGTAGTTGGAGTTTCAAATATAAAGGAAGAGGCAAAAGCCCTTTATAGAAGAAAAACCATGGAATGCCGGATCGGGATTCGGGTCGCGACCCGGACCCGATCCAATTGGATTTTGGGCCGACCGGCCCGATCGGGATCCAGCTGGTCCGACCCGAGAGGGGGATCCCCTCGGGTCGCGACCCAATCACCGGGTCGCACGACCTAGTGACTGGGTCGCGTGACCCCAGGATCCCGCAGGGGATCCTTGCCCCCCACGGGAAGCAATTCATTGCTTCCCGTGGGGGGCAAGCAAGGGGGGTTCTTGATGCCCCCCTTGTGCCCCTTGGGGGCCTATATAAGGCCCCCAAGGGAGGCTCTCATACCCACCCCTCCCCCCTCATTCTAAGCCTTACGTTTTAAGCCTAATTCCCACCCCCAAGGCCCTTATTTTATTTAGTGAATGTTAACTTGTTTAGTTGTTCTTCTCCTTGTTGTTTACTTTGGTTCACCATGGCTTCTCCAAATGGTGACACCAAAGTTACTGGGTCAACCCGGAATGATCCGGCTTGGCTACATTGCACTTTACTGTCCATGACGGCTAGGAAAGTGCAATGTAAATACTGTGATAAAGTTATGCATGGTGGTATTTTTAGATTAAAACACCACCTTGTCCGAATGAAGGGCAATGTGCTCCCGTGCTCTTGTGCTCCACCAGAGGTAAGAGCACAATTCCGACGGCATCTACTAGAATTGGAAGTGACGAAGGGAACTTCAAAGCGGCATAAGGATACAATTCGGGAAGAAATTGCCGAACTGGCAAGACATTCTGTACACATATATGGGACCGAACAAGAGCGTTCGGACATTCGTCGTGATATAGGCCTCGAAGATGGTATGTATTATGTATTATTTTTCTCTTTCCCTAAAAGGTTTATTACCTTCTTTACTATGTTTTAAAATTAGAGGATCTGTATCGGGCTATGGAGGCAAGTCGGAAGTCATTCACCGACGAAGACCATTTGCGCCGCACCGGCCGATCAATTGGTCAAGGATCCAGGAGTGGAAGGGGATCTAACCCATCTGTGGAGGAGGAGATTCATGATCTCACTCGAGATGATGACCCAAGAGTGGGTCTTGTTGATCCCGTTGTCACCCGACCACGACAACGCCAAACATCAATAACGACGGCATTGAAGAATTTGAAAATTTGCAAAGAAAAGATCGGACGGGCAATATCAAGGTGGTTCTTCCATCATAGTATATCGGCAAATGCTGCCAAGGGACCGGACCGTACTATGAAAACATGATCAACACCATCGACGATGTTGGAAAAGGAGTGCCTGGACCTAACCCAAAAGAGATATACAACGTATATCTTCCCATGGAGGTGGACGATACAAGAAAGTACGTCAAGTCCTTTGAAAGGATTTGGGATGAAAGAGGTTGTACGTTGATGACAGATGGTTGGACCGGTAAGCTCACTTTACAAACGATTTTACTTAATTTGTTTTACGTTATACCTAATTTGTTAATATTATTCTTAACAGGTATAACTAAAAAGATGATGATAAACTTTCAAGTTTATTGTCAAACCGGCACTCTGAATATCTTTTTGAGTTGATAGATGGAGTCATCCAGGAGATAGGGGAGGACAGGGTTGTCCAAGTAGTTACGGACAACGCCGCTGCATACAAAGTGGCTGGTCAAATGTTGATGGTCAAGAGACCGAAAATGTATTGGACACCATGTTCCGTACATTCTCTAGATTTAATGTTAGAGGACATTTACAAAGATAGTCAAATAGACCGGGTTGTGAAGTTAGCCCAATTTATCTCATCATTCATCTACAACCACAACTTCATCCTTAACCTAATGAGGGAACATACGAAGAGAAGAGAGCTTCTCAGACCTGGTGCCACCCGCTTCGCCTCCCATTATATCTCCTTAGAGAGTCTATTGACTCATAGGAGGGCTCTTTGTCACATGGTCATCTCACCGGGGTGGGGTACTTGGTTAGCTAGATGTAACTCGTCAGATAAGCGAAAAGGGAGGAAAGTTGAGGAAACAATTGAGAGCGGAGATTTCTGGAAAGTTGTGAAGAAGACGTTGAGCATTGTAAGTCCTATAGTGAAGATGCTAAGGATAGTTGACGGTGATAGAAAAGCGGACATGGGCTATCTATACGATGCAATAGACAGGGCAAAGGATGGGATTGCAAAAACTGTGTCTGACTTCGATAAGTGGTGGGACATTATTGACCGTCGGTGGGAGCGAACATTACATCCGCCAATACATGTTGCAGGTATATTTCATTTCTCCTTTACTTCATTCATTTGTATTTTAAAATATGATTTGATTGATTAGTAACATTTGTATCTTGTTAGGTTACTTCTTCAACCCTCGTTATTGTTACAGTCAACAATTTAGGGCAACAAATGAATTACTTGATGATGTCAAGAAGGTTATCACAAGGATGCTTGATGATGATGATCGGTCAATAATTGTATGCAACAAGATGTATCTCTATAGGATGCGGTCTAATCATTTTGGGACAGCAAGAGTGGAGCGAGCTGTTATGCTCCTAAGTCCGGGTAGTTATCCATTAATTCTTTATATTAACATTGATTATTAATCCTTCTGACGTAGTTCTATTTTTGTAGCTGATTGGTGGATGGACCATGGCAAAGCACCCGGTTATGAAGATTTGGCAGATGTGGCTATCAGAGTGCTTAGCCAAACGACTTCGGCATCCGGCTGCAAGAGGAATTGGTCGACGTTCAACTTGATTCACACAAAGAGAGGAACAGGTTGACGTCAAAAAGACTTGAAGACCTTGTGTATTGCCACTACAACATGAAGCTCAAGTTGAAAAATCTAGACAGAATGAAGCAAAATCAACGGGAAGAACAACGGTGGAGGACAGCTAGTTCAGGTGGTCAAATTGAGGAACCAACGATCTAAGAGGAAGACATTGACTTGGATCAAATCTTTGATGAGAGAAATCCATTAGAAGCATGGGTGAATGATCAAGAAGGGATGGGCAAGCCTGAGTTCAATTCGGAAGATCAACAATGGGCAGAAGGAGTGCTTGACGACGTCCCTCTCGCCCAAGAATTTCAGATTTCGCCCGCCTTGGCAAAAAGACGGAAGACCGGTGAAGGATCCAGCAGAGGTGCACGAAGTAAGGGAAAGGGTAAGCAAATTTTAATTGATCCTCTTGACATAGAAGATGCAGAGACACTCGATGAGGATCGGAAAGACAATCCAAAGCCTGACATCCTACTGCAATATCAAACTTCGGAGGATTCTTCTTCGAAGAGCAGCAGTGGTGATGGAGTGGGGCACTAGGGGTAGGGAGCCACGGCTTCAAGTAGGCAGAGATCCGCGGATGTGGGGAGAGCTCCTACTACGGCAGAACGCTTCACTGGAGAAGACCAGTATACCCACGCGACCTAAGACATGGACCATGGGGCGAGGTCGCAGGGTGGAGGAACTCAACATACCCAACATGGCGGACATCAGTACCATGGATATGAACAACTAACCTACGAGTATGATTCATCTCAAGGCTCTTGGTTTCCTACAAATGACCAAGAGTAGAGTGGGATGAGTTATAGATCACCCATGGACACCCCGATTCAATCCTCATATGAACATTACTTTGGTGGTTTTTTAGGACCCAATAGTGACATTAAGGTCATTGTAGAAGGGACTCTGGAATATAATATTCATCAGTATGTGTGGCAGACTGTATATAATACAATGTCGTGGAAAGAGTATAAAGCTTATGTAGAAAATGTAGACCAAGTCAAGTTTATGTAAACTGTAAAGTAAAGTTTATGTTAATGAATGAAAATATTTTTATTGTTATACTTCTTATTTTTCAGATTTTTTCAGATTTTTTTAACATTTTTTTGATTTTTTTAAATTATAAAAAAATATATTAAATAATTCAGATCGGCCAGGGTCGCGACCTGGTCCGACCGGGTCGGCCCAGAGCCGGGCAGACCCGGTTGCGATCTAGGATCCTACCTTCCTTGAGAAAAACTTCATATAATGCAGATGAGTTCTAGGGAATTACTCTTTGATGGAGCCCCAAACAAAGGTCGCCTGGTAACCCCCCCTTCTCCCTCACAAGGTGGATCTCATTCTCCAAGTGATATCAGATCAGGTCTTCGATCGCTGTCACTACCATCGACAACCCCACATTGAAACACTTTCCACTATCATGTCTTGCTGGTCACCTATGATCGGTGCTTCAATAGTGTCACCAGCCTTTGCCAAAAGAGGAAGTTCACGTTCATTGCATCTCCACCATTGTCTGCAACATTATTTCAGGCTCTGCTTGTGGCTTCCAATGAAGGGGATCCTTGTCATAGATCTTGCTTTCTAGGTGGTTCTCATCCACATCAACATCACCCAAAAGCAATATTTCCTATTGGCATAAGAGAAAGTTGCCTTGTCAATGTCATCATCGTTAAATGCCCTTTCTACACCATCATAGGAACAAAGCACTATGTAGCTATCGTTCCACCTCCGTCATCAACTACCATGCCCCAGCCACCTTCGCTCTCCTTAGCAGTAGTTTTTCCATCAGATTTGGTTGCAATCGCCAATTACGGATGCGCCTCCACCTCCAAAGAACAATTGTGAGGTTTCAATAAAAAAAAGATAAGTTCAAAAATTTGCATTTACCTAGGTAGATTCACTTGAAGGTATGGTACCTATAGGGTATAAATAGATCATTAAAAGGTGAATTGGAGTGTATTGAAAGGTAAAGACCTTCAAGACAAGATTGGTTGAAAGGTATATTGTCCAAGTCAAGTAGTTGACTATGATGAGATCTTTTACATGTTGTTAAAAGATCCATTTAGATTTTGATTGTTGTACACTACTATGAGATATGTCAATTAGATGTCAAGATGGTATTTCTCAAAAGTAATCTTGAGGAAGATTTGTATATAATACAACCTTAGAGAATTAAGCCTCAAGAACCTCCAAACTGAGTGTACATGTTGTTTAGGTCTATTCATGATTGAAACATATTTTTACGATTGGAATAAAATATTTGATGAGATTAAATATTAGAACTTTATTAAGAATGAAGAGGATATATACAAAAATAAAAATAGGAGTGCTAAAACTTTGTTGACATTTGATGTGGATGGCATATTACTCTTTAAATGGCATGGGTATGTTATCATAAGTGAGACTTAGCTATCAAATTAATTCTCTATGATTGATATGGTTGGAGCATCATACCTTTTAGAGATTGATATATATAGATATATATTTAAATAGGATGCTTGGCTTGACCAAGTCAATGTACATAAACACAATAGTCAAAGATTTTAACATGGAAAACTTTAAGATAAGTTTCTTACCAATGAAATAAGTGGTTTTTGTATCCTAAATAGAGAAGGAGCACATAAGTGGAGTCCTATATGCCTTATCTTTAGGGTCTATCAAGTATGCTACATTATGTACATGGCTTGATGTGACACAAGCACAAAGTGTTATAAGTAGTTGCCAAGAGGATCCAAGTGAAAGTCAATGAATAGCTAAAAAATGTAATCTTAAGTACTTGAGAAGCACTAAGGATGTATTTCCAAAATATGGATAAGAGGACTTGAAGCATTGAGGTTTTACATATTCAAGCTTCAAGTTAGATAAGTTTGATAGCAAGACAACATAAGGGTACATATTTACTTTAAATGGTGGTGTAGTGACCTAGAAGAGCTAAGTAGGAGAACACTAGGTTTTAAAACTAATGTAAATTACATAATTACTACAAAACTACTTAGAAAGCATGTTGATTGAAGAAGTTCATATCATATAAGGAGTTGTCTTTTTTGTTTCTAATAATACACCGTTTTTTATGAAAACAAGGGGCTATTGCATAAGCAATGGAGCTAATGTCTAATCAAAGTTTAAGCACTTTTGTGTTGATACTATTTTATTAGAGAAGATGTAGTTTAGAAATATATAAACAAAGATTGATTATCTTATATTAATAACAATGCAAATCCACTATCTAAGCCCCATAATCAAAGTATGTTTTAAGGTAACCTTAGCGAACAGAGATCAAGCATGTGGGTGACTGGCTCTATTTAAGTGGGAGATTGATAGAAATGTATGTCCTACAAATAACCATATGTGATACGATCAAATATTTCTTGTAATAGCTTATTCAATATAAATGGCACATCCTCCATTATGTGCACTATTTAGATGCAAATATTGTAATCAAGTTCTTGAGCACATGCAATAAGATCATGATAAGAAGATTAATTATCTAGAGATATGTGTTCTAAATGTTCATTGTCATAGGATCTTTGAGATAGGACATTAATGATACAATTATATTAGTGTATGTGTTGTCTTCTCATATGATGAGGATAATTAATCTCATTGATCATTATTATGGAGACATTGAGATACACATAAAAGTGCTCATTAAAAGAATGATTCAACAAATTGGCCATTTTAAAAAGCCTGATTGGTATCTTAACTAACTGTCTATTAGGACATTTAATCATCATAATTACATGACTAAATCTTTGACCTAAATTGCCAAAGATCTTTTGCTAGTCGGACCTTATATTTTAACTAAAAACTTATAGATCATATAGTTTGATGGTCTAGTTGAGTAAATGTATTGGGTATAAGGGAAACCCAATGAAAGAAATGGATCAGACAATAAGGAATCATTCATTCTCACTAAATAAGAGAGAATGTCCTACAAGATATACTATGAATCCTTGGCCAAAGTAGATAAGGTAAATAAAAAAAGAAGTTTTTCAATTGATCCAATCTAGAGTACATGATCTCTTAAAGTCGGTATTTTAAGCCGTTGATGATAGAAATGTATGCCTTACAAGCCAATCATATATATAATATGATTAGATATTTCTTAAAATATCTTATTTAGTATAAATGGCAAATCTTCATTGCTTGATCTAATATGATGTGGATATCATAATGAAGTTCTTGATTACAAGCAATGGTGATTGAATTAAGATTAGATCTTGATAATAAAATTAATTATTTAAAGGTATGTGATATAAATGTTTCTAGTTATAGGATCCTTAAGACATATTATTAAGAGTCTAGACAGGCTAGTGTACGTGATGTCTTCTCATATAATAAAGATAATCAATTTGATTGGTTATTAGTGTAGAGGCACTAAAACACACATTCATGTGCTCATTATTAGAATGAGTTCACTAAACCAACCAAATTAGAGCCCTGAATGGTATATTACCTAACTATCGATCAAAGTGTTCTATCATCACGGTTGTAAAATTGAACCTTTGACTTGAATCACCAAAGATGCCTTGTTGGACATATCTTATGCTTTGACTATTAACTTATGGATCACCAAGATGATAATCTAATATAGTTAATTGATAGGGTACAAATGATACCCAATGGTGACAATTGAGCGGACAAGAAGGTATTGCCCACTATCAATAAGTGAGAAAAAATATCTTATGAGAAAGTACTTTAAATCCCTGGCTAGGGTAGAAAGAATAATTGAAAAAAGAATATCAAATTGATTCTATTACGGGTACAGGATCCCTAAGTGTTAGTATACTAAGGGATTGACAATCAATGCTGAATCCCTATCGCACTAAGGCATCAGATGAACGAGATTATGGGATGTGACATATACCCTTCATGATCAAAGAGTTGTTAAATCTATTATTAAATAATAAATTTTAATAAAAATAAGTTGTTATTTGAATTGGGCTTCCACCAAATGAACTATTAGGAATAGTGAGTCATACAAATAAGGATTGATCCGTAAGTAAAGAGGCATGCGTCTAATTTATAGAAATTAAGAGTTTTTTAAAAAAGCATATTTGTTTAAATATAAGTGAATTTGGCCAAACCCTTTCAAGCCAAAGGAGCCAATTTTGTGGCTAGCCTCCTCCAGTCTCTCTCTCTCTCTCTCTCTCTCTCTCTCTCTCTGACACACACATTTTTTAATTTTAGTGCTCTATCCAAGATGAGTTAGAATGTCCAATATATAGAACCTGTATGCAAAGGAAGTTTGTGTGGATATTGCTAGAGGCCATGTGTTTGTGTGGCTAGGAGATCATAGAGTGTTTTATGTTCATTCTTCTCTGGTCATGAGTATTGGTTGAATGCTCATGAAGGAATACTTGATCCAATTGAATACCATTCTCAATTTTTAATGTTTGAATCCGATTGAGACAATGACCATGACATTCAAAGAATCAAAATTTTCCACTGACATAGAATGATTCTTTATAGTGATATTAGAGTCATGTTCAAGTCTTGGTTGAAATCGATGTCAAATTGATGTTAATATTTGTATTTTATGCTTTCCTGAAATTGTATGAACTTCTATATTGTTGGGCCAGCCTTAATTTATATGTAATGCCATTTTGAGGTTAGTCAGCTACAGGAACCTTGATTAATGTTTTTGAAAAAGGAGTTATGTTTTTGTATGTTTGAAATATTGACATCCAAGTTTTCTAGCAAAATAGGTGAAATTTTATAAAGGTATTAGATAGTCGGGTGATATTAGAAGAGTACAAAACTGAGGTTCGGGTTCTATGAAAATATTTTTGACCCCTCTCTATCGGATGGTGTGAATATCTGATGTTCATTTACATTAAGCAATGACTCGAATACCCTTGATTAATTGCCATAGAAACCTTGTTTGATGAAAGTGTGGACATTCACAACGTGTAAAGAACATAAGAGGTCCTAGCCTTTTGGGTCCGATTGTCAACTTTGAAAATAGGTCCCGGGTGGGCACCTTGGAAGGGTAAGGAAAAAGGGAAACACTCTCACCTCGATCTTGTAGATACACTAAATTAGACTGATTCAAAGCCCCAGACTCTTATTACATTGACAATACTCTATATAAGACTATTATCTAATCAAAATCACCTTGTCGAGATGAGTTGAGGGCGTTAGTGGAGTGCCACGTGAATTGAGAATGGGCCAAAGATTTTCAAAGCAATGTTGTAACCTTTAAATGAGAGCCGCGCATTATCATGGAAACACGAAGCTTGCCCAGTAACCGACCCTTAATGATCCACAATTGAAGGTCATGGAAGTCCCGCATGAATTCCACAACATATGGGTTTCTGACAAGTCTTTTCAGTGGTCGCACATCTATGTCGGCTTTTATTGTAGCTTTTCAATCTGTACTATCATTGCTATCCCGGACCATGTGTTATGTCTTTCCAATCATCACTAGGCCTTTCTAGGTCTTTTGAGTCAGCCTTGGCTATTTACTATCACCAATCGGTGCCATATAGTCATTTCGATTGATTTTAGGGTTTCTTGGTTATTCTTGACTTTTCCAAAGTTTGTTTCATGTTTACCAAGTTATTCTTGACTTTTTCGATGATTCCAAGTTTTTTGGATCACATTAGACTTGTTCGGTTGTTGTTTTAAGTTCCCTCGAGTTGACCCTCAACTTTTTAATCAAAACTGTGTCTTTCTGGATCACCGCTCCGACCTTCGGCATCCCTAGAATCATAAACCAGAGGTTGAAGTTCTGTACAAAGGTCTCGGGGTGTGTGCCAGTTGTTTTGCCAATTTGAGGAGCTGCGTTCGTGAGTCCTCTGACATACGTGACAAAAGGGAGTCAAAATGGACATTTTTTTTGCAAGTTACTGCTCGCGAACAGAGTGCATGGAAGAGAGAGAGTGGAGCATGCCCTCAGTCCGAGGGCATGGTCAATGCGCCCTTGGACTGAGGGCGCATTCAATTTCAGAAACTAGAAACTACCTAAAATTCTAACTTTTTAAATTGGTTTTGAAGGTTTCCCCCTTTTAAAATTGATTATTTTGACCGTGCCCCCAAATTGGGGGTGCGTTCATTTTATTAATCCAATTTTTAGCAAGTTTCTAGATTTTTTTAGACTTTTTTGGCAATGATGCGTTGAACGCACCCTCAAGGTGAGGTTGCAGCCTGTACGCCCCCAGGTTAAGGCCGCGGCCACCGCGCCCTCAACCTAGGGGCGCATTCGGTTTCCTTCCATGTTTTGCGCTGGGTTTGTTTCTCGTATAAATTGAGGGCTGTTCTCAATGACCGAGGTGACCACACACGACCCAGCACGTCTAGAGGTCATCCAAGCTCTCCCCCAAGCTCTCTTTCATGTTCTACTCCATCCCATTAGTGAGAGATCAATCTAGATGTGAGAAAGGAGGCCCGACTTGTGCTCTTGACATCAACGTTCTTCATTAGCCAGCCGACGAAGAAGAAGGTTGAACCCGAGCACATTGATCTTCCGCACTAAGGTATGCGGTCACTTTCTTTTTATTACCATTATACAAAGCAGAGCCTGTGGCTCCTAGCAACCACTTCCTCCAATTTTATTTATGCATTAATTTCTTTCATTCCGTCTCTCTTTCCTCCCACACAACCCAAACCATCTCGCCGGTGCTTGAGTGACACCAGGAGAAGAAAGTTTGGGGATCAATATGAGTGTGGGACCGAGGTGAGAGTTTTTTTTCTTTGCTTCCATTCCTTTCTCATTCCCTCTTGAGGTGGTGATCTGTATACAACAAACCCGTTTTCGGAGTCGACAGCTTTGTGGTGATTACGGTGGGACTACCAATGCCTTCAACCGTACTAGCTTGATTCATTTGTGCAACTAGTTTTGTTCCAATTTGGTTCCCACACAAAACCAGCTCTTGTTTCACCCTTTTCATGTTATTTACTTATAAATCTTGTTGTTTCTTTATTTAATATTGTCCCCCATATGGACTTGACTTGTTTTCTTTTGATTTCAAATCAGCTCTTGCACAAACCACCCTTTTTTTCTTAAAAACTAGTTCCCACGTGAATCATCTCTTTTTTTCAACCCGGTTCCCTCATGTACCAACTTATTTTCAGATTGGTCACCTCATGGACCACCTCTTTGCAGAACCTTTAAATTGTATCCACATGGCCTTCTCTTTTTTTTCCCACTTATTACACCAGTTCCCGCGCGAACTACCCTTTTTTTCTTAAAAATCGGTTCCCGCGCGAACCATCATTTTCTTCTTAAAAATTGGTTCCCACGTGAACCATCTCTCTTTTTCAACCTGGTTCCCATATGAACCAACCTATTTTCAGATCAGTTCCTGCGTGGACTACCCCTTTGCAAAACCTTTATATTGGTCCCATGTGGCTCCCTCTCTTTCTTTTCACTTATTCCACTGGTTCCAGCGCGAGCCACCATTTTCTTCTTAAAAACTGGTTCTTGCATGAACTACCTCTCTTTTCCAACTTGGTTCCCATGTGAACCAACTTATTTTTAGATTGATACCCACATGGATCACCTCTTTGCAGCACCATTAGATTGCCCCCATGTGGCCCTCTCTCCTTTTTCCTACTTATTACACCGGTTCTCGCGTGAACCACCCTTTTCTTCTTAAAAGCTAGTTCCCGCGTGAACCACCACCCTTTTCAAACTCGGATCCTGTGTGAGCCACCTTACTTTCAGATCGGTCCTCACGTGGACCACTCCCTTTTCCTTTGACTTCATATCTGTCCCCATGTGGACACCCATTCATAAACCGGTTCTTGCTCGAACCATCCTTTAGTTGCTAGTTACTAGTTGTTTGTTTTGTTGCATGATTACCTGTGTTGCTTGCATATCTTATACTTGCTTTGATTATTGATTACTTTCATTTCATGTGTGCATAAATTGATTGCTCCTCCTCCTCTTTCTCTTCATTTTATTTTTGCATTAGATTTTCATCGTGTACTGGACTTGTTTTGATCCGTAGGGCATTCGAGATGGGGGCTCTCTCTCCCAACACACTCTTACCTTTCAAACACCTTCTTGGTGGATTCTGACCACTCTTTTGGGATATTCTTTTATAGTTAACTTGGTTTATTTCCATCAAGGCCTCCGTACGTCCCGATCCGTGGAGTATTCCTCTCTACATGATTGGGCTGGTTGTACCATTCATCCTAAAACTCGACGAACCCAAGTACCTATTCATGGTGAGTTTGTGAGAACCATAGGTCTTTGGTGATTGAAGCAATAGGAATCAAACACATTCAAGTCAAGTGAACAATTTCTAATAATCCACCTAATCTAAGGTTTGAACAAAATTATTTGCGTAATCAGTCAAGAGTCTTTGCATAACTGTTTGTTAACAACAATTGGAAATAACAACAAAAATTTAAACACACCAAAATAACAATTTTTTTTTTAATTTTGTGTTCAAACTTGCTTGCCAAAACCGAATTGAAAATAAAAAATTTTCAAAACACCAAAATAACCAAAAAAATCTTGTGTTCAAAAATTGCTTGAAATTATCTCCCTTTTCATCCCTTCGTTTTAAGAAGTTTGATAGGATGCCATGATGATAAGGTCAAGAAGACACGTTGGGATGACAAAAAACCACTACGAGCAACTGGAATATGAATAGGCCCAGTACGAAGCACAATATGACGTATAGGATCCGATGGCTTAAGCTAAGAGCCAAGTTTGTGATGTGCCTGAACTTGGAGCGCAACAAGAAATTAACCCCAATTCTTTTCTTTCCTTGTTGGACAAAGCTCTTAAACAAATCAACCTTGATCCTACCATGACTTTGAACATCTGGGCTACGGTCAGAGGAAAGAAGGTGGTTGAACCTACCTCTGCTGAAGGGGGGAAAATTGCTATAATCTCTACTCGTCCTCAGCCACGGCGATTGATCATCGCCTCCAATGGGAATTCTGACCCTTTTATAGTCGTTCACCAACTGTATTGTCTGCTGGGCCATGCTGCCTACTCGACCCCACCACCAGTCCATCCCCCCATACTGTCAACATCAAATTATCCTGTGCTAGCATCTAGGCCAGTAGCTCGGCCCATACACACTCAACTGATCTGACTTTAATGAGTATGATCACTTGGATGAGTGAGCAATAAAAAAATTAAAGCATCAATGGAATACCAAAGCTACACCTGAAATCTCCGTCCCCTCGTTCCCATATCTTCATCTCTCCCCTACCAAGATGCCAGTTTTTCAACACTATAATGGCACTGACAACCCATTCTTCCACGTGAAAAATTTCTCTATGATTCAGCTTCCTGGAAGAATGACAACAAAGCCCTTGCATTTCTTTTTAGGCACTCCTTGGAAGGGATGGCCTTAGAATGGTTCTACTCACTTGACTCCACAGAAGTAAGTGATTTCAGGATTGTCAAAACTAAGTTCTTGGAAAGGTACAAAGACCCTGTAGAGCCTGTGTACTCCATCACAGATTTGATTGCTGAAGAAATGAAGGTAGATGAAGATTTTGGAAAATTTTCTTATCGGTGGAGGGCAATGGCTAAGAGACTCCCATACATGATTTCTGAGGGTAAACAAGTAAAAAATGCTAATAGGAAACACCACACTAGCCCTTAGGAACCTCTTGATAATGCACTACCCATCAACCATTAGTGAACTTTTCAATAGTGCTCGCTACATCCAAACCTACCTTAGGGATTACACCATGATCAATCCTTTTGACCCCAAAACCCGAAACACTAGAAAACCCACACCTGCAAGGCCTACCATAGAGGGGGTAGTGAACAAAGAGAGCACAATGTTGTAGAAAACTAGGGCGGAAACTGCCAAAACTAGTACCGAAACTCTCAGCCTACCTAACAGCACCAACCTGCTTCTTAACAAGCCCAACAGTTCGTAGTCCACCCATTAGCACCACAGTAGCCACTTGCCTTCAATCGAGTGCCACCGCAGCCACCCACATATAACCAAGTGCAATGGCCAGCCAACTGAGCATCTAGGAGGGGGGACCAAGGAGAGAACACTAACCCCAGTTGTCGTTTGCCCTCACAGATATTTTCAATGCACTCACGGCTAAGTAGCAACTGGAACTTCTGAGGGAAAGAGAAGCATGGCTAGCTAATGTGGACTTGTCAGTATACTACGCTTACCATCGACACCCAGGGCACACTGTGGAAGTATACTACAAATTCAAGGACTACATTTATGATCTTAATGATCAGGGGAGCATTGATTGGGCATAGATGGTGAGTCAATACATGCTATGCAAGCATGGTAGAATCAGCTACGGCACCAGCAACAACAGCAAACACAATAGCAACTCGACTTGGGCATAGTTCAAGGCTTGCTACCTGCACGTGCACCTACTCCAGCACTAGCACCAGCACCTCCAAACCCTAGGTTGGCCTGGTCCATTCTGCCATCGGGAGGCAACCAATCACTCCCAAGGTTGGTAAGTGGAGGATGAAAATGCCGCTATGCATGCAAGGCTGACTCCACCTTCCACTCGTACTATCCTTTCTATACTAAGAGCCACCACCAGACAACAACTCTCCAAACACCCTTAAGCCCAACCTCACCACCCTTAAACTCAGCACCACCACCACCAGCCACTACCTCAACTTGCCGCCTAATAATTAGGCCACCTCCAACATCCCAACCATCACCTAACCCACCAACTATCACTACCCCACGACCCCTCCTCATCCAACCATCACCACCTCCAATGCCTTAACCCTCACCTAACCCACCAGCCATCACCTCTTCATGAACTCTCCTCATCCGATCATCACCCTCACAACCAATCTTGTCCACCTCAAACCCCCAAAATTTCCAACAAACCATACCATCACCTATGTTGCCTTTGCCACTCCCCCTACCACACCTGTATTGGTGTTGATGCTCAGGAGCGGAAGGATGGTCCAATGGGTCTTTCCCCAAGTTGAGATGCAATCACAGGAGTAGGAAGAGGAAGAGGTAGTGGAAGAACCATTGCCTAGCATGGCATATGATTTGTCTAAACATATGGACAAAATGTCAACATGAATTTTCATTTTAGAGCTTATAAAAATGTCAAAAATTCATCAGGAAATTTTGCAGCAATAGTTCCAGCGGGTCATGGTCAATGAGGACCTCTTGCTAGAGAGAGGATCACAACAATTCTAGTCCCCAGGAGTGAGCATCCCTCACTCACATTTTCTCAAGAAGAGTTGGCACAACCAAAGGTTAGGAAGTATGATTTACGCATTGTAGTCATCATCAGGGGTGGGTGTAGAAATAAAATCCTACTTGATTGACACTGGAGCATCCATTAATGTCATGCCGCCAGAAATGTTGCAGCTAAGCGGCATCTTCAATGAAGAAATTGAGCCTTCTACCATCACAGTGACTGCATACGATAACTCTAGGAAGCTGACACAGGGGGTAGTCACATTGGAAGTAGAGCTTGGTCCATGTACCGTCACCATTGAATCTCATGTCTTAGAGCTGGACTCCACATTCAAAGCCATATTGGGATGCCCATAGCTCGAGGCAATAGGAGTTGTCACCTCGACTAATCACCAATGTATGAAATTTCTATACAAGGGGTGGGTCATTAAAGTAACCAGCACGTACGTTATGAACAACATAAGTAATCTCTCTTCTGCATTGTCACTATCGGGATCCGTTTAACCATTGGTCTCAACTACAAAGTTTTCCATGGTCATGGTATTGACAACCTCACCCCTATATATAGTTGCTTGGCAGATAATGAGAAGGATAGGATATCAACCAGGAAAAGGGTTAGATAAGGAACTGTAGGGGGTTGTGCACCCCATTGAAGCTATGCAAATACCAAGAAAACAATGGCTTAGTTAGGAGCCAAGTTTTGTTCCAAGGATGGTCTATCAGCCAAAACATGCCATAGGACTCAAAAAATTATTTATCAAAGTGGAGACCATTATGATGGCCAGAAATGAAAAAGAACCAGACATTACAACCAAGAGGAGAAGGACCTAAGAACATGAAGAATAAATGGATAATATGAGTTCATCCCTAGCCCAGTTGTTTACGGAGGAGAAAGTATAGAAAGAACCGTTCAAAGGTGAGCCCGTTTCTAAATAGCTCATTGACTCGAGCAAACTTTCATTTAGCATCCCGTGTAAGCTGTATCCTACAATCACATATTTCAAGGTCCTCACACCCCTCCTATTGAACTCACATGATGGGCTTCCTAGCCCAATTCTCACATCTAGGCCGGCATGGCCACCCAAGTTGATCACTGGGCATGAGAGCCAGTTTAAATCATCTCACTACACCAGGCTTCGATGCCCGTGTGAAGCTATCATTGGGCTCGACGGCCCACTCCAAATCAACAACATCAGGCCCATGTGCCCAACAATTGGGTCCATGTGCCGCTCAGAATCCCTCCATATTTTTGGGCCCTCGTGCCTATTCTTTATTGTTATGGGGCCCACGAGCCCATTCTTCTTCTTTCTGCTTAAGATTTTCATTTCCACTCAAGCCCCACTAGCTTAGTCCCTCTTTATTATTGAAAACACCCAAAAAAAGTCTTCTCACTAACACACTTTTCCGTTGAGGAGACATCTCTACTTATCTTGGAGGATGCTCTCAGCCAGTGACCTCCCCTCTCCGAATCACTGATCGATCATCTCGATCCTTCACCCACTATAGATACCACCT
The DNA here is from genome assembly GCA_036172225.1 of Cryptocoryne crispatula var. balansae. Taxonomy (NCBI): domain Eukaryota; kingdom Viridiplantae; phylum Streptophyta; class Magnoliopsida; order Alismatales; family Araceae; genus Cryptocoryne; species Cryptocoryne crispatula. Next base: position 39,005,362 of record CM069919.1, on the reverse strand, counting down.
CTTCATTTCCATCTTCTGTAGGAGTAGTTAAGGTAGAAATTAAAAAAAATTCGTGGTAAACGAGTTCCGAAAAGATATCTCCAACAATTAGCTCAAAAGTGCAAAGAATGTGCAAGGATGACCAATTTCTTGAAAAATGCTATCCGACTTAACGAGTTCCAATATGAGGATGAACATAACATAGATCATACTCTAGGATTCTAAGAGGTATTGTTAGAAAAGGATCCTGAGGAAGGAATTGAGGACTTGGTTGATGCGTATGCATATGGACTTAAAATATTTGAAAAAACATCAACCATGGTGATTGAGATGCCAAAAGAATTTAATCATGGAACACCGGAGGATCCCAAGATCATCCTCCTAAGTGCAAACCTCACTCCCATTGATGAACAAAGCTTAATAAAGATCTTGGAAGAATACAAGGACATGTTGGCATGGACATACAAGGATATGCCAAGGTTAGGCAACTCATTGGTAGAACACCGATTAACTTTGAAACCAGGAGCTACCCTGGTCAAACAAAAATTAAGGAGATTTTACCTGGATATTACACTTAAAATGAAAGAAGAGATCAATAAGCTACATCAAGAAAAATTCATTGAAGTTGTCCTTTATTCACAATGGGTGACAAACCTAGTTCCTGTTATGAAGAAGGTTGAATGAGGTCAGATCTACATAGACTTCAGGGACTTAAACTGAGCATGTCCTAAAGATAACTTTCCTCTACCTCATATTGATGTATTGGTTGACAACACTACTAGATTTGAAATGGTTTCATTGATGGATGGCTATTTAGGATATAATCAGATCTAGTTAGCCGAAGAGGACCAAGAGAAGATGTCATTCACTACACCGTGAGAAACCTATTGCTATGTCATCATGCCCTTCAGATTGAAGAATGCTGGGCTACGTATTAGAGAGCCATAATGGCTATTTTCTACGACATGATGCATACACTTGTAGAGTTGTACATGGATGACCAGGTCATTAAGTCTAAAAGCTGAGAGGATCACTCTAAAGTGCTAAGAAAGGTCTTGCAAAGGGCTAGGAAATATAATTAAAGATGAACCCTAATAAATGCACCATTGGAGTCTCATCAAAAAAATTGTTGGGGTTAATAGTAAGCAAAAGGGGCATAGAGATCGACCCAAACAAGGCCAAAGCAATCATTGGTATGCCTCTTTTGAAAATTATGAAGGAACTTCGAGGATTAATCAGGAGGCTATAGTTTGTCCGCTAGTTTATCTCACAACATTCCCAAAGGTGCAAACATTTCAATGAGTTTACCATGGCGGGGGCCGAGTTTGAATGGAATTCGAAGTGCCAGGAAGCATTCGATGGTTTGAAAAGATACCTGACTAGTCCTTCTATGCTTAGACAACCAATCCCTGACAAGCCTTTAGTATTGTATATCTCAATTTTGGAGAATTCTCTTGGGGTAGTCCTTGAACAAGTGGATGAAGGAGGGAAAGAGCGAGCCACCTACTATTTGTCCAAGATTTTTGATCTGTGTGAGTAGAAGTATACTGTAGTGGAGAAGACCTATGCTACACTAGTCTAGGTAGTTTAGAAGCTAAAACACTATTTTCTTTCTCATGAGGTCAACCTTATTGCTCGCATCAATCCCATTAAGTTTCTTCTTGAGAAGACTGTTCTAACTGATCGATTAGGTCATTGGCTGAGCTTTCTTTCACAGTTTGATATCTCCTATGTCCCCTAGAAGATAATTAAGGGCTATGCCATTGCCAAACATCTTTCCCACCATTCTATACCCCTCTTTGACATGGTTCAGTCAGAGCTCCTGGATGACGAACTAATGTTGATCTGATCTTCCAAACTTTGGACATTATACTTTGATGGGGCTCTGAATTCATACGGTAGGGGAATAAGAATTGTTCTTCTATCATCCGAGGGTGTCACCATTCCATAGGCATTTCAGCTTGACTTTCCAGCAACCAACAATATAGCTGAATACGAAGCCTTGCTGGCCGAGTTGGAGGCTGCTCACTTCTATGGTGTCACTAAACTGAGAGTAATAGGTGATAGCCAACTGATTCTGTGCCAAGTCCTATTCAAATATTGAACTTCTCATCCGAACCTCAGACCCTACCAAGTACTCACCTCTTGCTACATCAAGCTATTTTCCAAACTCACTTTTGTTCATGTTCCTCGAGCTCAAAATATTCTTACTGATGCCTTAGCCTCCCTAGCTTCATCTTTATCAGTCCCGCTAGGCAGGCAATGTGGACTATCCATGTCCGTAGGAGGTCAATGCTAACGATTAAGGCTAGACATTTTTTGAAGGTCAAGAAGAGATTTGGCAGTCCAGTGCCGAATTGCCCAATTCAAACTTGGAACAGATTTGGATTGGCCAATCTGACATCAGATTGGGGATTTGGATAATTTTTCCCAATCCGTTGCTGGATTGCCAAATTCAAACATAGAGGGAGATTGAATTGGACAATCTGACATCGGATTGGGGATTTTGAACTTTTTGGCCAATCCAATGTCGAATTGTCCAATTTGAACCCAAAATAGTCATGGATTGCCAATAGAAGTTAGATTGAGGAATTGGATATGTTTACCCAATTTAATATCGGATTGCCCAATTTGATGCCGTATTGAAGATTGGTTTATGGCATTTTTCATTTCACATTTAATCCATCATTCACAATCCACATACACAAGCACACATTTACATAACATACCAAATAATATATTTTATTCATATGCCAAAATGTTTTGATACATAGAAACATTGACACATAGGAGAGTCCAAAATATATATATTCATTCATCATCTTCATCTTCATCTTCATCTTCACTCTCCTCGCCATCCTCGTAGTCCTCATTGTCATCATCATTTCCATCATCTTTTTGTTAAGGCAGAGGATACCCCAATGTGGATGGCACATCAAAAGCCAGAAAGCTTTGAGTCAACCCTTCCATTATTTGATTGAGGCAATAGAAATTATCTTAGAACTATTTTTGTTGATTGTCCAATTGTTGTTTCAATGAACTAATTTCAGCTTTATAACAAATATTGAGTTCTCTTTGCCTTGCCACCTGAGCTCTAAGGTCTCGAAATTCTTAAGTTGAGCTAGAAGCACCTCCACTTGACTCACCATACCAAGTGTTGTGAGTTTCACATCACCCATCACATCAGATCTGTCCCAGTCGATCTCTACCAAAGATGGATAAAAAATCCTCCTCCAAGGTGAGTGGAGGCTGCGATATCCCAGCATCTGAAGATTTATATGCTGGGGAATTCATCAATCCATGCATATTATACTACATAAAAAATATGATAAAAAGTAAAATTAAAATGTTGAATTATAAATTAAAAAAATTATTTATAAGTCAATTGTTACCATCACGAGACGACTTTGGTCATAATCCCAAATGACCGCTCCATCAAGGTCCTCATGTGTTTTACTCCTCTGGAATACTTCTAGATGAGTTGAAGGATGGCCTTCTTTTCATACCTGGCCAAAAAATTAAAAAAGAATAAAGAATTTATAAATAAGGTTCAACTAATATGAAAATTTAATCTTTTACTACTTACAAATTCTCTTTCTAACTGGTGTGTGTTTGTTCTTTCTCTTCTATATGGCATTGTTAATTGCCACCTAATACCAACATTCTTTTCACTTAGTGCCAACAAATATATATATAAATTGAAATAATATTTCTCGACATTGCTAAACTAATTATAAAAAGAAGAGATTTGTTTGATTTACCCTGGCTTCATCTTGACTCTATAAATGGCACATATGATACCATTGTTCCTCGTTGCATTGTGGAGGAACATTGGCATGAGCTTCCTCCACTGATCATCCTGTAAAGTACTATACACAAATATTATTAGCAAGAAATTGGTCTAATAAAAATTTACATGATTAAAAAATTATATTCTACCTTTCTTTCCAAATGATTTTTTTGTTTCCTTTGCATATCTCTCATATGCCTTAATATTTGTGCATCAGATTGGGGATTCCGCTCAAAGGTAAAATGTTGCTGCATCAATAGAAGAATGATTACAAAGTTCACAAAAATTTAAACAAGATAAATATTTATCATGTTACCTCTAAATCACGGAATATGGCGTCCTTCTTATCTTGCACCAGAGTAATGTAATTGTGTTCCCATAAATCACAATGTAATCTGTTCATAACTCTTAAGTAGAAGGTAAACTCTGTCTGTGTGATTCAACGCAAGATGTTCCTACTCTATCGACGCTGTATGAGTCATCAGGCCCTAGTGTTTGCACACTAATGGCCTTTGCTGGACTTCTACTATGTCTAACTGATGTAGCTCATAAATTAAAAAATTCAATTAGACAATGAATAATTTTAAGAAAATTTTATACTTATATATAGTCAAATATATACCTGAAGCATGAGAAGATGGATTACTACCATATGTAGGTGACACCATCGAAACCTGGTGGGAACGAGCCTGAGATGGACTAGGCTCGCAGGGTGCCTCCCGAGCGGGCTCGGAATCATGTCGAATAGAGGATTCATTATTTTGAATATCTTGTAGCATTTCCATTAGTTCATTGTCTACATGATCATCTTGTGGCTCGTTTAAATTTGTAACATCTTCGCTTCTGATATTAACTTCAATTTCATAGTGACATATCCATGTTTGATAATTTAACAATATGCCATCACATATTAGGTGTTCTTTCACAATATTTCTTTTTAAAATAAATGTATTACAACATTTTTTACAAAAACATTATATTAGATTGATATGTTATCCATGTCTAAACTGTATCCTAGAAAGATGAAAAGCATACTCTAAAAAATCTTCGTTCTTTTAAAGATACCTACAATCTAATCTATTAGGAATATGCATCCAAGATTTGTCTAAGTTACTCATTTCTTCTAATAAATAACTTAAGTAAAACGAAGAAATGATAATTTAATAAAGAAATCAATATAACCGAACCTCCATTGAAGAAGCAACTCTCGAGTGAATATCTCGTTTGAAGCTTTCTAAAAAAGAGATAAAACAATATATATATTAAACTTGATGTTGAAAAATAAATGTTTATACATGCTAATTAAACAATTTAAGTCATACAAGCATTTAATAACTTATAATCTCTAAAATAGGCATAAGACACCTTTAATATATTTCATTAATAATAGAGTTAACATATCCTACTTAAAATATAATATGATTTATCCCCATTCTTAACCTTCTTTTTGGGATAAACTGATAGAAATGTATGTCTTACAAGCCAATCATATGTGATATAATTTACAATTATTGTCATATCTTATTCAGTATAAATGTGATATGATTTTACATTACTTGTCATATCTTACAAGCCAATCATATGCAATATGCTTTTACAATTCGTCATATCTTCATTACTTGCACTATCTAGATATGCCTATCGTGATGAAGTCCTAGGTTGCATGCAATGACCAATCATCAAGAAGCATGTGATCTAAATGTTCCTAGTCGTAGGATCCTTGGGACAGGATATCAAGGATCCGATAAGACTAGAGTATATAATATCTTCTCATATGATGAGAATGACAGATCTCATTAGTCATTAGCCTGGGGACACTTAGATACATGTACATGTGCTCATTAGAGAAATGAGTTCACTAAACTGACCAGTATAAAATGCCTGAATGGTATCTTACCGAACTGTCGATCAGGGTATTCTATCATCACGGTTGCACAATTGGATCTTTGACCTGAGTTGCCAAAGATGTTTTTCCAGGCATACCATGCACTTTGACTATTGACTTATGGATCACTTAGTATTGTGGTTCTATATAGTTAATGGATTGGGTATATGGGAAATTCGGTGGAGGCAATTGAGTGGATAATAAGGGATCATCCACTTTTGGTAGGAGAGAAAGAATGTCCTATGGATAGTACTTCAAATCCTTGGCCAAGGTAGATAGGATAATTGGAAAAATAATTTCTAATTGATCCAATTACAAGTACAAGATTCCATAGTGTTGGTATATTTAGGAGTTGACAGTCAATGCCGTACTCCTATCCGACCGGGACATTGGATGGACGAAGTTTTATAGCTGTGTGGTAACCGATGACGAAAAGGCTCTTTGGAGAGGAGTTCATCTCCGAAGTCATTTGGGATCATAGGATGTGGCTTGTACCCTTTATGATCGGTAGGTTGTTAAATCTATTATAAGATAATAGATTTAAATTAAAATAAGTTATTATTTTAATTAAGCCTCAACCAAATGAGCTATTGGGCCTAGTTGGTCACACACATAAGGACTAATCCATAAGTTTGGGGGCAAGGGTGTAAATATAGAGAAAGGAGGAGTTTTTGTGAAAAACTCCAAATTCTTTATATAATAGCAAATCAAGCATGAGCCTCACAAGCCAAGGCTGCAAAATTCATCCCTACCTCTCTCTTTCATTTTTTCCCATGCTGGAGGCCGTCGAGAGTCGATGGGACTTCATTCGGGGCAAGTCGGAAGGTTCGACGCGAAGGAGAACTAGACTATGGAGGCGGCTCGTATGGATACGACTAGAGATTGCACACTTGAGTGGTTGAACGAGCGTGAGAACGCTCGATCTTCTCTGGTCTTTAAGGATTTTTTGAATCTCGCAAAGGTACATGTTCAAAACCATTTTGAATACCAGTTTTGGCGACGTCGTTCGATTTCAATCGAGATTAAGACAATGATATATGAGAAATTGAATATTTTCCACTGCGCCAATCTGATTGGACTGATTCCTTACATAAACTAGATTAAGTTTGGGAAAAAAACTAGGTTTATCCTTGGTTACCCGTGATAAAGTAGAGTATACTTGCATAAATTTTAATTATTAACCCATGTCATATATTACTAACTTAGTTTATATGTTACTAAGCCATCCAATATAACTTCGTAACCATAAGTACATTGTTACAAACCCATTCTAGATATTACTAACCCACCTAAACTCACTTACTAACCCCTTGAATTTAATTACTAACCAACATTACATATTACTAATCCATCTAAACTTTCTTCTAATGCTCTTTATTTAATTACTAACTAATATTATAACTTACTAACCTAGTTTATGTGTTACTAAGCAATCCAAAGTCACTTAGTAATCATTTGTACCTAGTTACTAACCCATGCTATATATTACTAATCCACCAAACTCTCTTAATAACCCCTTGTATTTAGTTAATAACTAAATGTTATATATTACTAACCCATCCAAACACTCTTATAACCTTATGTATTAATTACTATCCTATGCTACATATGACTAACTTGGTATATATGTAACTAAACAATTGGTTAACCCTAGTTAGGGTTTAGCTCCTATCAATTTGGCATGGAGGTAGTGGTTTTGGCCACCGTAGCGGAGGCGACAATGGCAACAACTGACGACAATAGTGTGTGTGTGTGTGTGTGTGTGTGTGTGTGAGAGAGAGAGAGAGAGAGAGAGAGAGAGAGAGAGAGAGTTGACAGCGAGTGCGCAGGAAGGGAAAGAAGGGGGTGCACAGGATTTAGAAGATAAGATATTGGCGATGGCTGAAACCATCACCAATGCAACTCAACTGTTCATTGGTCGGCTGACACTATTAGTGATGGTTGAAGTCGTCACTAGTAAGACTATTAGCGACGACTTCTTAAGTCATCGCTAGTAAATAGGAAATCCATTGTGCAGATTTTTTTTTCCGGGATTGGCGATGACTTTGGCCATCGCCAATATGTCTTTTTATGACAGCTCTTGTAAGCCATCACTATTTAACGTTAAGTAGCGATGGCTTCAAAGAAGCTATCACTTTAAAGATTATTGGCAACAACTTTTAAGAGCCGTCACCAATAAGTTGTCTCCAATACCCTATCTCCTTGTAGTCATATCTGATAATCAAATTGGATGAATAGATTAATTGGAATATAAAATATGTAAATATAAAATAATGTTGACATTTTTAGATGAGTGACACAAGAAACCCTCGAGGTGATGCTACTGCTGAAGGGAAGTGGGCTTCCACCTTGTTGCAGTTTTTGCCCGTAAAAGTTACACCATCTTTCAACTCAAATTGTCATATTTTAGATTCATACATTTTAATCATGTAGATTCTTCTAAATTTAATCACAATACATAATATCTCTAATTTTTCGTTGGTATATAGTCCACATAATTTAATTATGAATTTCTTTCCTAATTTAACCAAAATCGCATAGCACTTTTTAACTTTTCTACGTTGTTATCAACCTAAAACCAAATTATAGATATAACACTCCATGAAAAACTTTTGAATTCAAAATTTGGAGATTTAAGAAAAATATAAGAAGGTATAACATAGTGCCATGGGTAGGTAGGTAGAATTAGCACTTCTAATCTGGTTAGGATCAAGCTTTCAAAAAGAAAGAAAGAAAATTTGTATATACAAGAGGAAAAGGACCTCCTCCTCCCCCCAAAAAAGAACCCTAGTTACATAGCTAGGTTTTCCATCCCTTTTGGTCACCGCCGCCTGTTCCCTCTGCCCAATGCTGCCATTGTGAAACCATGCACCATGGCTGAAGGATCGATCGATCCACACAAAGAGATCGAGAATAGACATATTCATGTGTGTTCAACTCTCCAAAAGAGAATCTCAATATTGAGTTCTTCCATCATATCTCCTCTGCCCCAAAAAGTAACCACCTCCTATTTCTCTAGATGGTTTCGCCAGGTGCTTTGCACTAACCGAATGCATCGATTTTGATGGGCACGTTCTAACATCTCCCACTTGATCATCAAAATCAAGTGATTTCTAATCATATTCTCACTATTTGTAAGAATATAATTCAATCTTATATTCTGAGATGTCAATATATACTATATATACCCCCACTTTCAATGAGATACACACATATTTCTTTATATGTTTACTGTCCATGAGATGTATAAATATATTTTCTTATGCACTCCCACTTTTCATGAGATACATATAAATTTCTATATAATTTCATTATCTATGAAAATTATAAACGACTCATATGTTCTTGAGTCCCATTAAGCCAATATGCTTAATGAAAATTTTTGCCGAGATACTCTTTGTCAAAGGATTGACAATCATATCACTAGTGGTGTTATAAGTAACTATTATTTCCCCTTTCTACACAATAACACGTATATAATGATATTGTATTTCTATGTGTTTTCCTCTAGAGCTATTGACTCCACAATTAATCAAGCTAATGGTGACTTGATTATCACAATAGATCTCAATTGGCACATCAACCAAATTGAGACCTAAATCAGCTAGAAATAGTCTAATATAGATGGCATGAGTAGTAGCCATGCTACAGGCAATTTACTCAACTTCTTATGTGTATCTTGCTACACACCCTTGTTTTTTTTACCCCAAGAAACTAATAGAAATGTATGCCCTACAAGCCAATCATGTGTAATATGGTTTTACATTTCTTATAATATCTTATTTAATATTAATGGCATTTTCTTCATTACTTGCACTATCTAGATACATTTATCGTAATGAAGTCCTAGATTGCATACAATGATGATTGAATCATGATGAAATCATGATAATGAGATCAATCATCTAGAAACATGCAATCTAAAATGTTATGTTGGATCCTTGAGATGGGACATCAAGGATCCGATTAGACTAGCGTATATGATATCTTTTCTTATGATGAGAGTGACCAATCTTATTGGTCATCAGTGTGGGGACATTGAGATACAAGTACATGTGCTTATTAGAGGAAAGAGTTCATTGAACTGACCAGTATAGAATCCCTGAATGGTATCTTACAAAACTATCGATCAGGGTAATCTATCATCATAGTTGCACAGTTGGATCTTTGAACTGAGTCACCAAAGATATCTTGCCGGGCGTACCATGTACTTTGACTATTGATTTATGGATCACTTAGTATTGTGATCCTGTATAGTTAATGGATTGGGTAATGGGAAACCCGGTGGAGGCAATTGAGCAAACAATAGGGGATCATCCACTCTCGGTAGGAGAGAGAGAATGTCCTATGAATTATACTCTAAAATCTTTGGCCAAGGTAGATAGGGTAATTGGAAAAGGGTTTTTCAATTGATCCAATTATGAGTACAGGAATCCATGGTGCCAATATATATAGGAGTTGACAATCAATGCCATAATCCTATCAGATCGGGACAATGAATGGATGACGATTTATAGTTGTGTGATAACCAACGATGGAAAGACTCTGGAGAGGAGTTCATCCTTGAGGACATTTGGGATCATAGGATGTGGCTTGTACCCTTCATGATCGATAGGCTGTTAAATCTATTATGAGATAATAGATTTAATTTAAAAAAAGTTGTTCTTTTAATTATGTCTCAACCAAATGGGCTTTCGGGCCATGGAGGTCACACACATAAGGACTAATCCATAAGTTTGGGAGCTTGGGTTAATTTATAGAACAAGGAGGGGTTTTGGTGAAAAACTACGAGTTCTATAAAAAATAACGATGATAGCACAAACCATATCAAGCCAAAGGAGCTCTCTGTGAGCCACCCTCCTTTGCAATCTTCCACCCAGTAGCCATCATTCAATGAAGGAGTTCCGTTTGGGACGAGTGGTCAATGCCGACACAGAGGAGAACCTGACTTCGGAGTGGTTCCTATGGATACGATTAGAGGCCACACATTTGAGCGGTTTGAAGAGTGTGAGCACGCTCAATCTTCTCTAGTCTTTAGGGATTGTTTGAATCCCATAAGCAAACATGTTCAAAATTGTTTTGAATACCAATTTTGGCGTCGTCGTTCGGTTCTGATCGAGACCAAGACATTGACATACGAGGAATCAACATTTTTCGCTGCACTAATCTGTTTGGACCAATTCCTTACAGAAACATCCGCACCACCAAAGATGAACAAGTGTCCCTAAGTGGACTTTCTATCATTTTTATCCCCTCTGAAATCCGCATCGGAGTAACTAAACACTTCAAGTGTTTTTGCTTGATATACTAACCTGTGGTGCAATGTTTTTTAGGTACTATAGACACACCAATTTGGCCTTATTTGGATCTTAAACTCTTATTCCATTGGCAACATCTCTTTTAAACCGTTAAAATCATGATGAATGACCCTTTTGGATGAGCCAAGGAGCTTATCAAAAATCTGAGGATGAGTTGCTAATTTCTAATCAAATCCGTATTTTTCAAACAAGAGTCCATTCTAACTTTCATGTTGCTCTTGGTGGTTTTTGCACTAAGGTCGTGCCGCTTGTTTGTGTGCCAAATTATCCTTTTCTCGGTATCTCCTCTATTTAAAAATTTTTCACAGAATTTTATGGAAGTCTACTGAAGAAGTCTTCAACATGAATAATCTTTTTATCTAATTCCTCTTTTTAGTGCAACAAATGGCATTCAATTCTAATCTCCCATTTTTCTGCAGTGCTTTTTGGAAATCAGATGCGCAATTCTATCTACACGCACCCCTGACCAAGCCCAATTGCATGCAAGCCTAGCCCATTGGGCACATCTCTGACCAATTCATAAATTTACCTTCATTTTTACTCCTCCATATCACTTGGTAAAGTATCTGGAAGTTTCATGGTCAAAATTAGCATCATCAAATGATGGCAATCCAACTTGTTATTTTGTACATCAAAACTTGCTATTTTTAGACCAGATTTGTTTCCTCTTCAAGTAGAGACATATTTTTAACATGGAGAAGGTGATCCACGGTTTTAAATCTCTATAAATTAGTTGGGTAAGTTTCTAAAAGCCTCATGATAAAAATTAGCAGCAATAAATGAATAAAATCCAACCTATGGTCGGATGTATCAAAACTTGCTATTTTTTGACCTGTTTCTCATCTCCTATAAATGGAGACTCATATGAACGACCTAAAGAGAGCATACCCATCCTCCAAGAATCTTTTCCTTGTCTTCCAGCCACCCTATGCTCTTCCCAACCTCCCCAAATCGTCATCTCTTCATCCCGGTGCCCGGAGATCATCCCGAAGTGAAGAAGAAGCCGGTCTATGCTCCGACGTGCTGTTTTACTGATCATCGGATTCTACAGATCTCCCTGATCATTTTTCGTCCAACATTTATTTATAAGAAGTGTCCTACATTGATATATATGTCATCTCCAATAAACATAGCTCAATTACAACATCACCTCAGTTTGTGATAGCTTCTACACCGACACTGCATAGACATATCCAAAGTCTCTTCATCTTTGTCATCGTCTTCTCAGTCAATTTCACTAAACTTACTTGAAGATTCAGCCTATACATCCTTCATAGAAATTGTTCCCTGGTGAGTTCTCTTTTATTTACAACAAGAATAGTTCAATTTCAATGTCTGTGGTGCCGTGATACATCCTACATCGACATTGCACCAGTGGTTTCCAGAACTTCAACTTCCAACAACAGAACTTTTAGGTAAATTTATACCACTTATAAAAAGATTCAAGAAAACTTGTCTTAATATAAAACTACCCTCGGTGAGTCCTCTTTATTTTGAAGCAAACAGAACTTGATTTTGACATTGGTGCTGTTCATTGTGGTCTCTGCATCAGAGTTGCACAGTTTACATTGAATCTGCCCAACTCGATTGCCACTTTGCCTGGGTTGTATTATCTTTAATTATTCATATTATCTTTAAAACCTCTTCATTCATATCATTTAGTTCATATTTAAGCATCATTTTCATTTAGTTTTGCATCATTTCATCCATCATAAAAAACCAAAAAAAGGGGTTAGGGCTAACCCCTAATCTGGTGAGTTTGTTTCCAATTGCCGCTTTATGTTATTGTCGTTACAGTTACTACACTTCTCACAAGTCTAATCCATCCCTTCACTTGTTTCTTTGTTTAATAATTGCACAGATTGATCAAGCTAGCATTGGTTGGACTCCCCTCATCGGCCGACCGAAGAGGAGGAAAGTTGAACTCACATCCCAATCTCCCGTGCTAAGGTACACACGGTCATCTAACTTAATCTCTTGTTCAATTCCATAAAGTGGAGCCAGCGGCTCCTGGCGAAAATCTCTTTTATTCATGCTTTAAGTCAATTCATTCCTCACTCTCCTCCCACATGACCCGAACCATCTCCGGTGCTCGAGCGACACCGTGAGATGAAAGTTCGGGGATCAATGTAAGTGTGGGACTGAGGTGAAGATTTTACCACTTTCTGAGTGTTTTTTGATTCACTCCCTTTCCCCTATTCTATTCTATCTTTCACCTTTTCTTGAGGTGCTGATCCGGAACCCATTTTCAGAGTTGACAGGTACTTCATAATCCTCTTAACAGCTTCTTAATATGCTGGTTTAGGATTACTTTAATACCTACTCACTAAGCTTATTGCAAATGCTACATCAGGCCTAGTACAAAGCATTGCATACATTAAGCTTCCTTCAGCTTGAGCATAAGGCATGTTAAGTGAGCCTTGACCTCTTTTGGACATTGCTCCTTACTTAACTCTTTTCCATAAACTAGTGGTGTATTAGACAGATTGCAATTCTACATCCCAAATCTTCTAAGTACGAACTGTATGTACTTTTCCTAGCTTGTGGACAACAATCTAGACTTTCTGTCATTCTCAATCTGGACACTAAGGACATAAGACGCCTCTCCCATGTCCTTCATCTCAAATTTCTCACTAAGATCAGTTTTAACATTATTCAATTTTCCTATGTCATTTCTGGTGAGAAATATATCATTCACATACAATGATAATATAATAAACATGCTCCTGCTCTTCATGACATACACACAGCTATCCAACTAATTTGGAATAAAGCCAAGTTGAATAATTACATCATGAAATTTAAGATACCATTGTATAGATGATTGCTTTAATCCATATAAAGATTTTCTTAATTTACATACATGATTCTTCTTTCCTTCCATGTAAAACCCTTCAGGTTGTCGCATACAAATATCTTTCTCCAACTCTCCATTGGGGAATGCAGTTTTAACATCCAGCTGGTACAATTCTAAGTCAAGATTTGCAACAATTGCTAAAGCATCTTTATATATGCAAACTTAGCCACAAGAGAATAGGTTTCTTGAAAATTGATATCCACCTTCTGAATAAAACCCTTGGCAACTAATTAGGCCTTATACTTTTTATAGACCCATCAGCTCAAAGCTTTGTTGTAAATACCCATTTACACCCAATAGCCTTCCTATTCCTAGACAAATCACACAATTCCCATTCTCCATTAATTTTCATAGAGTTTATTTCTTCTATCATTGCATCTAGCCATAATTTTGATTCGCGTGATTTCATGGCATCTATGTAATTTATTGGCTCTGTGTGATTTTCCTCATCAATTTCTATTGTTAGACATGAATGCACACATGAGTATAAATAGAAATCATCCATTCATGTAGGTGGAGTCTTACTTCTTTTGTTGCCAATTGCAGGTATATCAGACGATCTTTCTATCACATGATTATTCTAATCCTCAATTGTTTCTTATTGAGATTGTTCTGATATCCTAGGTTCTTCTTCCATTGGTGGATCATTTCTATAGCCTTCACTGTAATAATCATCATCTATTACAATTAGAGGTTCGTTCTCAATTTCATGAGGTTCCTCTTCCTCTAGATTTTCTAGGAATGTAACATCCCTATATTCAATGATCCCCTTTTCCTTAAGGAAGAACCTATAGCCATTCAATTTTTCACAATATCCCATGAACTTACATTTCAATGTTCTTGGTTCCAACTTATTTCTAAGTTCTTTCAGAATGAGAACGTGGGCAATAGATCCCTTTTTCCTGAGATAACTCAAATTTGGTTTTCTCTCATTCCACAATTCATAAGGTGTGCATTCGATAGACTTGGTGGGTATTCTTTCAGTACATAATTTGCCAAGAGTGATGCTTCTCCTTAGAATTTCTTAGGAAGACTAGAATGAGATAGTATACATCTAATTGCATTTATCAAAGTTCTATTTTTTCTTTCATCCACACCATTCTGTTGTGGCGTGTACGACATTATTATATGCCATTTTATTCTATGTTCTTGGCAATATGACTCAAACTCATTTGAGTTAAAATTTTCACCTCTATCTATTGTTAACAACTTAATGTCCCTACTCAATTGTCTTTCCACTTCTGCTTTATATCTTTTTAAAAAGTTGAGTGCCTCAAACTTAGCAGAAATGAGATCAACATAGGCATA
The DNA here is from genome assembly GCA_036172225.1 of Cryptocoryne crispatula var. balansae. Taxonomy (NCBI): domain Eukaryota; kingdom Viridiplantae; phylum Streptophyta; class Magnoliopsida; order Alismatales; family Araceae; genus Cryptocoryne; species Cryptocoryne crispatula. The sequence goes on along the minus strand of CM069919.1, from coordinate 38,990,225 downwards.
CCTTGAGTAGTCATTTATAAATGAAATGAAATATTTCTTGTTATCATATGATTTCAAACTTAGAGGTCTATAGATATCTAAGTGTATCAACTCTAACAATTCTTATGATCTATGTCCAATTACGAACGGCTTCTTAGTCATCTTTCTGACTAAGCGATGCTCACAAGGTGACAATTATATCTTTGACAATGACAACATATTCATTCTTTTCATTAATTCTATTTTAGATTTTTCACGATGACCCAATCTAAAATGTCAAAGATCACATTCTATCTAATAACACAAGGAATACTCAGAACTAACATTTGAATTATTTCTTCCAGTGTCAATTACAAGAATATAAAATAGATCATGCGGGAAAACTTCTACGTTGCATAAATATCTCCATGCTTTCCAATTGACACTCCTTCATTCCATAATCTAACATCGAGGCATTTTCTTACCAATGCTAGAATAGAGATGAGATTTTGCCAGATTTTAGGTGTATAAAACACATTGTTGAGGATCATAATATTATCCCCAAGATCTAACCTATAAGTACCAACACCTTCCACATTGATACAAGTGTCATTTTTCATCATTAGCCTTTGTTCCTCGGCATTTAATTTCTTTAAGGACATAAGCCCTTTTCTTAGTCTTTGCAACATGTCTAGTAGCTCCTGAATCAACTCACCACTCATCTGACTTTGTCAAACTTGTGCCACATTCAGTAATGCCGACAAATTTTCTTTTTTTGATTCCTTTGTCTTCTTGGTGTAGATTTTCACCCATATTTCTATGTTTACTTGGACAGTTGGTTTTGTAATGACTAAACTTTCCACAACTATAGCAAGCATATTAAGGAATCTTCTTGTGGTGTCGATATTGAGCAACTAACTTTTTATTTATTGCATTCGCCTCTATTAGATTCACCTCTTGTCCTTTCCTTCTAGTCATAATGTAAAATTTTGTTGCTAACCTTAAAGGCAACTTAATGACAACTAAAATTGAATTAACTATTCTTAAGTTTGTGGCAATTAGATTCAATGAGGGTAATTATCTAATCAATACAGTGGTGGTGAATAATTTCTTTGAAATCTTATTTCCAAAAGTGGCTAAATTCTTGGCTCTAACTATCAATTCATTTTCATGCACTATCACACATTCTTCCTCTTGCATTCTATATGTATCATTACCAGTGTAGCAATAACTAGGTTTTAGTTTCTGTGATAATAACATGTCTTTCTACGATAGTATGCCATAATTTATGAAGTGTCTCACAAGTTTCAAAAAACTTAATGAGATTATCCTTCATAAACAACATTAATTTTCTAGCCTTCTTATCACCAACTAACCATTGCTCATATATTTTCTTTTCCACTTCAGTGCGAGTTTTAATAAATTTTGGAGCAATGCCCTCAATAACTTGGTTTATGTTGTCACAAATTAGATAATATCTAATTTTTCTATCTCACATATCATTAATTATTCTATTCAATTTATTTAGTTTGGCCAATTCTATAGCAACTAACATGCTAGCTATTAGGACTAGGAAGTTTCTAAAATAAGTGAAATATTAATTTGCAATAGTCTACATAATAACAAAAATCATTAGACTAATCATCATGCTAAGCAAGTTTCACATATTTTTATGTGATTTGAACTATGATAAGATCAAATAAATCACTAAAAACATGTGATAAATGATGACAACAAATATGTCTAATTTAATCAACTATGTTCAAATTTTAAATCAAGATAATATGTATGAACATGTAGTTAATCAAATAACTAAATATGCAACTAGACTAAAAACTTGTATAATATAGCATAAACATTCACAATATTTTTTTAACATGAACTATATTAACAATGTTTATTATTTAATCGCATGGATATATCATTAAATGTTATGTCGAATAGAATTTTTCGTCAAGACATATATATGGACAAGTTTAATCTAAAAAAACTTCAAGTTATCCTATAGATTTATATTGGGCACAAAGTTGATTTTCTTAAGAAAAAAAACAATGTTGTTGTTATTAATGTTATGTTATCGATCCACACAGAGAGATAGAGAGAGAGAAAGATTTCGGGCGATACTTTGTTTTTGGTCTCCGACAATGAGGGTGGGGGGCCTTAGGTGCCCACTTGAGGCTGTACCCTCAGTCCATCTCGTAAAAATACTTTAAATGAACCATTAAATGTATGATTTAATGACCCATAAAATCATTCATTTAATGAGATTTTGTGAGAGAGCTGAGGGTACAGCCTCAGGTTGGCACCTGAGGCCCCCCGTGCTCTCCGACAATAGATGTATTCATGTGTGTTCAACTCTCTAGAAGAGAATCTCAATATTGAGTCCTTCCATCGTATCCCCTCTACCACAAAAAATAATCGCTTCCTATCTCTCCCTATTTCTCCACACGGTTCTACTGAGTTCCATGCAATAATCGAATGCGTCGATTTTGATGGGCACCTTCCAACAATGGCTATTAATAACATTATTTTCTTCGTTGTCGTCCTCTTTCGCACAATGTTGGTGGTGGTCGCGGTGCTGCTCTTCAGCATCATAGGCAAAGCATCATCGTCGGCCACCACCGTCTGACATCCCGCACAATGCAGCTCATCATCGTGGTGTCACAAGCCAAGCATCATCATCAGCCACCACCATCGACATCCCGCACAACCATGGTAGGTCCCTACAACTCATCATCCGTGGCGTCATAGTCCAAGCATGGTCGTCAGCCACCACCGTCGACATCCCCCAAGACCACAGCAAGTCCCTGCAGGACATCATCCACGGCATCATAGGTCAAGCATCATCGTTCGCCACCATCGTCGACATCCCGCACGACAATGGCAGGTCCCTACAGCTCGTCATCCATGGCATCATGGGCGACGTCAGCCACCACCGTTGACATCCCACATGACCACAGGAGGTCCCTTCAGCTTGACATCCGCAGCATCATAGGCCAAGCATCATTGTTGGCCACCATCGTCAACATTCCGCACGACCACGGCTAGTTCCTACATCTCGTCATCCGCAGCGTCATAGGCTAAGCATCATTGTTGGCCACTACCATCGACATCCCGCACGATCATTGCAGCTCCCTATAGCTCATCATCCACAACGTCATAGGCCAAGCATCATTGTCAGCCACCACTGTCAACGTCCCACATGACCACGGGTGGTCCCTACAGCTCGTCATCTGTAGCATCATAGACCAAGCAACATCGTCAGCCACCATTGTCGACATCCCGCATGACCATGGTAGGTCCCTATAGCTTGTCATCCGCGGCATCATAGACCAAGCATGGTAGTCGGCCACCACCATTGACATCTCGCACGACCATGGTGTAAGGAATCGTACATAAAAATATGGTGTAGCGGAAGTGACGATTCCTATGGGTTCCTTTAGAATCCGTCTCAATCAGAACCGAACGACGAAAACTGAAAACCGATCAAATCAGGTTCGAATATACTTGATAGGGATTCATATAATCCCATGGAGAGAAAGAAGATGAGCTTCTCAATCTCTTCAAACCGTTCAAGTGTCCGGTCTCCAGCAGTATCCACACGAACTTCATCCACAGCAGGTTCTCCCTTCGCGCTGGCCTCGAGAACTCTTTTCAAACGGAGCTCCATCAACCATGGACACCTTATAGAGAGAGGAGAAGGTAGGGAGAAGGCTAAGGATGTGGTTTTCACCCTTGTCTTATGGGGTTTGGCTGAAACCATTAGTATTTATAAAGAATTATAGATTTTTTCATAAAAACTCAAAATCTCCATAAATTACGCCCTTGCCCCTGTACTTGTGGATAAGTCCTTTTGTGTGTGAACCACTAGGCCCAATAGCCTATTTGGTTGAGGCCTAAATAAAATAGAACAATTCTATTTAATTTAATTAAATCTGTTATCCGATAACAGATTAATCGGCCTACCGATCATGAAGGGTACAAGCCACATCCCATGATCCCAAATGGCTATGGGGATAATCTCATCTCCATTGAGCCTTTCCATCATCAGTTACCATATGGATATAAGCCCTCATCCATCCAATGTCCCAGTCGGAAAGGAGTACGGCATCGACTGTCAACTCCTTAGTGTACCGACTCTATAGGATCATGTACTCGGAATTGGATCAATTGGAAAACTCCTTTTCCAATTATCCTATCTACCCTGGCCAGGGATTTAGAGTACTATCCCATAGGACATTCACTCTCACTTACCGAGAGTGGACGATCCCTTGTTGTCCGCTCAATTGCCTCCATCGGATTTTCCTTGTACCCGATTCATTACTATACTGGACCATCTAAATAGTGATCCATAAGTCAATGGTCAAAGCATAAGTTCCACCCAACAAGGCATCTTTGGCGACTCAGGTCAAAGGTCCAACCATGCAACCGTGATGATAGAAAACCTTGATAGACAGTTCGGTAAGATACCATTCAGGGTTTCTAATTCGGTCAGTTCAGTGAACTCATTCAACTAATGAGCACCTGTATGTGTATCTCAGTTTCTCCACACTAATGACCAATGAGATCGGTCGTCCTCATCACATGAGAAGACATCACATACACTAGTCTATCTGGATTCTTGATGTCCCGTCTCAAGTATCCTATGACTAGGAACATTTAGATCAAATACCTCTAGATGATCAATCTCATTATCATAATCTCATCATGATTTAATCATCATTGTATTTGATCAAGGACTTCATTATGATATTCGCATCTAATAAGAGCTTATAATAAAGATTTGCCTAATTAATTGAATAAGATATTTCTAGAAATGTCGAATCATATCATATATGATTGGCTTGTAGGGCATACATTTCTATCAATCTCCCACTTGCACTAAAGCCAATCACCCATTTGACTGATCTGTATCAGCTCAAGGTGAAGCTCAAACACTCTTTGAGTAACTGCTTCAGTTAGTGGATCTGCAATGTTATTAGCGGTAGATACTCTATCTTTAATTATATCTCTATAAGCTACAATATCTCTGATTGTATGGTATCACCACAAAAGTTCTAAACTTCTGATGAGACATCGGCTCTACCCCATTGTTTTCTCAAAAATAATAGTACACTTTCAAAGAAAATTGGGACAATCCCATACCTTAGATGAGAATCTTCATCTACACTACTTCTCAAGTAGTGTGCAACCACTATGTAAACTTGTTTACATATGTTGCAGAATTTACAGTGTTCTATCACATAGAACTCTTTCAACTCATAGCACCACCATTATTCTGACTTAATATCAAACTTATTTGATTAGAAGCTTGTGTTTGTAAAACTACAAGACTTCAAGTCTTATCCTCCAGTGTATTGAGATACATTCATAGTGCTTCTCAAGTACCAAATGATATATCTCTAAACTATCCAGTGACTCTCACCTGGATCTTCCTGATGAATGCTCATAACACTCAGAGCATTAATCATTTCATGTACGTAGTATCATAAATGTAATAGACCCTATGACAAAAGCATAAGGGCTCTACTCATGCGATCCCTTTATCTTCAAGAAGTCTACAAAGACAACACTTTAGAGAGATCAACTCCACACCTCATAGATAAGAAACCTATCTTGGAGTTTATTATGTCAAACCCTTTGACTATGGTGACTACGTACATTAACTGGGCATTGATTTTAGAACTAACTCCATATATCTCAAAACCCAAATTGTGTTTGGAGGATCAATTTGATAGCTAGGTTCACTTATGATAACACACATACTTCATTCTCAATGAGTAGTATGTCATCAACATAAAATGTCAAGAAAGTAACATCACTCCCACTTATCTTGTTGAATACACAAGGCTCCTCATTGTTCTTAATGAAGTCATAAGATTTAATCTCATTAAACCTTATATATGATCTATGGGAAGTTTTACTTCAGTTCATAAATGAACTTAATACACACTCTTCTTGGATGTTATTGAGACTTGATTCCCTATAGTTGTATCACATACACCTATTCCTCAAAATACCATAGAGGAACACTATCTTAACATCCAATTAGCTTATCTCATAATCATAGAGTGTAACAATTAAAATCCAAATGGATTAATCCGTGGAATAGGTAAAAGATCTCATCATAGTCAATCATTTGACTTAGATGATATCCTTTTCATCTATTCTCATCTTTGAAGGTCTCTACCTTCTAATCCACTACAATCTATTCTTTGGTGATCCATTTATTCCTTATGGATACTATATCCTTAGGTGGATCTATCAAGTTCTAAACTTGATTAGAATAGATAAAGTTTATATCGGATTTTTATTGTCTCTTCCCATTAATGAATCAATATCTCATATTGGTTTTATATAGATCTTAGGATCAATATCATTATTATCTAATGCCTCATTTCATCTATCAGAGATATGTCTCACAAATCACTTAGGTTGAATGGACACAAGAATAGATCTATAAGGTGTCAATGTGTAATTATTAATTAGTACCTTAATAGAAGTGCTATTGGGTTGTGGGATTGGAACATCTTCCATATATATCTTTCTCCCACTATCTTTCTTAAGAAGGAACTTTTCCTTTAGAAACAAAGTGAGTTAAGCAACACATACCCTTATACATAAGGGTCGTATATTTAATATCCAAAAGTTTCCTTAAGATATTCCACAAGCCAACACTTCATAGTCATATATTCTAACTTGTTAGAGTTATACTTTTTCACCAGATCGGACATTCCGAAACCTTAACTTGCTTAAAGTCAAGTTTTAACCCCTTTTCCATATCCTATATGGAAGAATCAGAATAGACTTAGAAGGTACCTCTTAAGATCAAGTGGTTATAATGAGTACTTAGCCAAAATTAGACAAAGATGAATTTTGCAAAGCTTGTCATTGTTCATATTATGTCTTACATAATATGACTTCTCATTTTAGCTACTCAATTTAGCTAAAAGAGGTATCCATTAGATTCTATTATCCTTCAATTATATGTGAATTATGTACTTAAGTATTCCTCTTTTTGATCTCATCAAAGAGTTCTAATACTTGTTCCATTAGTATCTCTACTTCATTCTTAATCTCAGATAATTTCTCAAAGGTTTAAGATTTGTACTTCATAAAGTACATGTATCCATACCTAGAGACATCATCTTTGAAAGAAGTAGAAATATTCTTCTTTAGCCTTACTAGATATGGGCTAACATACATCTAGATGTATGAGTTCTAACAACTCATTAACCCATTATCCATGTCTACATAAAGCTAAAGTGTAGATTGATCTAAATCAACCCATTTCCTCTTAAAAGGAGTAATCACACATAACATGAGAGCTAACATGATTAAACAATTCATTAAGCTCCTATTGGCAAACACTTTGCCATTCAATCTATTAGAACATCTATCAATTCCATAGCTTAGAATAAATAAACATTTATTCAAGCAGGAAATCATATAATGTTCTTGTAGAAGGATATAATAGCAATATTAATTATTAAGACATCTTGATAAGGCTATTAAAGAATTGCACCTCCCACTAATAATGATGCAACTTTTGCATCATTTCATATGTAGGTCAACATCTTCTTTATTAAGCCTTCATTTACTTGTCATCATCTACAACTCCTTGTAGATATAAGATGCATATATGGTATCTCATACCTTTAAATGCATCCATATTATCTAATATTATGTTATACACATATAGTATCTAATACTATTAAGTGTATATTTAAAACAAGTAAGTGTCAATGACTTGGATACATGAAGCTTCTCAAGCTCCACCTTTGCATTATATACAATACACTTTGTTCTTTCTCTTCCACTTACCATCATCATGATTGTGTAAGAATTATGTCTTATTCTGACTTTATTATCTTGACCACCTTCTTTTACTATTAACTATCTCCTATTTATATTTAATGATTTTACTTCTTTCTATTGGTCTCACTAACAAGAAGTAATTAAGATGTATTGTTATTCTAACTTTCCCTTAGTAAGCTCATCACTATGAGACATGATAGATATCATATCCATCAATCCATGTTGTCTCTACAATTTATATCTCATAGAGACTAACAACTAGTTTAAGGCAAACAATGCAACTTGTCTATAAAATAAGATCTTATCTTTCTTTCACATCATTAGATAATTTAGGAGACACCTACTTCTCAAGTAGGATAGTTAATTGGTCAACTATGAGAACAATTCTCTTAATAAACCGGTCTAAGAAGTATGAGCCATTAAGCTATTTGACATCTAGTATGCCATACTAATGGTGGTTTATTTTCGTTTTCTACAACTGAGATATAATTTTATCAAAATAACATTGCAGACATTCATTAAAATTAAGATATGGTCTTTCATCCTAATTTATGCTCCCACTAATTTTCGACGAATTTGCATAACCCTCATTATGCAAAGATGGGATATTACGGTGAAATCCTAGTGGAGACTAAGACCCTATTAACCTTATGGTGATGACCTTGTGGTAGCACAACAAATCATCCCATACTTAATAGGTAGGCAACTATTGCCAGTTGCAACTTTTGCAACTCTTAGTCATTTAGCCTCTAGAGTTATAACCTTGTGGGAAACACAACAAGCTATATACTCTAGTTAGGTCAAATCCGCTTGTTACGTTATGAGGATAAATTCTTAACATAGCCCTTGTGGGAAACACAACAAGGCCATGCAATGGTCCACCCCAAAGTTCGGCAAATGCCTTGGCCATGATCACCAATCCCTTGCTGAATGAGTCTTGTGGTAAACACAACAAACCCATCCAATCTAAGATTGGCTCATTAAGACCATAACAACGGAAGGCTACGTGAGTCATTCTTAATGTCACACGTTTATCAACCTAATTAAAACAAGGAGGGATTTTATTTTAGTCTCATCAAGAATATGTGCTAAGTATATATAATACCTTTGAAATATCATATATCTAAGGTATAAAAGATAGCACACAACCACATATCAAATATGCATAAAAATAGGTGATCATGGACTTAACCCTAAGCATGCACCTAAGGCACCCCTATGGGTGCAAATCCTTGTTTCAAATGCTTCAGTTGGCATGCTCCCACTTAAGAAGGGTGCTTCCCCAAGTGGTCCCGCTCTCCAACCTTCCACGAACTGGCTTCTAACTCTTACAAACGGCTTAAGGGTATGTAGACCCACAAATGTACAAAACTTTATAAGAAACCTTGGTTTTAACCAAGGGGAGTACATTAATGGAGGGAGGTAGAATGTACAATCAGATTGTATAGAGAGAGAGGAGACACACACATGCTTCATTTAATAACATAACCAACATAATTAAATGCAATCACAAGCCAAGCATAATTAAGTCCATGATCACCTCCATACACACTGCCATTCATCACATGAACATAGAGCACATATGAGATAATTATATGAGATATATCATATATATCAGCATAAAATTATATACTTTATTTTTGAAATTCTCAATTTCATGCATGTCGAATTTTCATGAAATAAATAGCATGAAAATAACATGATAGCAACATACAAACAAATTATATGAAATAAACATACATATCTAAACTATTTAGATCATTCATGCATTCCCAATGCAATGCAAAGTCATAAATTAATGACCCAATTTATATTCTATAAAATATCATTTTACAGAATTAATTAAGACATTAAATATTTAAGTTAAACCTTTAAAACAATTTTAAAGTTTAACCATGAGTGAATCTATGTAAATAGGGCTTAAAATTATCTAACATGCCATTAAACACTTTAAAACATGTTAAATAATATTATAGAATTTTTCAATTTTTTTTTGAAATTTTCTGGAGATTTTTCGGATTTTCTATGATTTTAAACAATTTAAAAACATTATAAAAAGAGTTGGCGCACTGCGGCGCACATGGCGGCGCACTGTGCCCGTCCGGCGTGCGCTCGTGTGCGCCGGCGTGCGTTGGCGTGTTGCGCCGCCGCTGCAGCCGCGGCGTCTATGCCGCCGGTGCGCCAGCCCGGCGTGCACGGTCCCACGCTCGGGCTCCCGGTCAAACTGGGTGTTGACCCAGATCTGGATCCGGGTCCAAATCAGATCGGCCTTCTCCGCCCGATAAGGTCGCGGCCGATGTACTGTTCATCCGAAGGAAGTCCATCCCATAGAATCGGACTTATATCCTTTCTCAGACCTTCGAAAATTCCAAAAAAATATGCGTTGGAATCCTTATCAAATAAGTAATCCAAAAACGTCAGCCTCGTATCCAGGAAAAATTCTAATCGACCAAAAAATGAGGAAGAAGAGGCGGCGGTCACCAAGATTCCGTAGCAGAAATCTTCATTTTGCAACGAGGATAACTCCTTATCCCGGAAGCAAAATATTCTCCAAAAATACAATTTAGAATTTCAATCAAATGAGGTTTCCAAATATGTATATATCCCTTCAGATAAAAAATCTCTAGAAATGGGAAATCAGGAAGAAACAGGTCAGCGCCGCGGACTCCGCAGAACCCTAGTTCGCTGGAAAACTCAAAAATTCTCTTCCTACACCGTCAATCAAAGCTGGAGATCAAAGGGAAAGGTTAGGTAATCATATTAACCATCTCCTAAACATTTTACAAGCTTCAATTTCTTTTATGGACGGAGATTTCACAAAATCCCCAAATCTGGGTGTCGGTTCAGGTATGACAGAAACACCAAATTTGAAGCTTCTCCCGAACACTACAGAAATCCAAACTTTAAAAGATTTGTGGCATTGGAAAGCCCTATATCACGATATTCTATCTGAGCTAACCAATCTTTTATTTGAGTCATACACAGATTATGATAGCCTCGTCAAAACAAACATTTGCACGGATTCAGGAACACATAAATAACATGAAATAATATTGATTCGAAGTCAGTTTCGACCGAGACTTGAACCTGGCTTTGATACCACTGTAACTAATTGTACATAAAAATATGGTGTAGCGGAAGTGACGATTCCTATGGGTTCCTTTAGAATCCGTCTCAATCAGAACCGAACGACGAAAATTGAAAACCGATCAAATCAGGTTCGAATATACCTGATAGGGATTCATATAATCCCATGGAGAGAAAGAAGATGAGCTTCTCAATCTCTTCAAACCGTTCAAGCGTCCGGTCTCCAGCAGTATCCACACGAACTTCATCCACAGCAGGTTCTCCCTTCGCGCCGGCCTCGAGAACTCTTCTCAAACGGAGCTCCATCAACCATGGACACCTTCTAGAGAGAGGAGAAGGTAGGGAGAAGGCTAAGGATGTGGTTTTCACCCTTGGCTTATGGGGCTTGGCTGAAACCATTAGTATTTATAAAGAATTATAGATTTTTTCATAAAAACTCAAAATCTCCATAAATTACGCCCTTGCCCCTGTACTTGTGGATAAGTCCTTTTGTGTGTGACCCACTAGGCCCAATATCCTATTTGGTTGAGGCCTAAATAAAATAGAACAATTCTATTTAATTTAATTAAATCTGTTATCCGATAACAGATTAATCGGCCTACCGATCATGAAGGGTACAAGCCACATCCCATGATCCCAAATGACTATGGGGATAATCTCATCTCCATTGAGCCTTTCCATCATCAGTTACCACATGGATATAAACCCTCATCCATTCAATGTCTTGGTCGGAAAGGAGTACGTCATCGACTGTCAACTCCTTAGTGTACCGACTCTATAGGATCATGTACTCGGAATTGGATCAATTGGAAAACTCCTTTTCCAATTATCCTATCTACCCTGGCCAGGGATTTAGAGTACTATCCCATAGGGCATTCACTCTCACTTACCGAGAGTGGACGATCCCTTGTTGTCCGCTCAATTGCCTCCATCGGATTTTCCTTGTACCCGATCCATTGCTATACTGGACCATCTAAATAGTGATCCATAAGTCAATGGTCAAAGCATAAGTTCCACCCAACAAGGCATCTTTGGCGACTCAGGTCAAAGGTCCAACCATGCAACCGTGATGATAGAAAACCCTGATAGACAGTTCGGTAAGATACCATTCAGGGTTTCTAATTCGGTCAGTTCAGTGAACTTATTCAAGTAATGAGCACCTGTATGTGTATCTCAGTTTCTCCACACTAATGACCAATGAGATCGGTCGTCCTCATCACATGAGAAGACATCACATACACTAGTCTATCCGGATTCTTGATGTCCCATCTCAAGTATCCTATGACTAGGAACATTTAGATCAAATACCTCTAAATGATCAATCTCATTATCATGATCTCATCATGATTTAATCATCATTGAATTTGATCAAGGACTTCATTATGATATTCGCATCTAATAAGAGCTTATAATGAAGATTTGCCTAATTAATTGAATGAGATATTTCTAGAAATGTCGAATCATATCATATATGATTGGCTTGTAGGGCATACATTTCTATCACATGGGAGGTCCCTTCAGCTCAACATCTGCAGCGTCATAGGCCAAGCATTGTCATCGGCCACCACCATCGACGTCTCGCACGACCACGGTAGGTCCATGCAGCTCGTCAACTGCAGCATCATAGGCCAAGTATCATCATCAACCACCACTGTCGATGTCCTGCACAACCACGGGATGTCCCTATAGCTCATATGCAGCATCGTAGGCCAAGCATCGTCGTCGGCCACCACCGTCGACGTCCCTCACAACCATGCCAGGTCCCTACAACTCGTCATCCTCGGCGTCATAGGCCGAGCATCGTTGTCGGCCACCACTGTCAACGTCTCGCACCACCACGGCCACCACGGCATGTCCTTGCAACTCGACGTCGGCAACAACCGGAAGATCATCCTCTCCAAGTCGATCAACCATATATATAAATATAAATATATCTCTTTCTCTATATGTGTATATATATTTATGTATATATCTAGATCATCGATTGTACTACATGCATATTACGCATGCCCAATTTTGGACATCTACTATGTACTCTTCATTTGTTGCTAAACTTGTTGGGGTCCACGATGCTGTTTCTATGTACATCTATCCTGACTTCAAATCGCTTACTATTTTCTTTTTCATTGTTCATCAGCTCCGAGTCTGACAACAGGCCAACATAGCACACTCAAGTTGAAGTAGGTCTTGCAAATTGTTTGAATGCTTCTTTTGAGTGGGGGTGTGCTTATCTTTCACTTCTAGAATTAATCACTACTTGCATGCAATCATATATGTATTGCACTTGATCCTTCACTCTTTATTTAACCCTATTAATTTCTTTTTGATCAGCCCCGACAGGTTGACAGTAGTAGGGGTGTCAATGGGCCAGACGTGGACTGGCCTAGCCCAAGCCCACTATAGCCCATATATATGGAGCCCAAGCCCAAGCCCATGTAAAATGTTCAACGAACCTGAATTGTGTAAATGAATTTTAACCCTTCATAGCCACTCAATGGGCTTAAGTTTTGTAAAAAAATCAAAAATAAAAAATTCTTCACAAATTAAAAATCATTAAAAATTTGAACATTTTAAGGATTTTTTTAACACAAAATTTTTAAGGATCATAATAGGATTCTGTAATTTGACTTAATTTAAAATCTAAAAAAATAAAAATAGAAAGTCTATCAATTTGTGAATTGCCATAATTAAAGAAATAAAAAACACAATCTGATTTTTTTAAAAAAACTCAAGATTTTAAAAAATACATAAATATGATAATTGCATTAACTATGTCATCGAACCAACAAGTGAGAACTCAAAACAAAACAAATAGGGCCTAAATAGTACCCTAAACATGCCATAAATAACTATGCAAATGAAACATTCATTTTATCATGCAACCACGCACCCGATTGTCTCTTGTTTTACATACAAGAAGAATTTATCTATAAAACATTAACAATCTTTGGATAGCTTCTTTACAAACAAAAACATATTTTTCAAACACCCCATTAAACTTGCAATCCAATCATGAGAGAAGATGGGATGAGAACACATGCAAAGAGAAAACATTTTCAAACACCCCATAAAGCCATTTTCTTTCTATTTACATATGTAGATATGCACACAGCCATGCACATCACTTGAATTTTACTACTTGGATGTCTGACTCTCCAGTAGAATGTCAGATCTCTTGAAAAGGATACATCACTTGATAAGAAGTTAAACCCTCATTCTCTCATGGTCTTCAAAAGAAAATGAACAGCACAACACATTTGTTTCTCATAGAAAATCAACTAAATATATTAATCGATGTATTGGCAGCCTGAAACATGCACACAATTAAGTGAAAGACAAGATAATTAACATAATAACTAAAACTATGACCCAAAGATCTAAAATCTCCATGTCATCATCTTGTCTTCAGCTGCTTGATATTATGCTTTCAATTTTCTTCTATCTAGTTATTTTGTTGCCTGGATAATTGTTGTTTACGTCACTGCAAGGAATCTAGGTGAAAAGAATTTCAGCAAGATTAAAAATTGATCTAAATTTAAGAATAAGTGAAAAATGATATTAAAAGAATCCAACTTTTAGTACTACATACTAGGATAACCTTTCAGCACATCTTCAATTACACCATGTCCTGATCATCATCTCTAGCATTCAAAAATTACAACATATGTTGTAGTACAAAAGTTATCTAGCTATAAGTCTTGATAGACTATGACCTGTTTGAGATGTGCAAGAAAAGACCAGATACAACACACAAGATAGTTGGTTTGAGTTCCCCAATATCTTCAACCAGTAGTTTGACATCTTAAGTAAAGGGAGACAAAAGGAGAAAAGATAGTTGCAAGCTTGCAGCAATTTAAAGGTACCTATATAAGTCATGAAAAATACATATAAAAAGTTAATTTAAGTGAATGAATCATATAACGATGACTAAAAAAGACAAAGAAAGAGTCAAAATGTACCTAAAAATCATGAGATTAGAAATAATCATTCATTTAGACTTTTAGCTTAATTATTTTAAGAGAAGGTGAGTTCTAAAAAAAATAAGTTAATTAGTGTAAAAAAATAGTACACATAAGTTAATATACTACCATGCTATCTTTTAACCAATCTTGTGCATAAATTAAAGTTTTTACGATCTTTGGACATAGAACTTCTATATTGATCAATAACACTTTCACTTGTACTAAATGCAAATTATGAAGCTACTGTAGAAGCTGGAATTTTCAATATATCTGTGCCATTTTTTAAAGTATTAGATACTTGATCACATTATCTTTCCACCAAGCTAAAGTGGTAAAACCTATTTTGACTTCGAGATACAACACTTTCCTCTAGATATCAATCCAATTCAAATTTTGAGTCTTGCAATAAAATTTATGAATGTAGAAATTAGTTGAATCCACACAAAATATCAACTTTCTCATTTTCTTCTAATGACAGATTCTCATTTTCTTGCATTTGAAGATTGCATTCATTTATACTTGTAAAAGCAAATTGTTGTGAATATGCATCAAAAAGATCATATATGCCTTTTTTAATACGAAATACATTCAAAGAAGCTTTGGAGCCAAAAAAAGTCCATTAAGGCATAAGTAACAAACATCGACATGTATCTAGAGTCGAGCACTATTGCAATAGCAAATAATAATGTAGAATCTTCTATTTCTAACCAATATTTATCAAAATTTTCTTGCATCTTGGCAATCATATCATGAACAAAGTCATGTGAAATTTACATTTCTTGTCTCAACAATTTCTTGGCATTAAAAATTTCAAGTAAAGCTATGTTTGAACTAGGTTCATTGGTCATTGAAAATGTATTTTTAGCATTATAAAATATTTTTAAGAATTTACACATAAACTCTGCCTTGGACCATTCTTCAAGCATGGGAGCATAATTAAAACCCTTGTCCCATGTCTCCAATGCCATAAAAGTTTTTTTAAGAAAATTATAGCATCCAACATCATGTAAGTTAAGTTCCATCGGGTGGGAGTATCATATAGAAGACCTTTCTTCCCAGATAATCCAACTTGTTACACAATTTCATTAAACTTTTGTTTCCGTACTTGTGATGATTTAACATACTTTATAGATTCACAACACTGTTAATTGAATAATGGGCTTCATTTAAACCATCTTGCACAATTAAGGTCAAAATATGTGCACAACATCTCACATGAAAATATTTTCTATTTAGAACAAGAGATTGTTTCTCTATAAGATTTCTTCTCACTAGTCTACAAAGTACATCATTACTAGATGCATTATCCAAAGTGAGACCAAATATTTTTCTATCAATTCCCCAATCCATAAGAGATTTTAAAAGAATTTTTGCAAGTGAAGAGTCAGTGTGTGGTGATTCAACCATCAAAAATTCAATAACTTGTTTGTGTAATTTCCACTCAAGATCAACATAATGAACTATGATACTCACATATCCCAATGTTTGATTTGATGTTCATAAATCTGAAGTAAGACTTAACCTTCCACATTCATTAATCAATATTTTTCTAAATTTTTCTCTTCCATTCTGGCATATCTTCTCATAATCAGCCTTAATTGTGTTTCGAGACACACTATCAAATTCTGGACTAAGGCTTCTAGCAAAATTTTTAAATGCCACATACTCTACAAATGTGAAAAGTAGTTCCAACATAATAACCATTTTTTTTAATTTAAGGCATGAAATACTTGATCAAATTTAAAGTTCCAAATTTGACTAGTTCGTGGGCTCTTGCTTTGTGATGGACGTTTAGAACATTTAGTAATATGCTGTGACAAATGACTTATCCCCATAGATTTTGAACATGTAAAAGTGGCATTGCAATAGTTACATATCGCTTTTTTACTCCCATCTTCTATAATTTTCTCACTAAAATACAACCAAACTTTAGAAACTCGTTTTCGAGGACATGACGAGGAGGAATGTGTCTCGAGTTCAATAGTTGACAAATTTATGTTAGAATGAACATTCAAACTCTCATTTACTTCCATCTAGAATATAAAAAAACTTAATAAATATGATGGACTACAGATTGGTTAGTGATAAGGCATGGCTAAAAAAAGAATAACATGTTCATCAAATTAAAAATTTAAACACTTCTTAGCATTAATGAATCTTTTCGGCTTTTATACTAAGTTAAGTATAAACCTTGATTTTGTTTTGTTAAGTACAGATAAAAAAATCCTAGTATGAACATATTTCTCCACTTTAAGTATGGACAAAAAATTAGTAGAATATTTGATTTTTTTTGTATAAATTAAAGAACCATTCACTTAACATAAAAGCACACATTACAATCTTGATACAGAATATGACCGATAAAAACTTGAAAAATTATAAAGAATTACCTAATATTTTTTTACAAAAGCAATCCTGAAACTATTACTGAGCCGAATCTACAAGTCCCTCCCTTCTTTTCGTCTAATTGTTTTGGATTCTCCAAGGGCCTCCTTAGCCGTAGCAAAAATCTATGTTTGTGACGGTTATAGCTCCAGAGTGCCAGAATTGAGCAAAGCAAAGAGTAGAGGACTACTAGGAATGCTATAGAAAATGCCATTTCAAATCAGTATGCCATGTTTTAAATCAGGAATTGAGCAAAATTAAGAGCAGAGGACTACTTCTTCAATCTAATAAAGAGCAGAGGATTGCTTCTTCCCTAAATCCTTCTACCAATCTAAGCAACATAAAAGGCACAATTTATGAAGAGATCAAAGAAGCTACAGTCACGGTCACTTGTACGTCGCTAAGCATATCATCGATGGAGAAGCAGAAAATGGAGAATCAAACATCTGCGAAATAAGTTGATACATAGGAAACGAGATGATGATAGAGACATGCTACAAAAACAAGGAACTAGCTGATAGAAATGTATGCCCTACAAGCCAATCATATATGATATGATTCGACATTTCTAGAAATATCTTATTCAATTAATTAGGCAAATCTTCATTATAAGTTATTATTAGATGCGAATATAATAATGAAGTCCTTGATCAAATACAATGATGATTAAATCATGATGAGATCATGATAATAAGATTGATCATCTAGAGGTATTTGATCTAAATGTTCCTAGTCATAGGATACTTGAGACGGGACATCAAGGATCCGGATAGACTAGTGTATGTGATGTCTTCTCATGTGATGAGGACGACCGATCTTATTGGTCATTAGTGTGGAGACACTGAGATACACATGCAGGTGCTCATTAGTTGAATGAGTTCACTGAACTGACCGAATTAGAAACCCTGAATGGTATCTTACCGAACTGTCTATCAGGGTCTTCTATCATCATGGTTGCATGGTTGGACCTTTGACCTGAGTCGCCAAAGATGCCTTGTTGGGTGGAACTTGTGCTTTGACCATTGACTTATGGATCACAATTTAGATGGTCCTATATAGCGATGGATCGGGTACAAGGAAAATCCGATGGAGGCAATTGAGCGGACAACAAGGGATCATCCACTCTCGGTAAGTGAGAGTGAATGTCCTATGGGATAGTACTCTAAATCCCTGGCCAGGGTAGATAGGATAATTGGAAAAGGAGTTTTCCAATTGATCCAATTCCGAGTACATGATCCTATAGAGTCGGTACACTAAGGAGTTGACAGTCGATGCCGTACTCCTTTCCGACCGGGACATTGGATGGATGAGGGTTTATATCCATGTGGTAACTGATGATGGAAAGGCTCAATGGAGATGAGATTATCCCCATAGACATTTGGGATCATGGGATGTGGCTTGTACCCTTCATGATCGGTAGGCCGATTAATCTGTTATCGGATAACATATTTAATTAAATTAAATAGAATTGTTCTATTTTATTTAGGCCTCAACCAAATAGGTTATTGGGCCTAGTGGGTCACACACAAAAGGACTTATCCACAAGTACAGGGGCAAGGACATAATTTATAGAGATTTTGGGTTTTTATGAAAAATTCCATAATTCT
The DNA here is from genome assembly GCA_036172225.1 of Cryptocoryne crispatula var. balansae. Taxonomy (NCBI): domain Eukaryota; kingdom Viridiplantae; phylum Streptophyta; class Magnoliopsida; order Alismatales; family Araceae; genus Cryptocoryne; species Cryptocoryne crispatula. The sequence goes on along the minus strand of CM069919.1, from coordinate 38,971,408 downwards.
CTATAGATACTAATGCTTTCAGCCAAACCCAATCAAGCCAAGGGTGAAAACCACGTCCCAAGCCTCCTCCCTACCTTCTCCTCTCTCAAGAAGGTGTCCATGGTCGATGGAGCTCCGTTTGGGAAGAGTTCTCGAGGCCGGCGCGAAGGGAGAACCTGCTGTGGATGAAGTTCGTGTGGATACTGCTGGAGACCGGACACTTGAACGGTTTTTAGAGCTTAATAAGCTCATCTCCTTCCTCTCCATGGGATTATATGAATCCCTATCAGGTATATTCGAACCCGATTTGATCGGTTTTCGGTTTTCGTCGTTCGGTTCTGATTGAGACGGATTCTAAAAGAACCCATAGGAATCGTCGCTTCCGCTGCACCAAATTTTAATGGACGATTCCTTACACTAGCAACTAGTGCAAAATAATGGTGGGTAGCAACGATTGAGGGGACAAAAAATAGATGAAGTGCAGGTGAACAAACCCTGTGAGATCCTTCGTGCCAACGATAGGAATGTAGATGACGACGCAGTAGAAGGAAGGTCCCTCTCTCTACTTATGGGATGCGCAGCTACGCTACAAGCACTGTTCACCTTCCCCCCTCTGCTTTTGGGATGTGCAGTTGCATTACAGTGTGCTATTCACAACTCGTTGGGATGCTCACAGCTTGTCTGGATGCTGCTCGCGCTTTCACTGGAGATTGTTGTTGCCGTTGTGTCAAGATGTTGCCATTGTGTTGGGATGCTGCTTGCTACTCACAGCTTGCTGGGATGCTGCCAATGTTCTTAGGAATGTCAATGGTTACCGATTATCTGATTATCTGACATGTTTGTTAGTTAACGAACAGTTAATGGATAGTTTAAATTTTTGAATAGGCTATCCGTGTTTGTTTACCGATTAACCGTTATCTTAGCGGATGTGGTCATGGATACACTATAAACCGAACCCGAAAATCATTATCCATATTTGTTAATTAATTCATAACACAATAACTCACCATCTATGACATCTAAGCATATATATGTTCAATCTAGAAAATCTTATTGTCCTTATTTCTCTGGTTCACCCTCCTCCCTGAGATCTCAACATTGAACAAGCCTTGCCCTGACGTCTGATAGCGATGCTTCTTCCTCTTCCACTTCCTAACGGTGCAGTCCACATACGTGACAATGGATTCTTCCCCTCCCGCCGAATTTGACATCCCGAGAGAATTGCCATACTGGAGAAACTCATCAACAGTGTGATCAGCCGAATGGCCGATGATGACACAAAATAGAAAAAGATATTGCAATTCCACTAAAAGATATTTCACTTTTACTGTATATCAACTATCTTATATTTTATGTTGGACATGTACTATTTTGAATATGTAACTAAGATTTTTCTTCTATCTCATATTTTATGTTGCACATCTAATTATTTATTACAGACTCAAAAATTATTTTTACTATAAACATGTAAATTATTTTTTGGTATCTCATATTTTGTGTTAGATATATAATTAAGAATTTTCTTCCAGTACATTGTTATAAATAGATGTTTTTACTTGTAATATGTATTTTTTGTGTGCGTTTCCATCAATAAAATTAATTTTACTTTTTTATTTTGCTGGGTTGTATCGTACATATGTTATCTCTTTATATATTCGATACCCGTCCGTTATCCGACCTTAAACCATTTATAAGTGGATAGAACAATGTGATTCGCGGATACATTCAATACCGATAGTTAACGAACAGCAAGTTGATACACCTTTTCTTTATAGGATATAGATATGGATAATACCATTATTCAATCCGTATCCTACTCGTTGACATCTCTAATTGTACTTACTCTAGGGCTCTAGTCTCCCGTGATGGACTGATAGGCTTTTGATGGGCCAGATCAGTGGGCCATCGATCGAACAGAAACGGGGGCCAAGTTTATTCATTTAGCCCGTTTAACTTGAAGGGTTTGAGCCTAGTCTGTGTCCTAATTTTTGACGACGGGTTAAACCCACCCATTTGACAGACCTAGACAGCAGTGGAAGCCTAGCCTATCCACCATCGTTTGCTGGGCCTGCTTGCTTTTGTACTACCAATGGCGTGTAGTTTGATCAAGTGCCATTAATTTTTAGTCAGACGGGTCATTAATTTTAGTTAGTTTCTGGTTGGACACGCTTTCCACCTACGTACAGATTCAACCACGTAAGTAGTTTATTTTTCTGAGGGAAATCATTTTCTTTTCGAGTAATTAATTAGCCGATATTAATAATATTGTGTGCGCTTCCAAAACTTGTTGGTCATCCGCGGGCCGAAGAAATTGTGAAGTACGGACAAGATGATACGCAGGGGTTGGCCCGTAGACGCGAGTGATGCCAGCAGCTTCGTGTGGGCCGCCGGTTGGCAGCGTTCACGAGGACGAAACAGCCGGACCTGTCCAAACCTCCCGCGGTAGCGGGGGGTTGATCTGTGTAAGACACGTGACTACGACTCTTCTTGGACATCGGAGGTAGAGATGTCAACGGGTCGGATACGAGTCGAATAATAGTATTATCCGTATTCGTATCTTATAAAAAAAGAAGTATCCACTTACTATTCGTTAACTATCGGTAATGGGTGTATCCGCGAACCGCATTGTAATATCCGCTTAAAAACAGTTTATGGTCGGTTAACGGTCAATTAACGAATATATAAGTATTACTAGAAGGTACCTAATATATACAAAAAAATGTTAGCTTTCTCCTAACATGTATACTTAAATATCGTAGTAAGATAATACAGAGATATCATGTATACTAGAACCATGAAGTAAATATTTGCCAAATAATATACCTTTGCAACAAAAGTAGGGAATGAACTTGACCTGTGATCCAAAATAACTAAGCAACATAGACGATTGCATACAATGGCTCACGTCTGTCAAGTTCATGAGAATGTTCCAAGACGAGAGCGAGAGAGGGGTGACAGTGCTGCGGGTGAACCAGAGGAGAGAGAGAGTTGGGAGCCTCGCGGGCGCCACGCGGACGCCACGCGGACGCGGACGTTGTTGGGTCGTCTACCTGAAAATCGACAAAAAACGCAGCTATACGAACAGATTAAAAATTAAATAAATGAAGTTAGAAACATAGCCTGTCGGGTCGAAGCGCGTGATCGCTAGAACTAAGAGTTCTATTGCCAACCGACGTGCGGTTCTCACGGCAACGTCCTCCTAGAGATACGACGACCCTCGGGTAGGCGAAACCCTTCTCTCCCGTCAGCACGTCCTTCAGGAGAGCTATGCGAACCGATCTTGCTTTGAGTGCTTCTAGCAAAGAAGAAGAAGAAGAAGAAGAAATCCTCGGAGCGATGGAAGCAGGAGCCGAGAGAGAGCGAGAGCGAGAGCAGGCGTTTTGGGCGAGAGAGCACGCGTACGCAAGAGAGAGCCAGCCTAAAAAGAGGGATAAAAAATATCCTCTTTTTAACGTTGGAAGCCTTCCAACGGTAAGAGGCTGAAAACTGGGAAACTGCCGCGCGAAGACCGCATGCGCGGGACAGTCACCCAACGCGTCCGTCGGGTGACCTGTTCGTTCCTTTTTTTTATTTTAAGAAAATACTTTAACAGACGTCGCTAGGCGCAACAGTGCAGCCGAGGTCACACCGGCCACCCAAAACCAACAGGTCCATGACGTAGCCGCCGGCCGCCACGTCAAGGTGAAAGTGCAATGATGCAACAGGTAGGGCGTCGGGCAAGGAAGAACGAACAGGCAGAAGTTGAAAGGTCGGACTCGGAGATTCTCACAAATTAATTTTAGGGTTTTTGAGATTGACATATTTCTTGAACGTTAGATGCTGATATATTTTTAACCGTTGGATCAAGTTTTACTTAACGGGTTCGGAAACGGTTTATCGGGTTCGGTTTATACTGTATCCGTGACCGTATCCGATAAAAAGACGGATAATCGGTAAACGGCTAAGGATACTCTATTCGGAAATTTTTGATGATCCTTTAACCGTCCATTAAGTTAACGAACGGGTCGTATAATCGGATAATCCGCTACCACTGACATCCCTAATCGGACGGCCACCGGTAGGTGAATAATTTATGCTATATATTTCGATAATTAGTAATATTTGTATTTCTCTGAGTAATTAATTAGAAATCGATCATGTACGAAATAAAATATACATTATAATATTTTAATTTATGAATATGTTAAATGATTAAATCAATAAATTATTAATAACGTTGATTAATTGTTTTTTAGAGATTAGATTGAAAAAAATTATAAAATTAAATGTATTCCGTTAAGAATAAGTCGCGGATAGATAATTTTCGTTGAGAAGACCTTTAATCAACACTGTTATTAGATTAATCAATTATTTATTTAGTCAGTCGTTACATATAATATTAAAACATGTCTCAATCAAAAAATTTGGTGTGTCACTTAAGTATGTAAATATGTTGTGTGTGATATCGGATGTCAAGTCTTAAAAAAAGTAGATTGTAACTTCTAATTTATAAATATGTTAAACAATTAATTCAATAAACTACCAATAATCCGTCCGTTGAACAAGACGTATATGCAGATAATTAATTAAAACTCAGTTTTTCTTGACTTATCTTTTTATCTTTTTTGAAGGCTGTCCGCTTTCAAAAGTTATTGACGAGGGTAGCACGCTTTTCCCGTCAAAGACTGCATAATAGCACCTCCGTCAATACATTTTGTTTTAATTTATTTTTTATTATAAATTATTTTTGATTAACCTGTAAAATATGGTTAGTTCTTCTGATACAAAAAATTTAGATTACAAAATAAGTCAATCCAACAGGAAGTGATAAGAAAATTAATACTAAAATCAAAACAAATATATATTTGTTATGGAATTGTAATTTGATTTTGGTAAAAATCAATAGATTGAAGATAAAATAATAATAATAATAATTTTTTAATTTCAGTTTCGCTCCAAGTCCAATTTCGTCATGGGAAATCGGATAATTTTGTATATCTACAACACATATTTTTTATTAAATATAGTAAAAAAATTTCATTTTACTATCAAAATTTATTAGTATTCCTACATCATCCTTTAATCATTTATATAATTTTTTTTATATTATTAATTTATACATATATATTAATTTTATAAAAATTGGAATGACATGTTAATTCCTTGCTAAAATTTTTATAAATAGTTAACTAAATCATATTTTATGAATACAAATTGTAATGACATTTTATAAAATTTTGATAACATTAATATATGTGACACAATAATAAATACGATGATCAGTTGACCTTACACACACTACAAGAAATCAGACCTTTATCTACTAAAACACTTCCCATTGGTAAGGTTTGTTAGGTAAAAATAGTTGCTACTTACTCCCTATGCCTACTAAAAATGGTTTCGTAGGTAAATTTATCATTACTTACAAAATACCTACGGATAACGCGTCGTACGTAAATAATATATCCACAGATTCAATTTGAACTGCCCATTAAGATATAATCTAATGACCTATATTTATTCTCTTCTACCCTTATCTTCACCGTCCATTTGCAACACATCGACATACCAGATTTTAGTCAAATCCTAAACCCTCCCGATCCTCTCCCACCTCATCGCGCTTAGCCCTAAATCGACCATCTCTTGTGGGAACACTCCGACGCGGCACCTTCGGTTCATTCTCCTCCGACGGCAACCCTAGGCCTTGCACCCTTGCATCAACCATCCGCGTTGTCCCCTCCTACTCCTCCAAGGTCAACTCCCGCAAGAAGCCCTCAAAGCTGTGTCTCCGTGAGAACCCCCCGAAGGCAAGTCCCCGTCTCGTCTCCTTCTCCTATGCGCGAGAAAGCTCATCGCCTATTTCTCTTTACGAAGGTGGTTTTTCTTATCCTGAGCTCTTTCTATGTAATCATCTGTACAAACCCCTTGGTCGTCAACTCTTAGTGTGCTTAGTCCTTCGTGGATCATCCCCCCTCGAGGTCGATTTCGCATGTTTGCCATTTTTACTTTGGAATGTCATCTTTGGTCTTACAAGCCCTATGTCATGATAGTCGTGAGGAGACGAGACATCTATGAACTATAGTGGCGTCTCTTTGTTCAGAGCACAATGTAGCAATTTCATCTTCTCTGCCCTATGTAGTGTTCTCCTACTAGTGTCCACAGATTCTTCTTCATGTTGTGATAGGATTATTCATAAGTTTTAAATTGTTTATTTCTGGTATATCTCGATTTTCATTTGTATTATTCATAAGTCTTAAATTGTGTGTTGTTGGTAGGTTCTACTACAAATTGTGTGTTGTTGGCCTTATTTGGCGTATTGCTCTCTTGTTGAAGACATATTTTGTTTAGAATTTGCTTGATGTACATGACTTTATTACCTTGCTGTATGAACTATGTAACTAACATGTTTGCATTCTGATAAATTAGGTCATAAGCGAAATTAGCAAGGGATTTACAAGTGTTAACAAATATTTTCAAGCACAAAATGAGGTAATACATGTTTGTTTACAACGATGGATGTTTATGAGAACTAGTGTCTTAGGCAGATAGTGATTTGATGGATTCTATGAACTGTTTGATTTTAGTGTAATTAATGTTTGCATCTTTCTTTATAGTGATATGGATTTGAGTTGGATGGATTTACCAAAAAATGTGGTTGGTTACTATGATGTTGTTGATAAGTTTCTCGATTTTGCATTTGCAAACTTACCACCAAGTCATCACATTAGATGTCCATGTGTGAAATGTACATGTTTGAATAAATGTAAAAAAGAGATTGTTAGATAGCACTTGTACATTGATGGTGTTATAAAAGACAAACATTTCTGAAAATTTTATGGTGAAAGACTAGGTCATGTTAAGTTGGAAGAAAGTCAACATGATTCAAATATGCATGACATGTTAGCTAATGCTTTTCCTATGTATAGTGGTGAAGCAACAAATGATAAAGATTCTGAAAGTGTTTTTGCATTGTTAAATGATCTCAACTAACCGATTTATCCTGGATGTAAAAAGTTTAGCAAACTTTTATTTCTCATTCGGTTGATTAACATTAAATGTATGGATGGAATGAGTGAGAAGCATTTCAATATTTTGTTGAAGTTATTGAATGGCATTCTCCTTAATGGGTCATTAATACCGTCGAGCTTTTATGAGATTAAGAAGATACTTGATAAGTTAGGATATAGATATAATAAGATAGATGCGTGTCCGAACAATTATATATTATATTGGAAAGAAAATGAGAAGTCTGAATGTTGTCCAAAATGTGGAGAATCGTGGTAGAAGTCTTATAAATCAAGTAAAGTTGAAAAGAAGAAAAAAGTGCCTCAAAAAATTTTGCGTCATTTTTCACTCATTCCATGGTTGAAGAGACTATTTACATGCTCAAAGACTTCTGTCAACATGAGATGGCATGGAGAGGAACGTGAATATGATGGTATGCTAAGACATCCTGCTAATTCTCCATGCTGGAAAACATTAAATACCATTTATGATTTCGGGTTAGAAACTCGGAATGTACGCCTTGGATTAGCTAGTGATGGGTTCAACCCATATGGAAACATGAACGTCACTCACAGTACATAGACAATGTTAGTTGTACCTTATAACTTACTACCTTGGGAGTGCATGAAAAGTACGAATATTTTGATTTGCCTCCTCATTTCTAGTCCAAAAGGTCTCAGTAACAATTTTGATGTTTTCTTGCAACCACTCATAGAGGAACTTGAGATTCTCTAGCATGGTGTTGATACCTTTGATGCCGCTAAAGGTGAGATATTTTTTTTACGTGCAACACTATTATAGACTATTAACGACTTTCTAGCATATGCCTATATGTCAGGTTGGAGTACAAAAGGTCGATTAGCTTGTCCTACTTACAATAAAGACACATGTTCAATTTGGTTAGAGTGTAGTGGTAAATTTTGTTACACTAGTCATAGGAGATGGCTTGGAAACAACCATAAATTTCGAAAGATAAGTAAGCAATTTGATGGTCATGAAGAATGGGGTGAAAAGTCATTGATGTTGTCTGGAGATGAAATCCTACGTCAATTAGGATATTTTAATTCACGTGTTGTAAAAGGAGACACAAAGAAGGTAAGAAAGAGGAAGAGACGAACTAAGAAGGGGGATGGGAACAAGTATCTAGGGTGGAGAAAAGTCAATATTTTCTACAAGCTACCTTATTGGAAATCTTTGTTGCTCCACCACAACTTAAATGTGATGCATATAGAGAATAATGTATGTGAGAGTATACTAAGCACTCTTCTATCGATTGAAAGAAAGAATAAAGATGGCTTGAAAGCCTGTCAAGACTTACAGAAGTTGGGAATAAGAGCATGTCTTCATCCACAAGAAATAGGGTTAAGTAAAATATTGCTTCTACCAGCACAATTCACATGTAGTAAGCAAGAAAAGAAAAAAAGTTTTAAGTTCTTTCAATCCGTGAAGGTTCCTGATGGATATTTCTCTAATATTGCAAGACGATTTCTCAATAAAGATAATAAGTTATGAGGGCTGAAGACACACGACTACTATGTGATTATGCAATAATTACCTTCCAATTGTTGTTAGAGCACTCTCAAATATTCATGTATCTTCATCACTAAGTGACATTTGTCACTTTTTTTAAAATATATGTTTCAAAGTTGCTTCCACCGAAGACTTTTATCAACAAGGCCTACATGTCGCAAGGGTATTATGTCAACTAGAGATGATATTTCCTTCGAGTTTCTTTGATATAATGGTACACTTAATCATTTATTTAGTAGATGAGGCTAGGATTGCTAGGCTAGTTCATTATAGATGGATGTACCCATTCGAGAGGTATCACATTCACTTCTTTATGTAAATTTTCCATTTAAGATAAATCGATGTTCATTGATGTTATTTTTTCAGGTATTTGGGCAGATTAAAATCTTATGTGAGAAATAAGACTTATCCGGAAGGGTCAATTGCTGAAGGTTACATTATTGTTGAGACAATTACATTTGCAACTCGATATCTTAATGATAATGTGAAAACATGGTTAAATAAGACTGATCGACAAGTTGAATACAGTTCAAAAAATGTGGACTGTGAATGGGAAGTTTTTATGGAGACCTGTTGGCCGTGTGGGATAAGTACAATTGGCAAATTACAAAATAATGAGCTGGAGGAAATACATAAATATATCATATTCAATTGTACAGTACTCAACAAATTCATCAGGTAAGCTTATGTCAATTCAAACTTTTCATTCACTATATGAAATATGAATATTGCAGGGATCACATGGCCGAAGTTAAAGAAATATCACCTGGATTGCACATGGATGAAGTGGAACACATTCATACATCCACATTTATCAAATGGCTGAAACATAAAGCAATTATCCTTGATTCTTATAATTATATTTTTAAATGATACGGTGATCATATGATGCCATGATTTTTTTCTATTTGTTCACTGTTATCAGGTGCATAAGTTGCAAGAGTTTACTAAGGGAGACTTATCACCTTATCTCCTTTCGATTAAAGACTTTCCTAGTGATATGGTCAAGAAGTATGATGCATGCAATGTTAATGGTTGCAGATTTCACACTAGAAGCCTTGAACAAAGACGAATTACCCAAAACTCAGGTGTTGTGTTGAGTGCAACTACCCCTTCATCCACTAAAAATGTTGAAGAGAATGTTATTTACTATCGTGTCCTTGATGAGATCGTTGAAGTCAACTACTATGGACACATGAGGGTGGTATCATTTAAGTGTGATTGGATAGATGTGCAACAAGGGGTGAAACATGATGGACCTCTTATAATAGTGAATCCATCAAGTAAGTTAAGAACAACTGAACCTTACATCTTAACATCACAAGCAGAGCAAGTTTGGTTTGTTGAGGATCTTAAGAACATTGGTTTGTTTGTGGTTCGCAAGACAAACTCACGTGATTTTTACAACTTATTGGAATCTACTTTTGAAGAAGATGTTGAATTCATAGATTTACAGCCCATTTGTCATGACCAAACGTCAAGCATCTAGCATGATGATGATCATGAGGAGATGATGCTTCATAGATCTGATATAGATGGCATTGAAGTGTAATGTAAGTCATTATTTATTATTTATGTTTCATATTATTTATTGATATAACATTTTCTATATATTTTCTAATGCTGGTAGCCCAAAATTCCACAGATTTTTAAGCCTAAAAATTATTAAGTATCTTCCTAACCTCAGCACTAGCCTTTCTTCCACCTTCTCTCTTCAGAAGTTCTTGCAACTTTGGGTAAATTTGAATAAGAAGCTAAAATACTATCTATACATTGATGGCCATTCACTTGTATTGAAGACCCTTCATCCTATCGGCTCTACCTTCTCTCTTTAGAAGTTATTGCAACTTTGAGTAAATGTGAGTAAGAAACTGAAATACAATCTATGCATTGATAAATGGTACTATCTATAAAGAACTTTTTGCTTAAAGACCAATAAACAATAGGTATATATTATTTCATTTCATAATTCATTTTTATGTATCGTCTTTGTCTGTGCAAGGTAGACAGCTAATACATATCCAAATAGCCAAATGAACCCAAAGACTATGCAACTTAACTCAAAGTTGTGTTATCAAACTAGGACTAACTTGGTGGAGGACAAGTAAATGATGTGCTTACAAGTTTCCAAAAGCATGATATGTAGTTAGTAAATACCATCTAAAATGATTAAGTATAATGTAAAAGTTAATTTACAGGTTTGTCCAGAATAATCATAGTTTCTGACTTGCACATTCTTTTGCAGGTTGGTTTGTATATCCCTTACCAACCACTTGAGGACCTGTTTCTCGGTTGAAAATGGTTTTGATGGAATGACCCAATCATTTGGCTATCAGTCTTTTACAGATTAATGTGTCAGATGAACTCTTCATTTTAAATATCTGTTTTACACTGGTCACCTCTATTTTAGAAACATAAAGCTACCTTTATCAATTGATACTCATATGTCCTTTATCAAAATTGTCCTTTATCAATTGACTTGTTTTGTCTTTATCAGTGAATGAAACATTATGTTATGTAATCTCTTTGCCTCCACTTGATTTGTTTTGTCCCCATTTGATATGTCCTTATGAAAAGCCGTTGATTTGTTTTGTCTTGATCAGTGGATGATACATTATGAGTGGTAATCTCTTTGTTCCCATTTGTTTTGTCCCTATTTGTTTTGTTATGCAAGCAAGGGGAAGAAGATCATGGAAAATCTATCTTACAAGTTGGAATGTGCAAGCTCAAAGAAGAAAGGCTTGTGGGGGCTTGAAACCTTAGTTGTTAACACACTACCCAAAAAAATAAAGCACATTGCAGACATCTATGATCTTCCAAAGTCATTGAAGAAGAAGATGGACTCTGATCTTTTTCAGAATTTTATGGAGTACATAATCTTCCCTAATATTTCCCTATTTTGAAGTCATATAATCCTTATTGCCTAAAAGAAACCATCCTATGTAGAGTTTGAAAGTTGACTTTTACACATGAAAGATTTTTGATATACTTTGTTGTTTCTCACATGTTTTTTTTTTATGTAGAGGAGGTTCTTGTCACATTTTGGAGGGGCTATATGTTTCCATTGAGTGACTAGTTTCTGATGTATTTATGAGAAAAATACTTCAGGATTGTATAGTCAACTAGACAACCCTTTGTTTAACTATTTTTTCTTGTCTTTATTTGCATTGATGCTTATTAATCATTTCTTTCAATATTAATTTTAGACAGATTTTAGGAAGAAGATGATTTACTGTAGTGATTTCTTAGCACATTTTCTAATTTTTTATCTATTTTCTTTTGCAGCCATATGTGGGTCCAACTACGCATGACCTATAGCACTGCTGTAGTAATAGTAGACTATCTTTTATTTTCTATGTACCTTAATGATAGCCGTAGGATTATAGAACAGTAAGGGGTAAAGAGGTGTTCTAAAAAACTTATGTTATTATTCCCATAGTTGATGGGTACGTACATGATAGTAGATGTCAAGTTCATGTATTTTCATTTCTTACTTACTAATGAGAAGTATATGTGTAGGGAACACTAGAGATTGCTCTTGTTATGTAATCTTGCTAATTCTTTTATGTCTGACTTTGGCCCTTGTATGATTCTATTTGATTCTCTCATCTTGACTGAGCCACACAAGCAAGAGCCAGTCATAAGAAGGCAAAAGTTCAAACACTTTATATATTGTGTTTACTTTTCAAGTAAAAATGTGATGACAACATTACTCTTTATTTTAGATTCTTGAAGGATTTGTACCAGTCAAAGGGAAAGATGGTCAAAAAGAAGAGCCTTGCCTCTATCCCCTTTTATATACCCAATGTACTACTTGAAAGGGCATTGATTCATCTATTCTACCTCGTTTCTCATTATTATGTGTATTGACATTTGTATCTTTTAAGTACCCTAACAACGGGACCACTTAAAGTGTAGATTTTTCGTATTATACTATTCATATCTCTTTTTAAAAAATACTCCAGATACTTTCTCTTGGTTAGAATATCCATACTTTGTACGAAATTTTAACTCATCGGTTTGTCCGATTTTCAATCCTATATTACCAATATTCATGAATTGCTAATTTGCGTAATTTCTTGCAGATTTCCAAAAACTGGTTAGGGTATGCTGAGATGGACACATTTATCAACAAAGTACTTGCCCATGCTCAACAAGAAGATATGTTTATCACCTCACCTGATGCTTCAATATCCTCTTCGACAAAATCAAGAGAATCAAATGAAAATACCCTTAAAGTGGAAGGTATTTCGGAAGATGTTCTTGTTGCAGGTGATCTTGAAGTGAAGAGATCACGGGGCCGCACATACTGTCGGCATGTGCTGGCATTGGAGGATAGCAAAGTTATTTCTGTGGAGTGGAATGAGGTTGGGTAATGTATTGGAAATGGTGGAAGGTCATTAAGGACATTTTTGGGGACAATTGCAAGGAATAGTAAAAAATGCCCCATAAATGTTGCATCATGGGATAAGATGCCTGAACAAAATATTGTCGATATTTGAGATTTTATCAAAGTGAAATTGGTCTTTTTCCTTGTCTTACACTTTGATGGTATACATTGTAAAGTCAAGGTGATTTCTTTTTTTTTTTCCAAGACATTTTCAGTGATGATTCAATAAATAACCTGATTGTAAATGTTTTTATTTATAAAAAAGAAGTGAGGCTAACCAAAAGAACAAAGGACTACAAAAGATTTTTCATTGTGCTGGCAGTAAATCGTTTGCAAATATCAGGAAAGAGGAGGTTAATGTCTCTTATCTTATCACTATGTTATAATAACATTTTTTGGTATAACTATTCTGGCTTAATTGTTATGCTGTCATGTGTAAAATTTTAGGCTACTAAAACCGTTGTGAACGTGGATAGAACGGATATTTTTATTATTACACATATGAGGAAAGAAGGAAAGACAGTTAATGAAGAATGTGCCCTTGCAATAGTAAGTATATAGTGATTTCAATATATTCTGTTATGCTTGCCATCATATATCTTTTTTAATTACATTTATGTTCTAAATAGGAGAAACTCAAAGCTTACAAAGAATCTCAACCATCTACTAGTTCATTTCCATTGGCATCAAAATGTGATGTCTTCACTAAAGTCATTGGAGGGGACAAAAACGGGAGAGTTAGGGGTACTAGCATTACATCTTCACCACACCATCTTTGGAAAGAGAACACTAAAACTTCACAATTTGAAAACAAAAGGTTATATGAATGTCTGCAAGTTTTATAATCCAAAGTTGTTAAGCTTGAGGCAAAGCCCCAAGAGGTAGATAATTATTCTCATCACTCATATTAATGTACGTTACACATTTCACATTTACGTAAGAAACTGTATAACATTTTATAATTTTTTTTAATATTTTACAGTCTGGATTGCACTCTTCGGCCACAAGCAAGTTGTCAACGTCAGCTGAAGATAAAGTATTTCTTTCACTTATGCTTAACTGTTAAATTGCCAAAATTAAATTGATAGCTACATGTCTAATTAGGTATTCCAAGTCTGCCTTTCAAGTTTCTGGTTTGGGATTTTAAACATTGGGGATTTGCCTTTAAATTTCAGATCTCATTTTTATTCTTTTCACTTTATATTCTAATTAGGATATTTTGATTAGTACATTGTAGATTTTTTAAAAGCCTAAAACCTAGAACCGACAAAGGTTCACGTCCGCCTCAGGGGTACCCTCCTCACCACAAAGGGTCTCCCATATGTATCTCACAAGGTCCACCATGAAAGGTGGCCTAAGACCCACCTCCGAGCATAGCCCATAGTAGACCAATGAGGTATGTAAAGGGACCTCTCTAGAGTGTATGCAATCCCCAGGATGTTACAAGAGGGAAAATCCGAAGTAATGCTTGAGTTTCCCCAAGTAGTCACTATAGGACTTCCCTGTCATGGGGCGGCCATGAACATGTAGGCCAGTGATATCTGACATGTCTTCCAGTGATGGCACCATATGCCCCATGGGAATAGGAATGAGTGAGAGGTGGAATCCCACCTCTTCCTCATCGCCTGGACGAATGGGAGGCCCTTCCAAAGCAGCACACAATAGAAGAATGGACTGAAGCCCATCTCCTCCAAATGCTGGCACGGGAAAGGCTGGAGTGCCTCATATAAGATGCCCACCAACTCCCAAGAGATCCGAGAGTGTATCTTCTTCTACAATAAAAGAAAAATGCATGTTAGTCCATTTTTCCAAAAAACAATTATAAAAAAAGATTATGCATGCTTATTGGCACAACTGGCTCCACATACTTATCCGGGGTGGCAAAAGTATCCCCTTCGGTAAAATCCTCGTCGGACGACAGAGGCGTCGGGGCAGAAGTGGAAGCCTCCATATGGGATGAGCGGGAAGCACGTATATGCCGCACCATCTGTCAATAAAAGGGGATAAAATGACATTAGAAAGATGTCTGAACATCATGGGAGGTGCCCCGTGTGATCCAGCATCGAGCTAACCGATTCTCAAGGGACCAGTCGACCCAATGTCGGGTCACTCAGGCATCCGTATGTTGGGACACCCAAGCATCTCGTTGGGACACCCAGGCATCCAGGTGCTAGGTTGCCCTGACGGTCCACTGTTGGGCCACCTAGCTGGGCGGCCTGATGCCAGGCTGCCCAAGCGACCCGGCACCTGGCCACCCATGCAACCCAACGCCAGGTTGCCCAGGCGACTCTTTCACCGTTTTCTTTCTACACCAACTTCTGATCCCAAAAATTCTCACACCTACGGAAAGAGAAAACTACGATCTACAAAAATCACAAAAGGAGTAAATGACCTTGGAGATCGTAGGAGAAACAAAAAACTACGGAAGTCCCACATAAAATTTTTAGCTAAATATTACCAACAGAACGTGTGAAAATAAATGACAAACCCAACCCTTATATATAATAACAGTGAAAATTTTGTCTTTCATCTAAAAAATCTATAAAAATCACTAAAAAATAAGAAAAATAGAAAAGTCATGAGAGTACTTCTCGACACAATGTTTGGTGCACAAAAAGTCGAACTGGTCTGGTAACCGCATTGCACCGGGTACCCAATGTGTCAAGAAAATGAACTTTAGTCTCAATCATTCAGTCATGACAATCATCTTGGCAAGACAATCATACTAGAATGACAATTGTTTTTCTTGCAAAAAAAAGTAAACTTTGTTCATAAAACAAAATACTCCAACACATAAGCTGCTTCTTGTACATTGCAATGCTAACTTTTTTATAGGACAAACCCTAATCTAGGATGACCGATAGAAAAAGGATGTAGTTTGCAAATCTATCAAGGCCATGAAGCTCTCCATGAGATGCTGAGGCTAACTGATAGGATTGCCAAGCAGACTGAACCAAGAGGAGATGTCTCCCGTCAGCCTCCGACCACCTTGCCCTAATCCTCATGATTGGGGAACAAAGAAGAAGACCGCGAATGGCCACATTTAGCTGGAGAGCACAACGATGAGAGTTCTATAGGACAAGGGAACTGGCCGTCACCAAAAAAAGCTCTTTGCTTGGAACAAGGCATATCTGAAAAAAGGTCCGAAACACTGACTACAGGAAAAAAAAGAAGTGCTGATGAGAAGCGACCTCAAAATGCTCTCACTAGCTACACCTCTATCGAAAACCAGGATAATGATCCCAAACACCGCTCCCCAATCCTATTCATCTTACCACATCAGCCAAAGAACTATGGGAGAAGGAGCTCGGGAAGCCAGGGGTAGCTGTCGTAAACCTGAAATGCAGATCAACCCGACAACTGAACAACAAAAGGTTGCCGGAGAATGGATGACCCAAACTAGCCTCCGTTAGTCCCTAATAAAGGAAACCAAGAACTAACATAGCCAGGAGCTAGTTGCCCCATATGCCCTCCACACGGGCGAGCTACCTGGGACTAATAATGTCATTCCCGAAGGGGTACAAAACAGTAATCACAATACATATCACGGCCCCCATTAATCCAGAGGCTGATTGCTTTGCATGGTCTCCAGTATAATCCAAACAAGACAGGGTCCAACAATACAAGTGAGATAAGCTAACCCCCTCGCTGTCTAGCAAGGCAATCGCCTATGAGAGAGGCACAATTTCTGTAACACCAACAAGCTAGAGCAAACCATGGGAAGTACAAAGAAATTTGCCAATTGATCCATCTCGCTGGCATCCAAACCTAAAAGAAGCTCCACTTCCTCCAGGAGAATGGAACATTCAAAGTCAGTAAAAAGAAATGTGTGGGTTTCCAGATGCCACCTCTCTACCAAGGACCCTAGCATCATAAAATCCCAGTGGTAAGAGTGAATACGTTGGAAGTGACCAAGGATGCCCCTTAAGCCCCAACCGTGTAAGATCTTCGTAGAGTGGCGCGTCAACGCTCGGGTCAAGTGGTCGGCCCAGGCAAACTGCCCAAGATGGTCTGAAGAAGGAAAATGTGGTAGTTCATGTACAAGGCACATGGAGTTAGCAAAGAAGCGAGTTTTGGGGTGAAAGATGACCCCCTAACCAGGTCACCTGGTGACCCGCTGAACGGGTCACCTTTTAGAACAACATGGGAGGGGGGCCTTCTTCAACCCCGTGGTCCAAACATTGTTTCTCCATGGAAATGAGAAAAATGAACAAAGATTAAGCCCCAAGGGATGAGAAAAATGGCAAGATGCTTACTTCATTACGATGAAGGCGACCCTGGAGGTGATCTTGTAGAAGCAACATCTGACTCACTGAGCTATGTCCAGCATAAGGCATGGTGGCAACCACCTAAAGCAAGAAAAAATACAAGGTTTTACACTCCAAGCAAGCTAAAAGAAGGGTGAATAGGAGAACCCATGGATTGGGGGGTTTCAAAGGCCTAAAAGTAGTGAAAGGAGGTACAAAGACCATCAACCCATTAATCTCATTAGTCAGAAGTAGCAGGCGACCCGTTGACCAGGTCACCTACGACCTAGTCCTAGCTGCTGGGTCGCCTGGAGACCTGACAACCAAGTCACCTAATGACCCCCTTGGCGGGTCATTTCCTATTCCAGAACCAAAAAAACTTGCCATTCTTTGGTTGAAAATCATGCATATGCTACACCGAATGTTTAAATAATTTGTGCATACATATTTTTAGCTAACACAAGTGCAAAAAGATAAATAAATCTCGACAATCAAGCACGGAGCGCCCAGAGCTTCTTCAAGTAACGTGCCTTGCAGGCTTCATCTTCCTCGGTTAATAAGTTAGAATATAAGACTATGAAGTGTTGACTTGTGGGATATCCTAAGAAAACTTCTGGATATTAATATACCACCTTTATGAATAAGCGTATGTGTTGCTCAGCTCACTATATTTCTAAAGGAAAAGCTTCTTCTCAAGAAAGATAGTGGGAGCAAGATATATATGGAAGATGTTCCAGTCCCACAACCCAAGGACACTACTATTAAGGTACTAGTTAATAATTACACAAGGACAATTCATAGGTCCTTACTTGTGTCCATTCAACCTAAGAGATATGTGGGACATATCTCTGATGGATGAAATGAGGCATAAGATAGAAAGGATATTGATCCTAGGATCTATATAGATGCAATATAAGATATTGATCTTAAAATAGGAAGAGACAATAAAATCTGATATAAACTTTATCTATTCTAATCAAGTTTAGAACTTGATAAATCCACCTGAGGATATAGAATCCATAAGAAATAAATGGATCACTAAAGAATAGATTGTAGTGGATTAGAAGGTAGAGACCTTCAAAGATGAGAATAGTTGAAAATGATATCATCTAAGTCAAATAGTTGACTATGATGAGATCTTTCACATATTCCATGGATTAATCCATTCGAATTTTGATTGTTACACACTTATGATTATAAGATAAGCTAATTAGATGTTAAGATAGTGTTCCTTTAAAGTATCTTGAGAAACAGGTGTATATGATACAACTATAGGGAATCAAGTACCAATAACATGCAAGAAGAGTGTGTATTAAGTTCATTTATGGATTGACGTATAACATCTCATAGATTATATATAAGATTTAATAAGATTAAATCTTATGACTTCGTTAAGAATGAAGAGGAGCCTTGTGTATTCAAGAAGATAAGTGGGAGTGCTATTAGTTTCTTGACATTTTATGTTGATGACATACTACTCATTAAGAATGAAGTAGGTATGCTATCATAAGTGAGCTTAACTATCAAATTAATCCTCCAAACATAATTTGAGTTTTGAGATCTATGGAGATAGATCTAAAAGCAATGCCCAATTAATATACGTAGTCACCGTAGTCAAAAGGTTTGACATGATAAACTCCAAGTTTCCTACCTATGTGGTGTGGAGTTAATCTCTCTAAAGTAATGTCTTCACTTCTTAAGAGATAAAGAGATCACATTAATAGAGCTCTTATGTCTTTGTCAAAAGGTCTATCATTAATGTGATGCTACGTACATGATGTGATAAATACTTTAAGTGTTATGAGCATTCATCAAGAAGATTCAAGTGAGAGTCACTAGATAGTTTATAAATATATCATTTAATACTTGAAAAACACTAAGAATGTATAAAAAATAAAAAAGATTTTTTTACGATATTTACATTTGATTGGGTCAGCCATGGCACATTTAAGTTTAAAACTATGTAATTCATAAAAATTACCAATCTTAATTATTTAAAATTCTCAATAAATAAAAATGATCATTT
Organism: Cryptocoryne crispatula var. balansae; assembly: GCA_036172225.1. Lineage (NCBI taxonomy): Eukaryota > Viridiplantae > Streptophyta > Magnoliopsida > Alismatales > Araceae > Cryptocoryne > Cryptocoryne crispatula. Next base: position 38,952,252 of record CM069919.1, on the reverse strand, counting down.
TCGGTCAGGAAAATAACTCCATATTTTTGATAAACTTAATGATTTCAGACAATTTTAGTTTCCACATAATAAACATTTAATCACTTGTTAATATACTTGAATAGTCTCTTTTTCACCGAAATACAACACGGAGACTGAGCCACATCCTCAAACCTACAGAACGCGTCAAAATCAGCGTAAGTGCGGTCGGCTGCTGAAGGCTTCATTTTCCCGTGTTCCCTCGCGCATGATCTTCTCCATGTACTCCCGTTTTACCTGTACTCAAGAGACACTCCAAAACACAACAGTTGAGACGTGGGGGATCTGCTCGAGATGACTCCCAGACAAGCCTGGGCCAACGACGGAAGGTGAAGGACAGCCGACATGACAGGAGACAAGCAAATACCCACACGACGAATTTTATGTGCAATGAAAAGAAGATTATATAGCTGGTCGAGCATGGCTCGACTGGCATGGACCCTGCGCCTGGGGACACAGGGCGGGGCTTCGAGGCCTCTCGGCGGCGTCAGCCGGGCACCCCCGAGGGGGGGTGAATAGTGAAGATAGAGCGGCTGCTCGATCCTTCGTCACCCGCGCGCACGGCAGGAGTTGGGGCCACTGGGCCACGTGAACAAAAAAGAAAAGAAAAGAAGATTATACGACTAACAACAAATAATCTGACACTAAGATTTTCCGTTAGTTGAGTCGCGCACAGCAGTCAAAGAGCACGTGAGTTCGGAAGCATGCACAAGCAGTGTGGTAGTCTCCGAGAGATGTTGCACAGGGAATGGTAACTGATTTTATTTATTTACTGTAGCATGTGGCCTACAAAAATATGGAATTTTAGAGATTCCATGGACGCTCTCCGGAAGGAGATGGGATTTTAACCATCGGACGGGAAAAAGAGTACAACGTGTACCACTTGGCGTGTATCAACTATCAAAGAGCTCCTCGCAGGCTGAAGCTTCACCGATTAACAAAAGCTCAATAGCGTGTATCAACTATCAAAGAGCTCCTCACCACTTCTCCCACTTGGTAAGGCCGAATCGGGCCATTTATTTGAAGCGGCTCCATGGCATTCGGAGGGTGCCCAGATAAGGAATAAATGTTACCTTCTTCTTAAAGGTAAACGGCTGCAAAGTCTCCAATCATAAGGTGTAATGCCACACCAAAAGGTTGCAGCAGCAGCAGCAGCAGCAGCGAGCCAATGTGAAACAAGGTCCAGCGACAAGAAATACCAGTCTACTCGTGAAAATCTTCATAAGGGGATGCATTCGACGAATCACTTTCAAAAGGTGTTGTCTCCTTGGGGGAGGATGGAAGTGAATCTTGCGGTTGAGATGACCCTGTTGGCAAAAGAATGTTCAGTTACACCCAGCTGAATGTACACGTAATGGAAAGAGACTAGTTAAATAGTATTCACAAAAGGAAAATTGCTGACGAATCAGATTAACTATGATTGCAATATAAAATTAAAAGTATGCTTTCTCTGCAAAGAATAAGAGAAAAATAGACTATATTTGGTGTCCATTCACTTGGTGAATAAATTTCACAAGAAGTCATTCGCAGCATATTATCTTTCATGATCACATTGTTCAATAGATCGGAATAGGAATTAGCAAGTAATTACCTGAACCCTTCTGCCCTCTGGTTCTGAACTTCCTTGTGTGCCGCCTTATGAGTTTCTTGGCTTTTGTTATTGTCAATTGTCTAGCAAATGGTGGGAATTCGACATCACTCTCGCTCAAGTCATCGTGAAGTTCAGAAGTTCCATCAGCTTCTCCTCTCATGGTTCTCAAGACAAATGCCGTTGCCCTGCGACGCTGAGAATTAAATAGCCCTCTTATAGAGGTGACAAAACCTTCACCAGCCCCATCACTTGGGCGCTTGAGCAAGGGTATAGGAAATTGATCTGATTTCCCAGGTTGACCTCCATCACTGTCGCTGAAATTAATATCTATGTCAGGAATACCTGTTCCACTGCCTTCTTCTTTTTGGCTTTGAGCCTTGTGCTTGAACTTCTTACCCTGCACAAGAAGTATATTATGATAGAAAAATGGCATGGTAGATGAAATTGAGATCGACCACAAAAGTTTTATGTAATAGTAAATTTTCACTAAAGTTGAAGGAGAAATTTCCAAAATATAAGACCAATATAGTTGTATGGTAATGAGTGCCCGAAACAAAATAAAAACATGCTTCCAAAATAACTATTGCTGAAATGAAAATGTTAAGATGGATATCTAGACATACTAAATTATATATAGTACAATATATTAAATAAAATGTGAAAGGAAGAACAATCATAGACAAACTGAGAAGATATATTAATATGGTTTGAACAAAATAACCATATAGCTAAAAAAACTCTACTGATAAAAGTAAAAAATATCAAGTTTGTAGAAAAAAAAGGGCGTGATAGACCTAATTAACCTAGACGAAGGTGATTCAATATGATTTGAATAATTTAAATATCTCAAAAGAAATAACCCTAAAACGATGAGTAAAAAAAAGAGAATTAATGACTGCCATCAAATAATTTAAGATGAAGACTACAGTTGAGTTGTGTTGCATTTGTTTATTAAAAATTTTAAAATTAATAAGACACTTCTATAGAGTTTAGAAAGTTTTAGATATAGTTACGCTAATAGACATATCTGAGGGTCATTTTGAAAATTTGACATAGCCTCTTTAAAGGGCTATCAGGTATGATAAGAAGAGTAAGTTGAATGACAATTAAGGCTGTTGCACAAGTGTGAGGTTCCATCACAAACTTCTGGCACAAGGACCTGGGGTGTGAGGCCCCCCTCCCTTCATCCCCCTTCATCTTATTCCTGTCACCAATGTTCCTCATCGTGTACTTGATGGTATGAAGGGAACAGGAAAGGGATAGGTACCAGCCTCCCAACACTCAAAGTGGAAGGGGGATGCCACAAGCTGGAGTGCTTGGGGAGTGATTGCTCAAATTCCTTGGAGAAGCCAGCACGGAGAAGTCTTCAAGCACCAAAGAAGCCCAACGCTCTAAAGGTCATGTTGTCTTTATCAGACAGCTATGAAATTAAAATAACAATGTTATTTATCAAACAATGATGAAATGAAAATTCTCAATTTCATTGCCATCAGTATTGTGCTACATTTTCGTGTCATAAATAAATAATTCATATGACATTATAACTGATGTCTTATATCTGGCCTTGCAAGTAGTCTTCAAGCAGAAAACAAGCAAACACATTATAGATCAACAGTTCAACATTGAACTAGTATAAATGTTGAACAGTACAATTGATCAATGAAGGAATCATTCTCAGTTTGACACATTTAATTTGTTCTGTTTCACTGTCAACTCATTGAGAAATAAACCCCATTTATAGGCCAAGTTACATACTCATGTTATATTATCAATAGGTTTAATTTTTGTCTGAATTTGGGCCCATCCTTGAGCCTAATCCATTCAAAAATAAGTCTATTTTTGTTGATAATTTCATAGCCCCCTGTATTGACAATTATTAGGCTGTATTTTAGTCACTTAATGAACCCATTTTATATTATTTTCGCATTCTATTTTATGCCATATCATTGAGCTGTCATTTGACTTACACATGGGCCCATTTATTGTCAGAAGATGGCCCACCTATTAGCTCACATGTGCAGCTCATGTTTCATACAATTAATGGGCTATAGATGTCAAGTCAAATAAGCCCATGTTCTGGAGAATTCTCCATCTGCCACCTCGCCACTTTCTAAAGCCTTCTCCAGCCCATCTTAAATGCCACAATCAGCTCTCTCTCTCCTCCTTATGCAAACCTGCAACATACTCCCGATGACTTCCTAAATTGAAGATGATCCATTGGAACCAACTCAACCCGAATCTGGAACCTTCCTCCCATTTGACTGGGTCCATAACCACCTGCTGAAAACTCCTAAAAGCAAGGAAGAGAGCTCCCACAATGCACTCCTACTCTCATGAAACAGCCAACACAAGTCTGTTACGTGGATTTCCAATGTTTTTAACCCTACCACCATTCAGAAAGAGATAAAAAAGGGAGAGAAGAAAGAAGAGGGGATCAGCCATCCTCCCTGCTGCTCCCACCTGCTGCACCTATGGGAAAGAACAAAGATGAGGTTGCCAGATGCTGGTGCCTCTGTTGTGATCCTCTCTTTGCCATCTGTTCAAGGAGGAGATGCTGATGAAGATCTTTCCTCCTCCTGCTGTGGTTCTAGTGCCCATGGGAGGAGAAGAAGATGGTGCTGGCCCATGCTCCTATGTCTGCTGAAGCTGGTGGAGACAGAAGGGGACACTGAACTCTCCCCCTCCCCTGGCTGCTGTCGCTTCTCATGGCTCATCTTCACTTGCTTCTGAGGCTCCTGCGACTGCCTACCTGCAGATAAGACATAGGAGGAGGAGGATATGAAGCAATGGAGGGATGCTACCTACTGTTGCTACCACTTGAGCTAGGAGGCTATTGCTGCAGTTTAGACCTATGAATGGAGGATGATGTCACAGCCATCTCCTACGAGCATCCACTCATGAAGCTGCACGTAGATGGCCATGATGCCATCCTATATTCCAGCACATCAAGATGAAGACAGCTGCAGCCTCTCCTTCACCGTCCTGTCTACATGCTGAAGCTGATGGAGACAGAAGGAGATGCCGAAGCCCTCCCCCTCTCCTTGCAGTAGTGGCTGCCCTTCTATCAGAACCTGCTGCTATGTCCATAGGCGGGCAAGGAGTTGAATCCTCCTCACAATGCTACTGCCTGCTGCTGCTGATGTGTGGTTTCAATTCCCCCTTGCTAATGTTGAAGATGGAAGAGGGATCACCTGTGGCCATCTGTGCGCCCTTGCAACAGAAACTTCCAGATCAACAGCTGTTGATCTCCCCCTACATCCAAGCCAAGGAGAAGAGGAGGTAGCAGAAGCTTCCTCCCTCCAATCTTCTGTAGCACCTGCTGCCACCGTGAATGGGTGGAGCACCCATGGGAGAAGAAGAAAGAAAAGGAGGGGGACTCTCCTAGCTCCCTGCCACAGGCTGCCAGGGCCCCTTTCTGCCACTGCCTCCTGCCCCTGGTTCATTGCCTATAGGAGAAGCTGGCCACCAGGGTCCCGCTCAAAGTAATGAGGAGCTGGCCGCCAGGGCCTGGTCTGTCAAGGCTTGCTAAGGCCGCAGGACCCTGATGAGATTCTTGAAGGGTCCATCCTCCATGGAGTAAAAGAAAAAAAATGGTAGGCAGCCCGGGCCAAGCAAGGAAGACAAGGAGGACTAAGACTGGATATAGTTCAAAAGTTATGAAAGAAAATATCATAAATAAACATGAATAAAAAAAATCAATTGAGAGGCTAGCCTACCTCCATAGGCATGTCATGGACGAACTCAAACGGTCATGCCCCTAGAGGTGTTTGATCTGGACAGGGAAATGGGCAAGCTTCCCATATTCCACCAATACTTTCCCCAATGTAGGGAGTGTCACACTCAACCTACAAAGGGTGGTAAATTTCATCAATTCCAAGAGGGAAGAAATCCCCTTGAATTGAATGACATAATGCCAAGGAAGGTTAATCCATACCCACCAAGGGTCAGTGGCATATTTTTGATGTATGCATTTGGATGATACAAGAAATGAACAAATTCAATGTTTATTATTGTGGATGATATGAAAACATTTGAAGGGGAAAATCAATAGCTCAATGAGATCGGAGGAATGCAAATGGAAGAATATAAATTTTTTAAAATCAATAAATAATAACAACTCAATCTGGAACAAATGAGTTCTGTGAAGATTGCAAAAGGAAGGAGTGAAAACAAGATAAGATGATCATCAAATCAGATTCTGGACGTGCTTCACAATAATCAACTTAACCAACAGACCTGAGTGAGGTTCAGTTGGGTGCAACTTGTTGCTGATTGTCTGTCATGCACTTATAGGATTGGCTGTTCAACGAGGAATAAATCCAAGGTTAAGCTCGATTAGTCAGGAGCCCACTGGCATGTCATCATCAAACTGCCCAAAGATAACGTGAACGAGTACAATTTCAGATTGAAGTGAGAAATTCCCAAACCCTACTCAGCAAAAGACGTAAGGTACCTAGCAGATTCATTAAATCTGAGATTGTGAGGCTCCTGCTAAAAAAAACTAAGATAAACACATAATCAAGTACCAAAGATATTACCAATTAATCATCAAGTCCAGTTAGAAATTAATGTAGACCATAAATACAAAAAAATCCAAAAAAATCACATCTAAATCTTAGCTAACTTAAATTTGGGCAGCCACAAAATTCCAAATCTGGAATTCTTCAAAGTTAAAAGAAAATCTAGAGCATGGTATGCCGGGTTGGCGACCTGGTCGGCCAGGTCGCCAGACCCGGATGGTTTCTGGGCCGACCAGCCCTTAAACGGCCCCACCGGGCCGACTACGAGCCTGCCCGGTTTCGGGTCGCGCGACCTGGCGGACCGGGTCACCAGCGGCCCTTTGGCCACCCCCCCTTACTTAAGGGTTGAGTGGGGTGGACCCACCCCTCTCCTCCCCTCCATGCCCTCCCCTTGTAGGCTATTTGGTGAGGACAGTCGTGCACGTGTCCGGTTCGATCCAGCCTATGTTTACCGAAGGCGTCGACTTCCGGTCACATCTTTATGGATAGACGATGATTGAGCATATTATTTTATTATTTTATTTTTATTGATTAACTCACGCTTATTTTGAATATTTTGAGATTCATTTTGAGAGTGGGCTGGGTATATTTACGCATGCACATGATTGTTGATATGATATACACACAGTGTCTGGGTATATGGAGATATAGTTGAGATTTTTGGGTTTAATTGTTATTTTGCTTGGGGCCTGTATAAAGGCTCCCCTTTGTAAATATTTTGGCATGATGAAATGAAATGAAAGTGAGATGATTCCTCCTCCCGTGACCCCGGCGGTTTCCCCTTCTCCTAGGTCGTAGCCGCCGCCCTTTCACCCCCCGTGGAGACGGGTTCCTCCTTCACCTCCCGTGATCGACGGGTTCTGCCTTCTCCTCCTATCGCGCGCAGTCCGCAGGTCCGGAACACAGCAGGTCCTGAGCCGCTGCGGAGGGTTTCCGCCTACACCGCAGGCCGTCTCCGGCGACGGAACCAGCAGCGCAGTCCGTCGGTCCGCAGGTTTCCTCCTATCGCGCTGCGGAGGGTCTCCGCGAACAGTCCCCGGCGCGGCATGTCCCGGCGAGTCCGGCGTTCGTGATCGCCGTAGTCCGCACACTGCAGCATTCGGGGCGCACCGCAGCCCGCGCACAGATTCCGCCTGTGCTGCAGCCCGCGAGCGCTAAGATTCTCCCGGTTCTGTTCGCCCAGCTGCAGTCGACTCTTCGGATGATTAACCCCCCCCATCCCGCCAGCATCAACGTGTCCGTCGGACCAATGTTTTATTTGGGTGGAATGGATAGTCGACCTCCCTAGCACGGGAGCGCAGGTGCGTCCTTGATCAGCTGTCGTTGCTTGCTCATTTCCTTATGCACTTATTTGTCGTGTCGATTATGTGAGTTTCGTGCCGATTAAACACTACGCTGCCAAGTTATTTGTGAGTATGTGAGTTTTGCCTAATTCGGTTAAATTAGATCATTTTCATCGAGAGTCGAATGTCCTAACTCGGTGGCATCCACACATACGTCGTTGGCCCTCCCACTTTGAGGGATCGATCTTCGGGCGCGTTTCTACTTGTACGTAGTCGTTAATCTGGTTACACTACACTTGTTTAGCATATTGGTATATACGCATTGCTGTTTATTGTTAGTTTCGGTTTGGCGCCGGTCGGTCCCGCAACAATTTTTGGTATCAGAGCCGGTCGAGTTAGGACATCTTGCTTAGTTGGTGTAGGTATTTGAGTGTCTCATCTGCATGCGCATCCGTAGTGGCACACACTACCCCCCCCCCGACTTCTCTATGTCTGACCCTCTACCTGACCACCCTGATCTAGCTATGGACCCACACATTGCACAGCTGTCTCACCGGGTCGACACTTTAGAGGTCCTAGTTAGGGATGTCAACGACCGTATCACACACTTAGAGGTCCGATTTAGCCAGTTTGAGCGGGTCCTTCGTGACATCACCGATCGGTAGCGCCGCTTCGCAGGCACCCACCTCCTCCTGATCCCGGTCGGCTTGCTGATCATGTCTTCATGGCAGCCGATCATAGGCCGCCTCTTTTTCAGGGCCGTCCCCCGGCCCCTCCTCGTGCTCCCCGAGGTGGTCGCCCTGACCGACGTGGCCCACGCGTCGGATTTGACGACCATGACCACGGACATCATCCTTATCATGACCATGCAGATGCCGATGATCGGATTATCCGCAACGTCAGGGTCGATGCCCCGGCTTTGACGGGTCACTTGACCCGAGTATTTATTTAGATTGGGAGGGCGGCATGGACCATTACTTCGACCGGTATGACATGTCCGATGGTCGGCGAGTGCGATTCGCCAAGATGAAGCTTGCGGTCGTGCCAAGATGCATTGGCTCAATATCGAGGCTCTCCTTGGCGGCGGCGACGGGGAGCCCATTGAGACTTGGGATGAGATGAAGGCTAAACTTCGTGAGAAGTATATGCCTTCGTCATATCGCCAGCGTCTAATTGACCGTTGGCAAGCCCTTATCCAGGGCAACCGGCCAGTCGCTGCATACATCGCTGATTTTGACAGCTACCTACTTAGATGCGATGTACAGGAGGAGAGTGCTCTGACACTCGCTCGATTTCGAAAGGGGCTACGGCCTGAGTATCAGCGAGAGCTGTTTCGTCAGAGCGTTGTTACTATTGAGCATGCCTATGAGGTTGTCACAGAGTATGAGCGAGCTGAGGCATTATTTGACTATCCCGCACGCACTAGGCATCCTGCTCATGTTCAGGGAGACACCCGGGCCCCCTTTGCCCAGCCAGCTCGCACCCCTCCTGTCAGGTTTCAGGAGTTGCCAGCTCCCCCCCCCCCTCCGTACCCCACTAGAGGTCCGGGATTACCAGCTCACCACCCTCCCCTCTTACTTCCCCCTCTTCCTACTTGGCCCCCTGTGGCCGCTCCTTCCCCTTTCAAACCCGAAGACAAGGGCAAGGCCCCTATGGTTGGAGAGTCCTCGCGTCCCATACCTCGCGGGAACTATTTTGGTTGTGGGCAACCTGGGCACATGCGTGCTCAATGCCCCTATCTTCGCTAGATGGTCAACCCTTGATTCCTCCTCGGCCCACCGAGGAGTTCACTTATGTGGCTGACCCTAGCCTGTCTGATGAGTTCCATGGGGAGGATGTGATTTCACTCGACGCACCTCCCACTATTCCTCAGTCAGGGATAAAGGAGAGTTCACTTGGGATAGTTCACTGTGTTTTCACACAGCCTGTCCCGAGTGATGATTGGCGTCGTACCACCATCTTCCACACTTACTTTCGGCTTGGGGGAAAGGCATGCAAGGTCATTATTGACAGCGGAAGTTGCATTAACGCCATTTTCGCTCGTCTTGTTTCATGCCTGGGGCTCGCTTCGGCGAATCACCCTCACCCCTACCGAGTGTCCTGGGTGGACTCCACTTTCATACCAGTCTATATCCCGGTGCTTGGTGCCTCTCCATTTCCCTCCCTACTCTGGGGAGATTTGGTGCGATGTTCTACCCATGGAGGTTGGGAGTATCATCCTCGGTCGACCTTGGCTATTTGATGTGGACGCGACCCTCTATGGTCGATCCAACACGTGCGTCTTTGAATACCAAGGTCGGCGCATCATTCTCTCTCCTTCTCCCCCTCCGGTTCCAAAATCTGCCGGTAACTCGCTGCTCCCTCTCCCTTCGGCAGCTCAGTCTCCTTCACCGGCCCCATCGACAGCTGTAGTCCCTTCCCCCTCTACCGCTTCCACTAGCCTCACTCCTAGTGTTGGTGGTACCCTGCAGCTTGTCACTTCTCCTTCTAACACCCACGAGAGAAGCCCTGCGGTGTGTCCTATGCATCTACCACCTCCTCGCTCGACTCTTACACTTGGTCGGTCATCGTGAGTTCGAGCATAGCATTCGAAAGGCACCCGTATTTGCTGTGGTCGCTCGGGAGATTCATCCTGAGACTAAGACCCCGCACCCGCCCGAGGTTGACACACTCTTGCAAGAGTTTAGCGATGTATTCCCTGAGGATCTCCCCATCGAGTTACCCCCGATGAGGGACATTCTGCATGCTATCGACCTTGTACCCGGATCCACGCTCCCAAACCTACCTCATTATCGTATGGATCCCTCGTCTCACGAGGAACCGAGGAGGCGGTTGAGGAGTTGCCGAGCCGTGGGTTTATTCGGGAGAGCTTGAGTCCTTGCGCGGTGCCGGCCCTTTTGGCACCCAAGAAGGACGGCTCACGGCGGATGTGTGTCGACAGTCGGGCCATTAACCGGATTACTGTCAAGTACCTGTTTCCCATTCCCCGCTTGGACGACATGCTAGACATGCTTGCGGGATCCACTATATTCTCCAAGATTGATCTGAAGAGTGGCTATCACCAGGTCCATGTCCGACCAGGTGATGAGTGGAAGACAGCCTTCAAGACGAAGGATGGGCTGTACGAGTGGCTAGTAATGCCATTTGGACTGTCCAACACCCCAAGACATTCACGAGGTTGATGAACCGGATTCTTCGACCATTTATTGGGCGGTTTGTGGTACTCTACTTTGACGATATCCTTGTTTATAGTCACTCGCGTGAGGACCACTTTAGCCATCTCCGCGAAGTGTGTCTCACCCTTCGTCGAGAAAGGTTGTATGTAAACCCTAAGAAGTGCGCCTTCTTGACTTCTTCCATTACCTTCGGGGTTTCATCGTTTCGGCCGATGGTTTCTCCGCCGACCCCGAGAAGATCCGGTCGATTACCGAGTGGCCGCAGCCACGAAGCATTCATGATATCCGGAGCTTCCTCGGCCTTGCTACTTTCTACCGCAGGTTCGTCAGAGGGTTCAGCTCTGTCGCTGCCCCTATCTCGGATTGTCTCCGCAAGGGTGTCTTTTCATGGTCCAAGGCCGCCACTTCGGCTTTTAACACCCTTAAAGAGATGATGACCCAAGCACCTATATTTCGATTGCCTGATTTCTCTAAGGTGTTTGAGGTCGCCTGCGATGCTTCTGGAGTTGGCATAGGTGGAGTCCTATCTCAGGAAGGCCACCCTGTGGCCTACTTCAGCGAGAAACCCGTCGGATGCCAAGTCGAAGTACTCCACTTATGACAAAGAACTCTATGCCGTGGTGCAGGCCCTGAGGCATTGGCGGCACTACCTTCTCTCTCAGGAGTTTGTCCTCTTCTCTGGTCACGTGGCACTCCGCTTCCTTCACTCCCAGAAGAGGCTTAACCCTCGACATAGTCGCTGGGTTGAGTATCTTCAGTCCTTCACCTTCGTCCTCAAACATAAGGCTGGAGTTGAGAACCGGGTGGCTGACGCCTTGAGTCGGCGGGTACTCTTACTCGCTGCAGTTAGCGTTGAGGTCACCGGGTTCGAGAGGATCAGGGGCGAGTATCCTGATTGTCCCGACTTCGGCCCCATTTTCTCGACTCTCCAGTCTGGTCCGTCTAGTGATTTTAGTGAATATCTTCTACAGGACGACTATCTCTTCTTAGGCTCCAGGCTTTGCATTCCTCGGACTTCTGTTCGAGATTTCTTGATTTGGGAGCTCCACGCCGGTGGTTTAGCTGGACATTTCGGTCGTAACAAAACGATCGAACTTTTGGAGCATCGATTTTATCGTCAAGCCCGAAGCGCGATGTGGCCCGCATTGTTGCCCGGTGCCGCACGTGCGCTTCGGCGAAGCAAAGAAAACAGAATACCGGTCTTTACACGCCTTTACCTGTTCCAGAGTCACCGTGGCAGGATGTTAGCATGGACTTTGTCCTTGGTTTACCGCGCACCTTGCGCTGCCACGACTCTATCTTTGTGGTAGTGGACCGATTTTCGAAAATAGCCCATTTCATTCCTTGCTCTCGGACATCCGATGCTTCTGTGGTAGCCCGCATCTACTTTTCTGAGATTGTGCGCTTACATGGGCTGCCTAAGACGATTGTCTCTGATCGTGATGTTCGATTTACCGCTATTTACGGAAGACTCTCTCGGCATCTCTTGGGGACCAAGCTCAAATTCTCCACGGCCTACCATCCCCGACGGATGGCCGGACCGAGGTCGTCAACGTGAGTCTAGGTGATCTCGCGCCGCCTAGTTGGTGACCGTGTTCGCACGTGGGACCTCATCTTGCCATTAGCGAGTTTGCGTATAATGATTCGGTCGATAGGTCCACGGGATTGAGCCCATTTTAGATAGTCACCGGTCGAGGCCTAGACGACCCGTAGATCTCACCCTCTCGCCACTAGCTACCCGTGTGTCGCCCTCCGCCGAGTCCCTACCGAGCACATTCGGAGTCCGTACGGTCACATTAGGCGCCAAATAGAAGTTAGAATGAGCGCATAAGCGACACGCCGATTCGCACCGACGAGCTCGGGAGTTCCGGGTTGGCGACTACGTCGTGGTCGTGTTAGACCTGAGCGATTCCCATCTGGGGTTGTCAAGAAGCTCCAAGCCCGAGGAGCCGGTCCTTTCCGAGTGGTAGAGCGGATTGGGGCCAATGCTTATGTTGTGGATTTGCCTACCGAGTACGGGATTAGCTCGACCTTCAATGTTTCAGATCTAGTAGCTTACCGAGACCCGGCAGCGATCCCAGGTGAGATTACAGACCACCACCCCATCCCTTCGAGTGACCCCAGCCACGAGCGTCCACCTCCGGCCCCTACACCTTCACGACACGAGCAGATCGAGTGCATAATGGATGAGCAGGTTGTGACGACGCGAGCAGGGGCGTACCAGCGCTTCCTTGTGCGTTGGAGAGGCCGACCGCCCTCGGAGGACACCTGGCTGACCCGGGCAGAGTTGCAGCAGTGGGACCCCGACTTGTTGGAGCGCTACCAGAGCGACATCGACCCTTACTCGACGGGGTCGAGTTCCTCCCCACCCGGGAGGATTGGTGAGGACACTCGTGCACGCGTCCGGTTCGATCCAGCCTATGTTTATCGACGGCGTCGACTTCCGGTCACATCTTTATGGATAGACGATGATTGAGCATATTATTTTATTATTTTATTTTTATTGATTAACTCACGCTTATTTTGAATATTTTGAGATTCATTTTGAGAGTGGGGCCGGGTATTCTTACGCATGCACCTGATTGTTGATATGATATACAGACAGTGTCTGGGTATATGAAGATATAGTTGAGATTTTTGGGTTTAATTGTTATTTTGCTTGGGGCCTGTATAAAGGCCCCCCTTTGTAAATATTTTGGCATGATGAAACGAAGTGAAGCAGAGATGATTCCTCCTCCCGTGTGACCCCGGCGGTTTCCCCTTCTCCCCAGTCGTAGCCGCCGCCCTTTCACCCCCGTGGAGACGGGTTCCTCCTTCACCTCCCGTGATCGACGGGTTCTCGCCTTCTCCTCCTATCGCGCGCAGTCCGCAGGTCCGGAACACAGCAGGTCCTGAGCCGCTGCGGAGGGTTTCCGCCAACACCGCAGGCCGTCTCCGGCGACGGAACCAGCAGCGCAGTCCGTCGGTCCGCAGGTTTCCTCCTATCGCGCTGCGGAGGGTCTCCGCAGCATTCGGGGCGCACCGCAGCCCGCGCACAGATTCCGCCCGTGCTGCAGCCCGCGAGCGCTAAGATTCTCCCGGTTCTGTTCGCCCAGCTGCAGTCGACTCTTCGGATGATCAACCCCCCCCATCCCGCCAGCATCAACGTGCCCGTCGGACCAATGTTTTATTTGGGTGGAATGGATAGTCGACCTCCCTAGCACGGGAGCGTAGGTGCGTCCTTGATCAGCTGTCGTTGCTTGCTCATTTCCTTATGCACTTATTTGCCGTGTCGATTATGTGAGTTTCGTGCCGATTAAACACTACGCTGCCAGGTTATTTGTGAGTATGTGAGTTTTGCCTAATTCGGTTAAATTAGATCATTTTCATCGAGAGTCGAATGTCCTAACTCGGTGGCATCCACACATACGTCGTTGGCCCCTCCCACTTTGAGGGATCGATCTTCGGGCGCGTTTCTACTTGTACGTAGTCGTTAATCTGGTTATACTACACCTGTTTAGCATATTGGTATATACGCATTGCTGTTTATTGTTAGTTTCGGTTTGGCGCCGGTCGGTCCCGCATCACTATTAGCTCCCAAGGGGAGGCTTTTTCTCCACACCCCAAGCTCAAGATCTCACTCACCCCCCCCACTCATCACTCTTTCAATGCTCACCCTTTAACACCACCCGGAATCCAACTAGCCCTCAGTCCTCACCCCTCAACGGCTAGTCCCTCCACCCAGTCCTCACGCCACAACAGCTCACCCCTCTGCCAACTCCGAATTATTTTCTTCAGCAGTGTGTTTGACACTATCAAAGTCGTGATACTTCCCGCTCCACCCGGATACTTCCTACTCCACTCAGTGTCTTTCATACTCTCAAAGTAGTGTCTTTGACACTCTAAAAGCGGTGTCTTTGACACTCAATTTTACTTAGTGTTATTTATGTTGTGAATTATTTTTTTAACATGTCTTCTCCAAATCGTGATAGTTCTTCTAGTATGTACACATATGATAGCTACAGTAGTTCATTTTCATCTTATCGTATGATGATTGTGCGAAGTACTGAAAAGTATAATCAGTTTGTCTATATGTTTAATGCATCGTACTCTTCCACAATGTCATGGGTAGAGTACATATATTATGTAGAAGAGCAGTATAATGCTATTTTTGAATGAATGTTGAATGAATCATGTTGGAATATGTCTCTTATTTTCTTTAATTTCCAGGTACTTTTCCTGATTTTTCTTGATTTTTTTTGTTTTTTCAAAAATTTTTCAAAAAAAATAAAAACACTAACCCGGCCCGACCGGGCCGGGTTGGGGGCCGGCCGACCCGGGGCAGACCCCCGAGTTATCCTTCCTTGATCTAGAGCATGCCCGAATGGGAAATCTAAGAAGGGTCTAAAAGTTCATCTAGCACCATGGAGTTCATTAAAAAAAAACAAAAGCCAAGAGTTTAACTAAAAAAATCCAAGGGAACTAGGAGCTAAAATTGGAAGAGTTCAATGAATTGATAATCCAGGTCATGGAATTACTCATTCAAAACCCAAATACCATGAGTCAACATCTCAAATCAACCAATCCACAAAATCCATGCCTCAGAAAACATCCAAAGCCCGAATCAGAAATAGAGCTCAAATTGAAATTCAACAAATAAATCTAAAGTCTAAAACAACACCGAGTCATAATCTTAATCAAATCCAATGCTAAATCTCAAATAAAATAAATTTGAAGCTCAAAACTTCTAAATCAAAGCCCACGCCATCTGAATTCTGAATTTGGAATTCCCAAATCCAAAAAAAAAATCTCTTAAACTAGAAAATCCAAATCAATAAAAATCCTAAATCGAAATTGAATTCCTAAAACATCAAAACCCAAACTCAAAAGGAATTCATAAAATTGAAATCTCAAAACAAAGTCCATCAAATCATAAATTTAAAAAGTAAAAAATTAAAAAGCTATCAAATTATAAACCTACAGTAGAACCATCTTAGGAAGACATCAAATCTGATATAAAGCTGAGACATTATCAATATATATATAATGATAAAAATGACAATAAAGCTAAATAAAGCATGTTCAAAACAAAAGACTCTAATCAATGCAAACTCAAAAAGAAAGGGTGAAACAACTCAATTGAATTTAAAACAAACCTTAATTAATTTAAATTAAAAGCAATAAAAAAACAACACTAAGTCTTAATTGAACAATAAATCACATTCTCAATTGAATTCAAACAAATCAAACTAAAATCCACACATTAAATGTTTGTATTCCTTCAAGTTCATGGAGCAATTGTTCCCGAATCATTATCTTGTGGACATGTCTTTCATTTACGAATTTGCCATAATGGTTAATCAAGGGTGTTCGAGTTGTGGCTCGACGTAATTAACATCAGATCTTCACACCGTCCAATGGAAAGAGGTCAAAAATAAAATTTCAAAGAATCTAATAACCTCAATATCTATTTTATACATGTCACCCAAATTAGCTAGTACTTCTATAAAATATCACCTATTTTTCATAGTGGTCATTGCTAACTTCAAAGAATAAATTTCAAAACACAAAGATGATGTGTTTGAAATTTGAGGTTCCACGGTACTTCATGCTCTAAACAAATGAATCATGTCACTCTAATATATCCTTTTTCTAAACGAACATAAGACAATTAACTTTAATCAATTAAATGTGATTAGACTGAAGTGACATTTGATAATGTTAAGATATGAAATCTGAGATCTGAGATCTGAGATTCAGATCTGATATCTGAATATGTTGCATAAAAACACGAAAACTCAATGACTAAGATTGTTTGAAAATTGACAAACAATATTTAATTTAAAATTTTAATACATTAACCGTTTTGTCAATGATAATTTAACATCATTAAACTTTAACTTTTCAAAAAACTATATGGTGTTCGGTATGTTCCTTGCACATTCTATATCAAACAGGTCTATCATGTGAACATGTTAATAATAGGCACATTAGTTAAAAAATCTAGACATGAAGAAATATGTGTGCCTATCTTTCAGTGGTAATAATAAAGACACAATAAATAAATGTAAAAGAATGATGCACATTTCAATCATTGAAATATAATTAGTAAAATTATTTTATCATGATTTTAGTAAATCTGAAAGATGTGACAAAAATAATAAAATTTTCTCTGATTGTTTGAATAGTCTCTTTCTCACTCTCTTAATTTGACATGACTATCTTATCATAGAACAGTGAAGTGATGCCACCGTATACCCCATGATGCGAGATGGTGTGATGCCACCAGACTGAACGCTGCGAATATGGTGTTAGAAATGATGTAAACAAACTTAAATTGACCAAAAATAGGTGAACCATGCTATAATTACTCCAACATATGCTGAACCAGGCTAAAACCGGCCTGAACCATTGAAGAACCAGCTTGAACCGGGTGTAAACCAGTCTAAAGTGGGTCTGGGTACCTTGAACTACCTCTGGACTGTCTGAACCGGTTGGTTTGGGCCTTGAACAGGAATGAGCCGTTGTTGGACAGGGGAGAACTAGCTGCCGGCTGAACTGGATCTGGCCATGACTTGAACCACCCTCAGGATCGTGGTATCTCCGAGTAACATCCATCATGTAATGATTTGGGGGGGGGGGGGTAGCTCTAGCGAAAACTAGGTGCAGGGGGTCGTGGCCGCTCGGGGATGCACCCAAGGGTCGCATGAGGTGTTCCTTCCCTCGACAAATCCAACAAAACAGTCAGGGTG
Source organism: Cryptocoryne crispatula var. balansae (assembly GCA_036172225.1). Lineage (NCBI taxonomy): Eukaryota > Viridiplantae > Streptophyta > Magnoliopsida > Alismatales > Araceae > Cryptocoryne > Cryptocoryne crispatula. Next base: position 38,934,933 of record CM069919.1, on the reverse strand, counting down.
AGGATGTGTTATTTTCGTTGTCATCCTTCATCTTCATCGTCTTGCTTGTCTTCCGGAAAGCACAAAGCAAGGGGTAATCATGGCATCTTTGAACGGCATAGAGAAGACATCTAGAAGACCCGTGGTGGCAATGGGGCGGTGCTCTGAAAGTTGGAGGGATCTTGAAAGCTCTAGCGGATCTAAAACGTGAAGATGGACATAGGGGAAGAAGAAGGTGGTGAAGGGCTAGAAGATGATGGTGGCAGACAACTAAAGTGGCATCGAGAGGTGGATTGGCAAACAACACGTTCAAATTTGTCGAACAATATTGCAGGGTTCGTGAGTGTAAGTAGTGAGGACGCTAGACGTTGGTCTCGGTTCAGTCATGTTTATGGGTGACACAGGAGGCATCTTGGCTCCGTCTGACTTGGAGACACTGTTCTATATTTTCTTTAGTGACCTAGATGTCATTCTTTATTTTTTTTAGAATATTTTAGGATGTTTACACCATTTTTTCTTTATTTTTAGACATTTAAGAATTTGTTTACACTGTTTTTTGTATTTTTTTGAATTTCCTCTACATTTTGAAGTAAATCGGGTCGACCCTATAAAAAGAGCCGGACCCCCTCTTCCAAGGCATGGTACATTTGAATGAAATCCCATTAAAACTTTTCATCCTGATTTTATCCCTCTCTCTCTCCCAAACCTCTTAAATGCTCGGGTGACCCTCTGACTCTCTCGCGAATCGCAATGACCGCACGTCGGCCGCGAGCGGGCTCCGATGGCGAAACCCTAGCTTGGTTCGTCTTCTCCGATCTCCCTCTTCCATTAGTGATCTCGGCGAGCTTCTTTGGAGAGTTCTTCTCCTCTCGTTCTAATCTTCCTATTTCCCTTCAGTTGGATTCGCATCGAGCCATTCTTTGTCTCCGGCGAGCTCCTGTGGTGTTTCTTTTCCACTCGACGACGACATTCCTCCTTTTCTCTCTTGAGGTCAACTCGACCTCCTCTTCCATATCTGTTCCGGTGAGCTCCTATGGAGAAACTTTTTCACTCACTTGGGACTTCTTCCTCCCATCCTGGTGCTGGTTCATGTTGTTGCTCCGACGATGACAACGTCGAGTAGCCGAGGTCTTCGCCATTGCTGGCTGCTAAGCTCCTTGCTATTGTCGATCTCGTTGCCAATGATCAACTGAGCTCCGATCCTGAGAGATGGATAAAACTTCTACTCCGAGGCTGAATGCCAATGATGAAGGGATTCCCGTCTACACCTTTGGTTAGACTACTCTATCTCCTCTGTTGCACCTATATTGAAGGTCAGTGAAAGCTATTTGAGATCGTCCTCCCGATCTATCCCTTTGGAGGTATCTACAAGTTCTATACTGACTGGGACAGTGAGATCCAGCCACAAGTTATCCTTGATCTTCGGATCTAGAAGGCAGCCCGTTGGTCCTTGCTACCGCTTCCAGTTTTCTTCAACTGTGATTGGCCGTGTCTCGTGGGTTAACTCTGAAGCTCCATTGCTTGAGGAATTGGTCCCCTTCCAGCTCCAGTTTCGTTTTCCAGAAATGTGTTGCTCTTTCGTAGATCCGACATCCCACTGAACTGTGCTTTGTTATACTGTTCATTTGGATGAAATTGATCGATTTCTGTTGCTGATCTTGATGTTGAACCATTCTCCGAAGGATTGGTTCATTTCCAGTCTACGTATGCACTGTCTGATTCATATTGAGATCATTTGAGTTGGGACTGGTCCTTGCTCCAGTCCAGGTTTAATTACTGTTCTGGTTCCCCTGGATTCTGCTGCATCAACTTGTTGCTAGTTCATGTTGAGACCTTCTTGATGTTACGACTGGTCCCCCTTTTAGTCAAGGATCGGTTGCTATTCTAATTTCTCTTGGATCTGATGTGCTGATTACTGTTCAATTCTTATAGTTTGAGCTGCGGTTGTTCTGTTCTGTATCTGGAAACCGGTTCAGTTACATCTCAGTTTCTTTCAACAAAATGGAGCCATATGGATGACGGCATAATTGAATCTGCCTACAGTTTCCGTACGGGAAAGTGATGATGACCTCCGATCGTCTAGTGCCTTGGTAGCCCCATTTCAATTGCCAGTGATTGCTCGTTGGCCGCGTCCCAAGTCCTTCATAGATGATGATCCTATCAGTCTTTTGATTCCTTGGCTGTGATGAAATATTTCTGAGCCTACTTCATATTGGTATTCACCTTAAAGATCAGGATCGATTGCCTTTAGCCGAATCGAGATAATGCTAGATATTGGTGAATCTGTCAACCTGAAGATAGGCATTCTCCTATTAAGTGGTTGTAGACCTTTTACCACCCTGTGAGGTGTAGGTCACTGTTTGGTACTGTACTTTAATTGATAAATCATTGTATTAAGGGGGGAACATCTATCTCTCAACCGATGAATGTCTTCCCTACATCTAAGTGTGGAGGTAATTTCTGATTTACTTATCCTTGTATAGTTATAATTCTGTTTGCTTATTATCTCATCGTGATGTCATGCTTGGTGCGAAATAGGTCCTAGTCACATTTTTTTTAATTGTTGTTGGTCTTTACGAGAACAATAGAGTAAACCACCTCAAGATAACTAAAATATGATTCATTAATAGTTAGAACCAACTTTCGAAATTTAATCAGATTTTCAAAATCGGCGTTCTCCCTCACTTCTAATTCAATAAAAGAGAAAGAAACTTAAGTTGAAAATTTCTTAACTAGAAACTCTAAAATTGAAAAACATAGAGCCTGATTTGGGAGTCAGACTTTAGACTGCATGTTTTAGCCTCATTTTTTTGGTTAAGTAAAGTCTGTCCCCCATTAGAAAGAATCCAAGGTTACGAGAGACCAATGTAGGCAAAATCAGGCTAGATCAGGCAACTCTGCTACATGAAAACCTCTTTTGAGGCATGTAGGCAAAAAGCAAAGGGGGCTGGTCCGGGTGAAAACCCGTAAAGGGCAGTCGGATCAGTAAAACAAAAACAAAAAAAAACATCCAATTTAAGGGTTATTTTAAATCCAATTTAAAGCACCCTTTACACATCCTCAAGGACTGAGCTTAGTCCCGAGATAGGCCCAATACAATAAGCCCGGTCTAAGCCAATCTACGTCAACAACAATATCCTCGAGAGAGTTGCAATTGGCGCACCAACAAGGTCTCCTATTCATGGAAGGATTGGTCTTGGCAAGGGAGGAATCTGAAAGAGGTTCCGGGAAATCCGATTTCTTCCCGGAATGGCAGCGCAAGGAGGCTTTCCATATTCGAAAGGATTCCGATATCCTCCCGGGATTAGGGGCTGACAGTTGTGGTAAGCCCCGAGTCCGTCTCGGAGCCGGAACGATCTCCCGCGCGGGAGAGGAAACCCCCGAAGCTTATAAAAGACCTGCCGGTGCCGCCGCGCAAGGGGGAGAAGGGGGGGAAGCCGTAGAGAGCAGGGCAGCAGAGAGAGGAGAGGTAGGAGAAGCCTACCGGACCCCTGGAGTCTTGCTGAAGCGGCGGGTTGCTCCCCTTTCTTCTTCTTCCTCCGGATGCCGCAAGGTCCCCCCCGCAGGTCGCCGCAAGTGCCGTAGAAACCAGAAACCCCTCCAATCACCGCCGGAGAGGGCTCCTTCTTCCTCCCCTAGGGCCGACGGACCCTTCCCCTTCTTCCTCCGGAGCCGTCGCCGTCGAACAGGACCAAGGGCACCGCCGGAGGTCGCCGCGATGCCGCGGGAGGCCGGAGAACGTCGGGTGGCCACTGTAGCACCGGGGAAATAATGTCCCCCAACTTACATCCAACGTGGAAAAGCTGCGGGGCCCACCGGGGAGAAAAAAAACAAAAAAAAGGAAGAGAGGCGCAATCGGGCGAAGCCGGACGGCCCCTCCTCCTCTCCTGTTGCTGCCGGGTGGAGCCGGACCGCCGGTCCAACAGTGCCAGGACCCCCTCCAGCCGGTCCCCCAAGAGTGCCAGAACCCCTTTTGCGCACAGCGCAAACACAAGTGCAGGGACCTCTCTTCAACAAAAAGGAAAGAATGTTTTTAAAACAAACAAAACAGTGAAAATAAATAAAAAAATACATTTAATTCAACAAACCGGACTAGTTGGGGGGTCGACTAACCATCCGCCCCTACGTCTCGGCTTTACTTAAAAGAATTCAAAATTTGGACTAGTTGGGGGGTCGACTAACCATCCGCCCCTACGTCCTTAGGGTAGACATACAAAGGTCTATAAAAGACCCCAATGTCTTACCAAGTCCATCAAGCTATGCAAGGCTAGAGCATAATCAATATGCCATCATGCCGGTCATATGCTAATGGATTAATCAAAACAGTGGGGGATGCCCATAAGTCTATCAAGACCGGGTACATGCCGCCCACGAATTGACAAGTTCATCAACTCATGAAGGAGCCATGAAGATCGAGATGAGCTAATTTCCCACAAGTCTATCAAAGACCGGGATGCTCAATCTCAAGACAAGGAGATGAGTCCCCACAAGCCTATCAAAGGCCGGGACATGCTCAATCTCAAATCAGTGAGAGGAATGCCCACAAGTCTATCAAAGACCGGGTGTTTTTCCATCTCAAACTGATCAAGCAAGTTCCATGTTCATCAAGGACTCAAAGGGACCGGATTGCTATTCAAGTTGTAAATCATGTCTCATATTTTGAGAGAACAAGTGAAATTCATGTTCCGACGGAATCTGTAAAGAAAAATCTGAACTTAAAGAAATCAAATGAACCACCAATCTGAAATATAACTTTGGAACCGAAATCTGGAGATTTAGAATCTGAAACATGTGTAAAGATCTGGAATCTGTAAGAAATCTGGAATCTGAATGTCTTTCTAGAATCCGAACTTCAAAAATCTGAATCTGAATGTCATTCTAAGAGGATCAACAAACAAAGATAACAAATAAAAATGTAAGAATCTCTGAAATCAGAATTGAAACTGAAAATTGTGAAGTCCCAACCTGTTTGAACTAAAACAGATCCGATCCAAACTTCATTTCAAGCCAAATCTGACTTAAACAAATTTAAATTAATTTCACTTAATCCAAACCTCAAAACAAATTAACTTTAACTAAACAAATCTAAAACAGACTGAAATTAAATCAACCCATAAACAACCCATAAACAAGCTGTCTCAAACCAAATTTAAATAAACGAACAAATCCAAATTGAACCAAATTTAAACCAATAAATCCAACTCAAACTGAATTCCAGTTAATCCAACTCAAATCAAACTCAATTTTAATCAAATTCAATTCAATCAAAATCAATCAAAGTCAGCCAAATAAATCTCTCAAATTAAATTCAAACAAATCAATTCCAATCGAATTCATTCTAAACAAACTTAAAATCAATTAATCAACTCAAATTAAATCAAATTCAAATCAAATTAAAACTCACACACTAAATCCAAATTTCAACCAATTTAAACAAACTCAAGTTCAAACTAAATCAAATCAGCTTCAACTCAAATCAAAATTCAAACCAACAAATTTAATTCAACCAATTCAACTCAAAGTCAAACTAAAATTGAGTGCTTGCATTCCACTGATTGCATGGGGTGTTTTCTCCTGTGTATGTGAATGTTTATTTTGTGGATGCATGTCTTCTACTTCAACGGATTGCTATGACGATAATCAAGGGTATTCGAGAAATCTCGATGTAATTAACGTCGGATCTTCGCACCATCCGACGGGGAGAGGTCAAAACAAATTTCAAAGAATCTAACAACCTCAAATTATAATATCTTTGACCCTAGTTAGTACTTTTATGGAATACCATCTATTTTTCTAAGAAGTCAATACTAAGGTCTAATTCAAATTCAAATGGAAAATGAATTTCCAAAACATAAAATCTTTTTGAGATTTTTGAGGTTACATCAGTGAGGTATCAGGAATGACCTCCTTGGCCGGAGCATAGGTTGAAGAAAAGGACCAGGGGACAAGCCCCCTATGCAGAGACCAAGCCGAGAGGCATCTTTCTCTAAAAATATCAACTGTATATTTTATTCCATTGGACTACATGGCTCTTATATAGAACAAGTCATAAGGGACTCAAGCTCTATTTACATATTAGTCATCATAAGGGTTGAAAAGTAAGCAAATGACTTAAAAGGAACTCCAATTATTTACAACTAAGTCTTAAATGAAAGAAATGTAAAGCAAACACAAAATATAGTAAATGCTGCAAAATGATATTAAAATGCTCAAATCGAACTACAACGGACCGAAATGAATGAGACCCTGCTTGAACTAATTTAAATAGGCCCGAATTGGCAATGAAGAAGCTCCTAGGTAGAGGGGACCTGAACTAGCATTAGACCTGCTTGAACCGGTCTTGAACCAATGTAAACCAGGTTGAATTGGAGTTGCCAAACACTAAGGGATTGTCGAAGGAGTCTTTAGTGTAGTCAATTGAAGCACGAGGTTGTGTAGGATTCCAAAGCTATCAAAGCTGTTGACGCTGATGGAGATGAATACATCATTGGATGATGTTTGATGAGCAAAGGGGTGACTGCCTTTATTGGGAGTCCCCAACAGATATGTTTGTGGAATGCCGAACAGGATTGGGAAGCCGATGGTGGAAGTTGAGCATATGTAGTGTGTGGACTGATGGTGACGGCACTGTTGGACCAACATAACCAGAAAGGGGGAGAGGGATGAATGGCATGGAGGCCAATATGAGAGAGGGGAGGTGTCTTGGTACCTACCTTCTATTAGGGGTGAGTTGGAGCCGGCCTCCGGACAGTGGTGGAGAAGAACCCCCCCCCCCCCCCCCCCCGATGGAGAGGGTGAAGAAACTACCGGGGTCGAGACCCCCTACATATGGACCAAGGGCCAAAGACCTTTCTCTAAAATTTGCTATGTATTTGATGTGGGATGGCATGGTGGAACTGGGGTAAATATTGCAAAACGATGGTATAAAATAAGGCTGGTATGAAAGAACGTGGAGGATATGATTGTTCAGATGGAAACCTAAAGCACCCAATCAAAAATTTAAAAAATTCAGAAATTGAAAGGCTAAAAAAACTCAAACTCAAGATCCTGAACCCTTTAAAGCTCAAACTTCAAAAAAAAAAAAAATCAAAGCAAGCATTTGAAACCTCAAAACCGGTAAATTCAGACTCTGATAATAATAAAAAAACACTCAAAATCTCAATCCTTAAATCTAAAACTTAAAGCACCAAATCTGAAAACTGTCATCTAAGGACATCAAAGACCCATCATATCCAAATTAAAACTTAATACAAAAAAATCCTTAAACTGAAAACATTCAAATAAGGTGGTGTTGATAACGCTAAAATCTGAAATCTGAAATCTGAAATCTGAGATTCGTAACTTATGTCTGAATATGCTGCATAGATAATTGAAAACTTAATGACTAAGATTGTTTGATAAATTAATAATTAATGTCTGAATCTGAAAATCGAATATAAACTATAAATTAGCATCTAAAATTTTAAAATTAAATATTAAAGACCTTTTCATAATCACAAAATAATATCAAAAAGTTAAACTAAATATCAAATCAATGTAATTAATAAAATTAAATTTATTAATATTTATATATCACAAAATACTTATAAACTTTAGAAAATATGATACCTTTTATCATTTTTTAAAATAAAATAAAACATGCAAAAAATAATTTTGTTAATATTTATATATCACACCTACAAACTTTAAAAAAAATGATACTTTTTATCATATTTTTAAAAGAAAATAAATCATGCAACAAAATTAAATTTATTGATATTTATGTATTTCAATGCACCTATGATCTTTAAAAACTATGATACTTTTTATCATACTTTTAAAAAAAATAAAACACAATGGGATAAAATATCACAAGCCATTTATAAGCTAATGTAAATTATTTCTGTATATTAAAATTATATAAAAAATAGAATGCAATGTTAATACTAACCATAAAATGCTCAGACATAAATGCAAAGGATACGCAAATTGATAGCCACGAGAGTGAGCGAGCGAAATGCACTTAGCACATCACACCCAATTAATTATTCAGTGTTAAGCATTTCTCACCCACTTAGCGCTTCAGATGTTAACTGCCACCGTTGAGATTGTTCAGATCAAAATATCAAAACTTTCATCATTTTGTAAAACCTAAACATCTAAAGAAGCTGTGAACTGTGTAAATCAAAAAATGAGGAGGGTTAGGAAATTCATCAAAGCCTGGAAGCTCTCAGTCTGGAAATGAGGTCCAAAACAAGAAAGGTTTGGTCGGGGGTCCGCCCAGGGTCGGTCAACCTCAAAACCGACATAGTTAGACCAGGTAGCGACCCGGGTTGGGTTGGGTTGCATTTGTTTAATTTTTCAAAAAATGTAAAAAAAGTATAAAAATTACATGAAAAATAATAAAAAATAGCAAAAAATATATTTTTATACTATATATTTACGTATACATAAAAATATATATACATAAATATGATTATATTTTATGTTATAATTAAATATGAGTATTTATCTATGAATATAAATAAATATAATTTTTTTGTGATTATGTTGTACTAGTATATATTGGGAAAGAGTTAATCTCAAATTAGAGAGTAAAAATGATTAACAAATAGTTTTATAAATTTAAATTATGTATCATATATTTGTAATCACAAATTTCGACCATACGCCATATTATAAGTGATAGTAAAATATTGTTATACTATTAATAAATGGGGTGCACAGTATTCGCAAATCGACCTGCACGGCCAAGTTGCGGGGGTAGCACCCCTTGTGGGAGGTATCGGGGGGCAATGTCTCCCGAAATAAAAAAATAAAAAAAATTTAAGTTAAAAAAACATAACGATACAATCGGACCAAGTCAAGCAACCCTGCCAACTGAGTCACTGGGTTGCCGAGGAGTTGCCCCAGTCAGGTTGGGGCTGGGCCGGTCGGCCCGAAAACCAGCCGGGTTGGGTAACCCGGGGCGACCCGGCCTTCCATGGTCCAAAACCAAAAAAGTAAGAGCCTAAAATCAATATCTTAAAACCCAAGAAGCAAAAATATACCCAAAAAAATACTAAATTTAAAATTTAAATTTGAAACATAAACTTGGGGTCTTGGATCGCAGAACCTTCAAATCCTAAAATCCCAAGACCAAACAAAGAAAGAACACAATAAAATTAAAAAATCTAATTTTAAATTTAAAGCAGAACATTTGAAAAACTTAATCCCAAAATCTAGATGAAAAAATTTTAGATTCTAGAAACTCCCCAAATCTGAACCAATAACTCAAACCTCCAAAGCATTAAATCCTTCAAATCATGAATCACAAACCCAAAAATTAGACTGCAAGCTTCAAAGTCCAAATCCACACCTTAAAACTGAAATTTCAAATGCAAAAATTTTCAAATCTAAAACCCAAACAATTAAAGATCAGAACCTTACTCAAAGAGTGGCATTCAAACATACAGCATTAAAAACTGCAAATTATGAAACCAAAAAAGAATAAAAGAAAGAAACAAAGAACAAAGTTTAAGGAGAACAAAGTTTAAACCTTAAACCAGAAATGTCAAAATCCAATAGAATTATTATCATAGCCCTCCTTAAAACAGAAATGTCACAACCCATAGCGCTCCTTATTTACTGCATGAATTATTACCATTGGGTTATGGTTAATCCCTCATGTTTCTGTCCTCATATTCAGATACAACACAAATTTATGTGCAATGACATCCAAAGAAGATGAATAAAAATAAACTAAAACCATTGATAAAAGGACGAGTTAGAAACCTTCTAAGCAGTTGACTTATCCACGTTACCTGGCAGAATTCCTAGTTGTCTAGGCAGCCATTAAAAAAATTAATGAATCACACAATATAAATATTCCATACAGGAAATGTATTCTAGATCTAGTATGACCTATCTTCAATAACATATAGAGTAAACAATCAAAAGGGAACTTGCCTGCATGCCTGTAACTGACTTCAGAACTCCCCATATAATGTGTTTCTTGACCCTTGAAAAAAGCCGCCTCCATGTCCCAGTAAAATCATCACGGTGGAAAGTATCCATAAGCAACCTTAGGTCATTAACAGCAAATCTTGAGCCTTCATATGTGACAAGCAACTCAACCTACAAAATTGTCACGTCACTAAGTGTCAAACTAAATACTACACTAATCTGACAGCATAATTATGTCAAACTGCATTGACCTGGCTTATCTTGATATTGTGGAACTCCATCAACTTCCTTGGCCTAGTCCTTTTCTCCTCTTGGGATTTTCCAACCTTCTTCTCTTCATGAGATAAGCGACCAGCTTTAAGTGATTTAGACTCCTTTGTCTTATTTCTAAGTATCCCATCATTGGCAGTATGCTGATGTTCTGATGCTGAGACAAGAGGACTGCTTTTTGATGTACCTGAAGACTGAACTTGGAAAGCAAGCTCATCAGACACAAACTCGGATGCATTCTCTTCCACAGATCTCTCAAAAGAAGATGTCCTCTGGAGCTCCGCATTTGAACCACAAACAATATTTGCCTTCAGGTTTTGCAACTTTGATATCTGAACATACAGCTCAAAAAATCTTTGTTATATAGAAGTCTGTCTTTTCATTAAAATACTATGGGATGCATGCTGATATCAAATCATTTGATCAAAAGAGGTAATCCTAAGATGACATACAGCAAAATGTAACATCATTGTCAAATGATGAGATGTATAATCACAGGAATTGATAACTCCTCACCGTTGATTATCATGCATGCAACAATCAGCAAGAGAAACAAAAGCAAAAAAAAAGCATATAAAGAAAGCAAAAAACAAGACCAAAACTTAAAATCTGAAGAGTTCAATCATTTGAGAATTAAGAAATGTGAGAAAGGAAGGGGCTAGAAGGGTCTCATAATGTGTATGATCATTGATACTTGGTGTGTGCAGCTAGAATTACTAAGTTTCTTACATGAATACAATTATTACTTCAGATGAATTATTAACCATGATTCACTATAATTAAGAATAAAAAAATGTTTTGATTTGGAAAAGACTCACACTCATGAAGAAGCTCTAAATATAAGAACATACATAACATCACAAACTGAGTTACTTCTGCAGTTTATCAGTTCGGGGTTGCATTAGAAACCTACTGCAATCTTCAAATAGGCTCCTTAAAACTATCCACATCCAACAGTATACTTACTTGAGAAAGATCCCCATGTGCACTATGTGTGGACCCAGCACCAGCAGCTAAAGGTGCTATATTAACACATGACTTCAAAGTCTCTGGTTCCCTAGTAGCATGACCACCCAATGCTACAGCATCTGTAACAGAGAGACTTTTCCTAGCTCGCCTTGATCCAGCTGTTGTAGAAACTTTCCACACTTCCTGCAAGTTTTTAAGTGAAGATGAAGTTGCACATGAAGAGTAAGAGTACAGTGTAAGTGTTAAGTAAGGAATGCAAGTTACCTGACGTCGATGTGAATCCTGCTCCTCTTCAGGAAAGAAATATCCCCACATCATTCTGTACATAGTTTCAGTCAAATATATCCTAAGAGGATATATTTCTACCTATCACCAATTAACATAATAGTTTAGTTTATCATAGAAATGAAGGTTTCAACTGACTATGTCTCAATAGAAAAGATGGACAAAATGAACGTACAAAAAATAAGAAGATTTTGTAGGAAAAGAAAATTATTTTGGTAAGATCATGAAGGGAAACCTTGATGAGAAAGAGAAAAGAATACTGTGTGGAACCATAGATACCTGAAAAAGTTCTAGAGGGGAACTTCCCTCCTTGGGGGCTCCTTGCTTAGCATCCACACGGAGCATTACATTTCTACACTCAACAACATTCCAAGACATGGGTTAGTATCACAGAAACTTTATGGGAACCACAGTGAAGATAGATGAACTGCTTTCAGACAAGACCTTCAGACATGTACTAAGCAGAAAAAAACAATTAGAGAATATATCTAATCATCCATCTTCAGCACGCCCTAAATAAGAGGATTTAAACCCAGTATCCTCCCTTCCACACCCACTTGTACACTTCCATCCCTGACCCATAGCCCTCCTTATCTGCTTCCTTAATGCGTCACAGCTGGAGCTGTTGCCACCATTTGTTGCTGGAGCTATTGCAGCCACTCTTTCTCTCTCTCTCTCTCCTGCTAGTGAGTGTTTCCACTCTTCAAGGGCCAATGAAGATCATTGTGTCCCACCATCGCCATTGGAGCTCACTGGTCTTACTGTCATCGCCAGAAAGCATTGACAGTACTCTATTTTTCTTCCTGTAAATTTTAAATATATTCTAGCATCTATAGGATTAAAGTTTCTGTTTTAGGTATACATTCATTTTTCATAGTATAGAAACTTTTCCGAGTTAGGTTACAACTGACAACACAAAAAAATGCCACCTCCGACGGGTAGGCTTTTCTGAGACCCTTATCGTCCTGAGCACTCTTGCTTCTAACAACATAAAAGACTGCATATTGAGGGATGATTTTATCTTAAAAGTATGCCATAGACAAAATTCCAGAATATATACCATCACTAATAGGGAAGTTGAATGCTATTGACGGATGATTTCATCATAAAATCAAAAGGAAAATAATTATCATCCAAAGTGGGACACCCTACCATGAATAACCAGACAAAGGCAGGGCCATAGCCTAATTGTGGAAAGCATTCCCAAAAGTGATACAAATAAGAATGTAGTCAAAACCCACATTTGATTGAAATATAATCCAACTAACAATGCACGAAATGAAATGACCAAATTGTTTCAGGATGTAAACTAGATCCACTCGGTTGCATTGACCAGTATTATTCACCTATAATATATTTTGCCAGAACAAATGATCTACTTTGGAGTCATATTTATAGTTTATTGTGATCAAAGTTCTTTTATTGTGATGTCTGTTACATTTTTTATGCAGGTTAATGGATTTTTAACTGGAAATACAAATCAAATGGAGCGGAAGGAAGCATGTTAAAAGAACTACAAGTTAGAAATCCATCAACCTGCATAAAAAAATGAAACAGACATCACAATAAAAGAACTTTGATCACAATAAAGTATAGTTGTGAAGTTCAACAGCAATTTAAGATTGTCTAATATGCACAAAAGGGTGTTAGCAAATCTTACTTTCCAAGCTCCGGAGGGGCATTCCATGCAGACAACAACATATCAGATTTAGCATGTGGCAGACAGTTTCTCACAAAGAAGGACTTGGTTGTGAAACGAGCAACCCCAATGTCTTTGTAATCACGATCAAAATCATAGATCTGCAAAAGCATAAAAAGTAGATCAACACTTTCCATGTAGAAACAAAATCAAGTAAAACATTTTCATCGAGTAGCTTATCTACTACTTGGTTATGCAATTCATTTTTCTCAAAAAAACAATCGCTAGCATTCATTTGAATATTTGTAATTCATTCTCTAAAAAATCATGCCTCACGGGTCATAAAGAATATAAATTTTAAATAAACTATTGTTTGGTTATTAGTTATTGAGTTTACCATGCTAAAATAGTTATATAGTAAAATATAACTATTAGAAGAAAAGTAAACTACTTACAATTAAGATATTAATTAATAAAAATTAGTCTCATTTCTATGCTGAACTCTGACCTCCTATGTGAACACCTCCTTCCTAGTCCTCTCCACCATCCCACACATGAACCCTACATCTCTCATTTCTATGCTAAAACTCTCATCAGCCAACCTGCTACACTACCTCTGGCCTTCCTCACTCACGGCCTTTCCATCCTGCAAACCCCCAACTTCCCCTCTCCCGGTCTTGTCTTCACTTCCCCATCTTGTGAAGGCCATATCCCCCATCATCTAGGGGTGTGCTCAATTTGCTTTGGTTTAGTCCAAATTTCGTGCCTTCCTTTTAAAAACAAACTCAAACCAAACCAGATGGTATGATTTGAGATCAAATTTTAATAAAATATTTAAAATAATTAATAATTTACAGATATAATCATTTTTAATTGTAATTAATTATGTAATATTGTTTTATTATGAAACTAAAAATATCATTTTATTCATAATAAAATAATAATTTTATTATATTGAAGTTTAGTTATTTTAACTGTCTTGGATGATTTCCAAACTGATTAAACTGAACCAGCTGATTTGATTTTGTTTGGCATTTTGAACTATTTAATGCACACCCCTACCTCTCTCTGCCACTATGGACTCTCCCCTCCCCCGAGAATGCAGACTCTCTCCTCCCCCCGGTCCATCACCACTCCAGTTGACACTCCCCAGTCGCCACCCCTTAGCTCTCCTCTCCCGCTTTCCCACACCAGCAATGCTCCTCCCCTCCTGGCAATGCTCACCCCACATCTTCCTTCCCTTGTCATAATCGATTAGTTAACATGTTGTTAACTGTATTACGAAACACAAAAAAAATGGCTGTCTTCCCTACCTCTGATGGTGCTGCCCCCTCCTACCTTCCCTAAGTTGCTCATTCTTTGTTGCCTCCTCCCGATCTACCTGCACTCCCCTCACCCAGCTGGGGGCTAGCGACCTTTCTTCCCCTGTCGATGGTCATCTTCCGAACCCCATTTTGCCCTCCCCCCATGATTGACAGCTTACTGTTCTTCCATCCCCTCGACTTCATGCAGCATTGCCTCTTTGAGGCAGGCAGAGAACAGCATCCGACTAAAGATTATGGATGCTGAAATCGACACTATATCTTTCTCATTGACTTAATATCATAGAGAACCAAATAATAGGATAATTTATGCTTTCTATAAAATTTGATGTAGACGGCCCATTTTACAGGAAATCAAATGGACCTTAAGTAAAAATCAAATTCAGTCCTTCAAGATCAGAACCAAAAGCACGTGCATATTACAGGGTGACGAGCATATGAATGATGAAAGGAAGCAAAATAAAAGACAAATGCAACAATGAAAGCTAGAACATTAAAAGATTCATATAAAGAAAAAAAAATGCATGAGAAATGAATGAAGAAACAGAAACAGGAGTGGTCAGAAAGTTTCCATGCCACTATGGTGCCAACTTGCAAAACCATGAGAACAATGTGAATTGAAATCCTAAAAACCTGAAAATTAATAGATAAATTTCTCACCATATTAATTATCTCAGCTTCGGCAAATGATTTACCATCCGCAAGCATGCTCCAAGCAACTTTGTCAATTCTCATTGAAATTCGCATTGCACATGAGGGGCTCTTATTCTTCTCTTTTTCCATTAAACGCATTTGTGCAGCTTTTTGTAGAGCCTCTCTTAAAGCCGCAGATGCGTCCTTTCTGGATCTTTGTATAATTCCCAGCTCAGTCTTCAATCTGTGAACCTGTATTGAAATGTTGTTTTTTAAGATTGGGATAACCAGAAATAGATGAAATACGCATATATTGTGTGAAATATAAACTATCACGTTAAGGAATGTGGGAAAAATCATAACAACTAGCCCTAAAGAAACATGTAGGAACAAGAAACACATAGAAGAAATCATCTATAACCATACATAGTTTTCATCCACACTTCATCTGGAGGCTGCGTAGCACAAGAACCTGGTTAGTGTGCCAAATTGCTTGAGTATGAGTTGAGAAGAGCAGATTCAAAACTTATGAGTTCATTTAGGACAACCACCTTGCTTATACAAACAGATGGTTGACGTCTAAAATAGTAAAAAACAGACTGGCAATTCAAGCCTAAAGTAGCTAATAAATAGTTTTGGAATGCAGGGGAAATTCATATAGATGGTCAGACTATGTGCCTACTAATTTGGACATTTCAATCAGGGGCTTGAACAAATAGATCCTGGAATGAGAATGTTGGTAAGTCTTTACTTTAGACAGACATGGAAAGAGCCGATCTACCATCAAGTACAAACTCAAATTCAAAGTCATAGTCCCAAATGATTGTGGTAGACTATATGGATTCGTCTTTTTCGTTCTCCATGGTCTTCGGCTAGCTTTTCTCGTATGCCTAGTTCCTCTAAGTCATACTGGCCTACATTTCCGCCTCTTCTGCACTGACAACATCAAGATTTCGATTTGTTTGATAAGTGCCTCAAGAGGGCGCCATTTAAATATGTCCAAACCAATGAAGCATTCTCTCTTTTACAATATCTTTGATTCTTGCAACTCTCACTTTATCCCTAATGCACTCATTGTGTATTCTATCTACCTATGTATGGCCACACATCCATTGTAACATCTTCATTTCAGCTACACTCAATTTGATAATATGTTTCTTCTTAATTGTCCAACATTCACTACCGTAGAGTATGGTGGGTCTTATAGCCGTGCAATAGAGTTTTCCTTTCAATTTTAGAGGGATTTTAAGGTCGTATAGAATCCCACAACACCTATCTCCAATTCAACCATCCCACTTGAATCATAAGATTGACATCTTTGTCATATTCCACATCCATATGTAAGATTTAACTCAAATATTTAAATTTGGTATCCAAGGACCTTTTCGTTTAAGGTTACTTCGTCCTCTTCTACTCCCAGGATTTAGCTAAATATGAAATACGTATACTCCATCTTCGTTCTGCTGATTTTGAATCCCTTAACTTCTAATACAATTCTCCATCATTCAAGTTTCATGGTAATACTTCTGAAGTCTTGTCAATTTGAGCAATATCATCCGCAAACATCATACATCAAGGTAAACTCTCTTGTATATCCTTACTTATTTCGTCTATAACTAATATAAAAAGATACGGACTTAGAGTGGATCCTTATTGTAACCCAATCGACACTGGAAAAGCTCCCAACTCCCCTCGTAAGGAAGAAACTTAGGCAGTCACACCCTTCAACATGCCCTAATGATGTTAATAAATCCACTATGTACCATCTTCTTTTTTAACATCTACCAAAGAACCTTTCAATCATAGATTTATTTTTTAAATTGAGAAAAATCAAAAGAAAATCTCTCTTCAAGTCTATATATCTCTCTACTAAGGATCTATGTAGGAAGATGGCCTCCGTAGTCAATCTACCTGACATGAATCAAATTGATTTCCTGAGATCTCAGTACACTGTCAAAATCTCCTCTTCATAACCTTCTCCAACAATTTTATAAGCTGACAATGATACTCTTCTCTATTCATTTGGTATCTTTCTAAGAGATAACTATTTATTAAAGAGAAGAGTTATCCACTTCACTCATCTCTCACACAAACACTTCCAAACTTCAATCGGGATGTTATCTTGACCACACACCTTTGAAGTTCCCATTCTTCTCAGTGTGAGGTGCACTTCTATAGGGATAATTTTTTGGGAAGACTCCATCCCTTAACTCTAGTCCCCTTTCGCCTCCACTGTACTTTTTGGAATTTGTTCATTGACGAGTGTTACAAAGTAACATTTTCACCGTTCTTACATGTCCTCATCCTGGGTCAACACCCTCCCCTCCCTACCCTTAATACACCGAACATATCCTAAATCCCAAGATCTCCTCTCTCTCAACCTGGCTAGTTGGTAATTATCCTTCTAACTTTCTTTTATGTTTAATTTTTCATATAATCTGCTATATACTAACACCGAACATATCCTAAACTCTTTTACTGCACCGTTTACAACTTTCCCAGGATCTTAAAATGCTAAACAGGAGTTTATGTTGGGTTGTGAGTGCTTCACTAAGTATGACTTTACAATCCTTACATAAAGCGCGACTTGCTTTCCTAGTAAGGTAAAGTCAATTTGGCTCCTACTACTCCTATTCTTAAATGTTACTAAGTCTCTATTAATGAAGTGGGTATTTATTAGAGTCATGTCATATGCTACTACAAACTCGAAGATATTTTTTCCCTCTTTGTTTTGCTCTTCATACCCAAAACCCCCATAGACACTCTCAAATCCATTTCCTTGGGACCCGACATGACTATTGAGATCACCATAAAACGAGATGCTCTCCCCATTCAATATTCATTTATGATACAATCCATATCCTCCTAGAAGTGAACTTTCAACTCACTACTAGCCACTACATGGGATGCATAGATGCTAATTACATTGAATATCTCTTAATGAGCAATCACCTCAATTATAATGATCCCATCACCCACTCGGACCACAGACACCACTTTGTCCTTGAGGGTACCATTCAAAATAATTCCAACTCCATTTTTGTTAGATGTTTGCCCTGTGTGCTAGAGTTTGAAACATGACTTACCCAACTATGTGACTTTCTCCCCTTTCCCTTTGAGTTCTTGAGTTTAGGTGATATTGATGTTACGTCTCTCCATAGTGTCTACCAGCTCCATTAATTTATCTTTTAGGATTCTTATATTCCAAGTACCAATGTGTAACCTTGCCTCCGACTTTACCCGAGTAGAGTTGAGCATGCGCACTCTCCTGCTCTGATGATTACAGGAGAGTAAATTTGCCCCACCCCCCTAATCCAATGCTCTCTCTTTCCTAAAAGTCTGTCTCCAACAAACACCCTATTCTATGACCCTAGTTTGGGGGGGGGGGGTTCTTGCCCCCACCTACCATCAAGTATAGTATACTACAAATTTTATAGTAATGCTTTTCACAAAAGTTGAGGGGGGGGGGGTCTTGCACCATTCGAAGAATCCTCACTTAAGTTCTTTATGACATTTACAGATTTTTAAATAGTACTAACTGACTAGGGAATCATCTGCTCATCAACGCATTTAATACCATGTGGAAAAGAAGAGTTAATGGCCCTATAAATGAATGATTCTTTTAAAAAATAAAAAAATGAAATATATTCCATTTAGCACAAGAAAAACATAAGATGAACTTTTGTCTAATGTCAATAAAAGGTACCTTCATCTCAAGCAGTTCTTTCTTGACATGCAAGGGGAAGGTATAATTTTAATTGTTTAGTATCATTTTATTGTTGTTGTAATTTCTTAATGTGATTGGATATTTTTTGAACAAAAAAATGCAATATAGTGGCCAAGCATGTGATAATACGAAGGTGTTGTCAGGCACATTTTCAATGATCAAATGTTTAGCAAATACTACACATAATTGGGCATTGAAAAGAAATAATAAACTTAACTACATTTCATATTGTATTTCAGATGACATCATACAATCATACAATTGGGGTCTACAAAAATCCATATATGCAATAATCACATGCCAGTTTATCCTGGTAGGTTATCACACATCATACATTGTAAACATTCTTAACTAGAAATTTATTACTTTACTAATTACTACATTATGTCTTTTTATATCTTATTGGTGGATGCAAGTGAACAACACGAGTGATGTAATCTACTAGTAGCTATTGCAATTAGGGTACGAAGTCAGAGTACCAACTCTTAATAATGTGAAAAGAATTGGAGCACATTTAGTCTCGTACATATAGAGAAGGAATAGGTTCAAGACTAAAAAATTGGAGAAACTAGTCTTCTGCCATTATAACACGAGTATGAGAATTAAAAGGATCAAGGATAAGCAAAATGTATCTGATAAGAGATTTACTAGATTTACAGATGATTTATACCAAGAAGGAGCTGAAGCCAATTAAGGCTTGACACTGATGTAACCTCAAAAAATCTCTCAAATTTAAAGATTTTGGTTTTGGAAATTCGTTTTCTATTTGAATTTGAATTGACTTGACCTTAGTATTGACTTTGTAAGAAAATAGATGATATTTCATAAAAGTACTAACTAGGATCAATGATATGTATAAAATTATACATTGAGGTTGTTAGGTTCTTTGAAATTGATTTTGACCTCTCCCCGTTGGATGGTGCAAAGATCCGACGTTAATTATATCGAGATTACTCGAAAACCCTTGATTATCGTCATAGCAATCCATTGAAGTAGAAGACAATACATCCACGAAAATAAACATTCACATACACACATAGGAGAAAAACAACCCCATGAACTTGATGGAATGCAAGCATTTGATTTGTTTGAATTTTGTTTGAATTTAATTTGAGTTGAATTGGATTGGTTTGATTTTATTGGGTTGAATTTAGTTTAGTTTGTTTGATTCATTTGGATTTGATTTGTTAATTTTAATTTGATTTGAGTTGAATTGGTTTGATTAATCTAAGTTGAATTGAATTGATTTGAATTGTGGTTTGATTAAATTGAATTTGTTTGGGTTGGATTAATTTGAATTAGAGTTGTTTGTTTAAATTAAATTTGTTCAGTTAAAGTTAACTTGTTTTAAGATCTGATTTAGGAGATTTGCTGGGATTTGGTTTGAGGAATTGGTTTGTTTTGATTTGGAAAATTTGATTTGGATGTTGGTTGTCAGAATCGACTTGGATTTGATTATATCTTTATGTGTTGATTGTGATTTAAATGTGTATTCTTTTAGTTTGATTTGATTCATTTGGAAGTCTCTTTCTAGGATCATGTTTCATTTGATTTAAACCAACCTGGGCTTCTGTTGCAGATTTAACCGAACTTGAAGTTTATAAGTATTTTCGAATCCTGTGAACCTTACAGATTTTTGAAATGTATTGATTTTGTACAGATCTCAGATTTTCGGATTTTTGGATTTTACAGCTTCGGATTTTGCTTGGGTTCCAGATTTTTATCTTCAAATGTGACATTCAGATTTCAAATCCTTGGAGTTCAGATCTCACATGCTTCACAGATTTTCAGATTCTGCGCATTCCAATTTTCAGATTTGGAAGTCTCAGATTTGGCCCATTTGTGCACATGTGCAGATTTTGGTCTTCAAATTTCAGATTTACATAAGTTTTAGATTTTCCAGATTTCAGATTTAGATCTGCTTGAATTTCAGATTTTTTTACGGATTACAGGTTATTACAGGTTCAGATTTTTTCAGACTTTATTTTATGTCAGTTTTTTTTTGTTGTCTTGCCTTCCAGAAAATTTTATGCAACAGTCCTCTCCTTGTAGCATAAATATGTGCACCGAACATGAGCTCTTCATTTATTCTCTCAATATGAGATATGATTACAACTTGACCAGCAATCCGGTCCCTTGAGTCCTTGATGAACTTGACAATTCATGGGCGGCATGTACCCAATCTTGATAGACTTATGGGCATCCCCCACTGTTTTGAGATTGAATACACCCAACTTTTGATAAGTATATGGGGACTCATCTCATTATCTTGAGACTGAGCATGTCCCGACCTTTGATAGGTTTGTGAGAAATTAGCTCATGTCGATCTTCATGACTCCTTCATGAGTTGATGAACCGCTTGCTGCACCGGTAAGACATTGGGGTCTGTTTTATAAACCTTTGGATGTCTACCTTAAGAAGAGGGTCAGGAGGTGGGTTTAGAACCGGCCTCCTGGTTTCCCTTTGTTTTGAATTCTTTTAAGTTGAGCCGAAGCCATGAGGTGGGTTTAGAACCGGCCTTATGCTTGCCTCGGTTTGTTTGAATTAAATATATTTTTTATTTAATTTAAATTGATTGTTTATTTTATTTTATTTTTGAATTAATTATGAGTCAGGAGGTGGGTTTAGAACCGGCCTCCTAGTTTCCCATCTGTTTTGGATTCTTTTAGATTAAGCCGAAGCCATGAGGTGGGTTTAGAACCGGCCTTATGTTTGCCTCGGTTTGTTTAAATTAAATGAATTTTTAAAACTTGAATTCCACTGTCTGTTCATCGGTAGGTTATTGGGCTTTTCATGGGCTCCCCCGCGGCCCATCGTGGCCCGCCCAGCCTTCTAAGGTTGCACTTGGCCGCGTGGCTTTTCTTCCATTTCTTTTTTTTTTCACTCTTTCATGGGGTGGGCCCCATAGGTTGTTGACCCGCGGGTCAACCTCCTTCACGCAACTGCTCGCGGCCGGCTGCCGATTCCTCACGCGCGGCCCTTTCACGGCGTCGACCCGACGACGTCCTTCCTTTTCCTTTTTTTTTTTTTTTTTGCTTTCTCTTCTCCGCGGGCCCTACCCTCATATGTCCACCGTGGACATAAGTCGGGGGGAAAATAATCCCCCCGCGGCAGTCGTCTTCGCTCGGCCCTGGCTGCGTCTACGGTCTGCCCGTTCGCAGCGGAAGATGAAGCAAGCGGTGGCTCTGGACGGCTTGTTCGGAAGAGGAGAGGGCTTCTGTGGTGCACGGACGACGGAGAAGGAGACTCCGGTGTTTCCAACGGCATTGCTTGGAGGAAGAACTGGATCCGGCGGCGTTACGGGAAGGTGAAGACGGGCTTGGCGGTGTGAATGGAGGCCCGATGGTGCGGTATCCCTCTTTTCTCTCTCCTTCTGGCCCTCTCCGGTGATTTTCTCCCTTTCTCCCGGTGCTCTGTCCTTCTTTTTCTTCTCAATCCCCCCACACAATCTCTTGGCCAAGCTTATATAGGATCCGCCCCCTCCTTTCCACCATTGAGTCTCCTTCCGAAAATAGGCGTCCGGCTTCAAGACGGAACTGGACGGGTCCGGGATACTCGGATTTGATGCGCTTCAGAGAATCCTCCCTTCTACGTAGGATTTCCATCATCGGAGGACTTCTATTTCATACGGGATCCGACTAAGGGTTGATGTCGACACCAACACTTGCCATTTCTGCTCCTCACGGCCTCGTTCCCTTTCCAAAAAATCTGCTAGCTCCATATGAGAGCAGTCTCACGGGACTTCCTCTTGTAGTAGAGTCCCAATCCACTTGGATTTCATCCGTCGACCTTGCGATATATCCTTGCCATTTTTCTTCTTTTTTGAAAGCCATTTATAGAAGCTCCAGTCGGTGCTTCTGCTTGGGCGGACACCAATTTAAACAATAAGATGGGCCTATTTGAGAATTGCAAGATGGCCCATTAAATAGGACAGAAAATGTGCTGCGAAAATCACACTACTAGTGGGCTAATTCTCTATATCTGTTTGGAGTCAAAATACAACCCACTAAACTGAACTCATATGGGAAACTTCCGCCACATCTCTCTCTCTCTTCTATTTGAAAATTCTAGGTGTCAACAGACACAAAATGATGTGAACATAGAATACCTCTTCTAAGAAGAACATGCACTTATAACATGGATGAATGAGAAGAATGCTTAAGGAGAGCCAGAGTTCGATTCGAATGATTGATCATGAGAGAAATGTGAGTTTGACAATGTCAATGGTGAGACTGAACAAATGGTAGAAGGAAAGAAAATCAAGTTCCTTGCACAACTCCAATTCCACAACCAGCTCTAGTTCCACAAAGTATAGCTCCAACCACTACTCTAGCTCATATACTAGGTGTAGGACCTACCACTAAAATGAGTGGCACATTTGGAGGCTTTACGGTTGTTAAGAGAGCAATACACTACAAGGTTGAAATGGGTACACAACAAGAAGAAATAAGGAAGAGGAAGAAGCTGAGTACCAAACACCTTTATCATATGATAAAAAAATTATTCCAACTATACAACAATAAGGTATGGAAGGTTCATGTTCTAAAGGAGGTGGAGGCAGAAGAGAGGGTGGTTGTAGTAGTGCATGTACGAGTGGAGTAGGTACAAAAGATTTGAGTGAGAGAAAACATTCTAGTAAGAGTCAGAGATGGAATCATATGGGTTTTCCTTAACAAGTACGCTACAGTACATTATCCAGAACTTGTTTTAGATTTCAAGTCTTATTATTCATCCTCACTTCCGGTCTCAAGAGCTAATAGTGTATATAATTTTAGCTATATGGCCAATTCACTATTTCCATACAGATAAGGCACGATCATGATTGCTTAAAGTCGGTGAAGCATTCAAGAGAATGAGAATGAGCACCAAGACAAAAGTTACAAGGGGTAGTTTCATCCTTCGTGGTGAGAAAGTATCTTTTTTATTATATTTGAATTGTACTTGTATCATCTTTTCTATTGTATTTGAATTTTGATTTCTACTTGTACCTTCTTCTTTATTTATTAGAATGAATGTTAAATTGTTAATAGAATGACAACCAGAAGAAGTTGATATCAATCTTTTCTGACATTATAACAATTTTTAAAAGTTTTTCCTAATTTTTTATGTATTTTTAAGAATTCTTTTGCTTTTTCTAATTTCTTACTAAAAAAATAAAAAACAAAATGATGATTCCAGATTGATTTTTTGTTTCGGCAGATCCATCAAGATCGAACAGATCCGATCCAAATTGGATTAGTATCCCACAATCCTGACCACGATTCCAATCCCACAATCCTTGTTAGTCCATACTCAATCATTCAGATCAAACTTTAGCTCTTGATTCAACATCATTTTCGCCCATTCAAGCTGAAAGTGTATATTCTTCTTGGAAAAGGTACTCTAAGTCGACATCATCTTATTAAGTCTTCATTTTAACTCCTTGCTCATATAAATCGCCTACAAATCAAGTAAATCTCTCTTCAGATAGTTTTTGATATTGTTTGATGTTTATTATTGTCAACTACATATTATGATCATAGAACATTAGTTTTATCTATCTTTCACTTTACATTACGTTCCTTCTTTTTCTATATATAAGACTGAAGGTGCTTCAATTCCTCTAGGATGAACTGCTGCTCTTAATACTCAAATTGCAATAGGAGCAATTGGATTCCATCCACTGTTGTTGTTCATTTGAATCCACCACTCAGCTACAAACTACGTAGTCAGAGCTGAAAGGTGTTCGAGACAAAGTTTTTTTATTTGTATTATTATTATATATTATTGTTAATTATTCATTTAGAGGTTATATAAAAGTGAAAAAAGAAAGAGATACTTTTAAAAATATAGGAAATCCTTCTATAAAAGTGGGAAATATATCTAAAAATGTAAGAAATACATCGGTGTGGTAATAAACAAACTAAGTTAAATTAAGTAAAAAAATCAACTAAGTTGAACTAAGAAGAAAAACTCAAAAGCAACCCCCGAAAACTAAAAATATACCATTTCAGATAAGGTGCAACTTTGTCGGATTTGGGAAAACAAATCGGTGTGCTAACAAACAAATTATGTAACTAAACAACAAAACAAAAAATAAATATGAAAATAAAATAGGCGCCTAAGACGGTTGAGGTAGAAAAGGTGACCACCGCAGTCGCTAAATGTTATCACACACATTAAGAGCCTCACAGATAACTCCTTCCCAATATCCTTTAACATCAAATTTATGCAGTGTGTTGCACAAGGAACCTAAAACAAGTTTCTTCTAATCTCCATCAACATTTTCTCAGCAACCTTATAAGAAGTTTCATTATCAGTCACTAACTGTACAATGTTGTCTTCACCTATTTGCTTGACAACATCATTCATGAGACCAAACAAATACTTCGCATTCTTGATCTAATCTAAGGCATCAATAGATTTAAAAATTTGACGTCCACAGAATAATACAAAAGAAAGTTGATTATAGATCTCTTTATAATTCATGTCTATCCATCGCATATTACAGTGCAACCCCTTTCCTTCTATATCGTCTTGAATCCATCTATTCATAAGGTCAACTCATCGACCTCTATATCCAACCCACTCTGACATATATACTTAGATGGGACTTTTAACCTTTGTCCAACCTTAGTGATAATATCATCATCAAAAAATATGAACTGGTGGCTGCATAGGGCTGAGACATCTACATCAAAAAAAATAAGAAACACTAATTAATGTTTATTTTGAAAATATGTAAGGCATGTAGTCTTAACTCATTTCAAGGCCGGTTTAATCATCCTTTGACCTCTATTACTTTGCCTTACATAGATGTGTCTGCTGATCAAATTGAATGTGACTGAAAAGACTCACTATCGTGGCCTAATTGATATGTAGGTCGAGTGCCTTCCAAATCTGAACGTCTAACAGTAGATTCTCCTGCCCCCCTTCTTCTCTTCTCATCTTTTCGGATTTGAACCTTACTTTTATGCATTGCTCTCCAGACTTATGCCTACTCTTCATCATCTGAACTTGATTAATCAACCTCAGTGTGAGCCCGGTATTTACCTTTTTTTAAGACTTTCAGACAAAAGATTCGTGTATCGTCATCAGAGAAATTCATCGTGCAGGACATCTCTACTTAATATGTATCTCCCTATGTGATGCTCTCTCGAATAAGTATGACCGCATTTCTTCTTCAAGTTCCACCGGTACATTCTCACACTCCTTTACATTCCTACTAATCCCACCTATGTGTTGTTTGAGCCAATAAACACATCCATTCATTTCTTTCCCACACCATTAATATTTCACTATTTTCTTCTCAACACCTAACATGTGTCGATGTTGTCATCCAATATCACGATACACAAGGGCACTTTGCACCTCATCTTTACATATAGAAAAAAGTAAAACAAAAAACTAGAGCTCATATTAAATAAGGATTTTCGGATAAGGGGGGTAACCGAACAAAGAGCCGATCCAAGATCCCAAAGGACGAAGCCAGGGAGAGAAATAGATCACGCCAAAGGGGTGATTATACATAATCACCCCTTCATGGTGAAGCCAAGGGAGGGGGCACATAGGAAACAGAGGGTGATCGGTTTATACAATCATCCCTTAGCGGTGAAGCCAAAGGGTGGGAGGTAGAAAACAGATCATCCTGAAGGGCATAGTCACCCCTTTAGGGTGAAGCCAAGTGGATGTAGGTGGCCAAGAGGGAAGGTCGGGGAGGTGCTCATCGCTAGAGGGAGGGGGCAGCCATAAATCGATAAAAAGAGGGCTAGGGTGGTGGAATCATGGGCGAGGGCCAAGCATCAACTGATTTACACCCTTAAACGGAATTATATCCAGAATCAAGCCCGATTTGGGAATCATGGGTGAGGGCCAAGCATCTCTCTCGTGTTCGTTGTTGTCATTGCTGAAATAACCATTTGCGAAAGAGAAAACAATTTCTCAAGCTCCTATCAGGTGGACCTGTAGGATGTAGTTACCATAGTAAATAAACGAATCCTACTTTCCATGGTTGATGATAATTGATACAAATTAAGTGGTATAATTTTTTTCTATGATGTTGTTTGGTCTTGTTCCTTGTTAGAGTAACGTCAAATCGGATAATATAAAAAGGTATTGAAAAAAAAATATGATGCTCTCCTTATTAAACATTTTCTTGACTTAGATTACTTAATAGCTTTCGCATGGTGTACATCTGTGTTGACATGACAGGGTGGAAATGTGGGAGAGAAAGTAATCTTAAAATCAACGGTAGTTGTGATAAAATTTGGTGTCTTTTCCACTAATTACATGAAAATTTTGACTTAGATGGTACATTCCATTGTACTTGTACCATCACATAAACATAGTACATTAGTTACTATGTGAACCTCTTTTTTAAGTCTGTTCTCGACAAAGAAAGACTTTTGTTAATACCCCAGACTTATCTAGCAAAGTAGATGATACCTTAAAAGTATTAAGTATCCCGGTGGTAATTTAAAAAAATATTAGAATTGAGGTTCGGGTTTTTTGAAAAATTTGATTTTTGACTCTTCTCCGCCGGATGGTACGAATATCTGGCGTTAACTTACAACAAGCAATCGCTCGAATGCTCTTGATTAACCATCACAGTAACCTGTTTTTGGAGAATGTGCACATCCATAGAAAAGTAATGAACTCAAAAGGGCAACGACCTTCTGGGCCCAACGAAATGCAAACCGGTTTGTTCGAGTTGATTTTACTTATTTTTGTTGGTTAGTTTTGGTTGACTTAGAGTCAGTTTTATGGGTTTGAGTTTTAAGTGAAGTTGTTTGATTTGCTGTTTTTTTAGTTTTGGTTTGATTTTGATTTGTTTTAAATTGGATTTGATCAGTCCAAGTTGTTTTGGTTTCAATTTTGATGAGTTTGAAGTGTTTTAGATATTGTTGAATTTGGTTTGATTGATTTGATTTTGAAGTTTCGGATTTGATTATCAATCTGAATTTTTTTCTGTTTTTTATGTTTGTTTTGGCATGTTTTGAGTGTTTTAAAGTGTTGCTTATTTAATTTCTTTAAAATTAAGCATTTGTTGTCCATTTTGGTAAGGCGTGGTGTCTTTTAAATGAATTTTCAGATTTGTCAATTTTAAATTCTGTTCTTTTTAGTTCACATATTGTTTAAATCTGATTTTTTATGGGTTTTTGGATTGATTAAAATCTGATTTTGTCCGTTTAAGATCGATTCTTTTTTATATATCTTTGCTGTGGTTCAATTTTTATTGAATTGGGGTTGTTTTAAATTAAGTTCCAGATCTAATTTAAATCTATTTTTTCTGTTTTTTATTAGATTTTTCAGATTTAGTTTATGTTATTCTTGTTTTGGCGGTTTGCATCACATCCGGCCCTTTGTTGGCTACCAATCAGTACCTGGTTTCATGCATTCCAAGTTGACATTGAAGATCATTTCATTTCATAGATGTTGAATACAATGGTGATAAAAGTTAGTCGATTTCTTACCCCAACATAGGTTCTTCACTGACTTAGAAAAATTTCGGCATTACGACGACATGCCGATCATTTTCTAACTTGGTGAAGTTTACCCATCCAAAATGGCCAGCCTTGACCTAGCCATGTTGGGGGAAGGATCAAGGGCTACGGGAACTAGCCCGCACCCCCATCCGGATCAACGGCTACGGGAACATGCCCGCACCCCCGTCCAAGGTGGAGTACCCATTGAGGTAAAGCTCCTTAATTTAATATGGCTTTCGCATTCTGATTTTTTTATTTATTTTTTAAGGCCATTTTTGGCCAGTTCAAGTTCCTTTGGCGTTCAAAGCTGGCCTTCGGTTTTTGCTTGAGTCGGATGGACTTCTTCTTGGAGGCAAAGCCGGACTCATGAAAGGACCATTGAGGCTTGCTTCTCTCTTGATATGTGACGGGTAAAGTCGGACCGGTGAAAGGGCCGTTGAAGCTTGCCTCCCTCTTTGCCAGTTCAAGCCACAAAGGGGCTGCTGCAGTCTCTTTCTTTTTTTTTTCTTTTTTTTTTTGCAAGGCCGCAAGGGGGCTGTCAAGATTATTTATTTATTTTTGAAGCTGGCTGGACCCATGAAAGGGCCATTCGGTTGAGCCACAAAAAGGGTTTATGATTGGCCACAAGAGGGCAGGACGTTGGTAACTTGAAGGACCTGTTTGGGGGCCTGTTTAATTGGCCGGGGATGACCTGCATAGGGGGTGTTTAGGTGGGCCGCGGAGGGGCTGTTTAGAGGTCTGTTTAGGGGACTGTGTAGGGGGCAAACAGGACCTATTTTGGGGTCTTGTTGGGAGGGGCAAAAGGCAGTTGAAAAGTGATCTGTTTGAAGATCTGAAAATGGGCCGAAAGTGACCTGTTTTGGGATCTGAA
Organism: Cryptocoryne crispatula var. balansae; assembly: GCA_036172225.1. NCBI lineage: Eukaryota > Viridiplantae > Streptophyta > Magnoliopsida > Alismatales > Araceae > Cryptocoryne > Cryptocoryne crispatula. The sequence continues at coordinate 38,905,850 of CM069919.1, read as the reverse complement.
AATGAGCTGATCTGGGACCTGTTAGGGACCTGAACAAGGAGGCTGGACAAGGTTTGTTTAAGGGTCTGAATATGACCTGTTTAGGGGGACCAAGCGGTGGCCGAACAGGTCCCCTTTCAGAGATCTGGAAGTGACCTGATCATGGGGAATTTTAGGTGGATCAAATAGGTGCCAAAAATGGGATAAGGGGACCTGCTTGAGAGAGTTGGAGCCAGTCCACAGAGGGGATTGGTTAGGGGTCTGAAAGTGGGCCTGATTTGGGGATCCCTAGGTGGACCGAGGAGGGACTAAGCAGGGGCTGTGCAGGGACCTACAAATGGTCTGGCTAGAAGGCCTGTTTAGAGGCCGAAAAAGGACCTGTTCAGGGGTCTGGAAAATGGACTGAAATGGGGGCCAAATAGGGGCTGAACAAGGGGCGACTTTGAACCCGGCGACAGGTCTGTTTTGGTGGCCCGCAGGTGGGATGAGCGGGCCTTGAAGAGGTTCAATGGGCTGCCGATGACGATGAAGGCCGGTTCAAGCCATAAGAGAGGTTGAGAAGAGAAATCGGAAGGGGTAAGAAGATGCCCTTAGAGGGCTACATATCTTATATTTTTTGTTTCCCCTTCTTGGCATCGGCTGATCATGGTCAAGTCCTCCTTGCAGGAGGCCGCAGGGGTGGGCTGCTGTCCTCCTATTCCTCTTCTCCCTCTCCTTGGCCATGGGGCAGCAGCAGTGGCAGCAGTCAGTCCGGCAGCCTGTCGGCATCTGAAGACTCCTCCTTGGCCTTGGCACGCCCCTCCCTTCTTATGGGACTGATGGGACATCAAGGGTCAGCCGGGCTTCAATGCCAGATGGCTGTTGGCTTCCCCCATGGTGTTTAATTAACTGAACTCCTTGTATTCCTCCAGCCTTTAATGCTTGACTGTCCCTTGGCTTCTCCCATGTGGGCTGACCATATCGGCCTCCTCCCTCTTTAAATCAATCAATGCTGAGGTGGCAGGCCAGACGGCTGGTGCGGCTGGGCTGCTGAGGTGGCAGGTGGGCTGGCAGTCTGTCTAGGTGGGCTGGCGGCCTGGCAGGACCTGAACTGGGCCAGTTTGGATGGCCACGGACCATTCAGCCCCTTCTTCCAAGTGGGCTGTGCGCTAGCCCTTTTATGGGCCAGAATTTACTCCATTTAAATGGGATTGTGGGCTGGGCCGGTTAAACATAGGCTATGGGGTCCGCTAAGGACCTGATTTGGCCCAATTGGGGGGGGGGGGTCCATCCTAGCATAGACCTGGCTACTCCTCTTTTTCTCTTCTTTTTTTTGGGTGAGAAAAATGATGCCAACAGTTACCTTCTCCAAACCTAAGATATTCAACTTTTTTCTCAAATTTAAGTTTTCTTTTGTTTAATTAGTTATCTAAGATGTATATTGCAATGCGAACCAAGTCTTTAGTCCCAAGTGTTATTTATTTTTCCTATAGAAGTGCTTTATTCTCCTCCTAGCAATCACCTTAAGTAATTTGGAAACAATTTTCCCAACTCCCTGAAGTGTAACTCTTTCACATCTATCAAAACTAACTCCATATTAGATTCAATACTATACCAAAGCAGCCCTCAATATTTTCAAATTGAGGTAACACCAGATTAGATTCAATACCATAACCAAACATATCCTAAGATATTAAAATTGAGGTCACAAAAATCATATCTTTCTTTTAAAAATGTTAAAAATAAGTGCATAAGCTGAAAGTTAAGAGTTGAGAGAAAGTGAGGTAGGGGTGGGGTAAGAGGAGGCCACTTGGGAACCTGGCCTTGGGGGGCATTTAAAAGCCCCCCAACAGATAGCCAAGCCCGACCAGGTCAGGCAGGATTCCGACCAGGTTGCACAACCCGGCCAGGGTTTGACAAAGGGTCATGGACCCTCGACCCGGCCGACCGGCTGAAAAAACAACCAGGTCTGGTGACCTGATCATGATCCTTCTTCCCATAACCTACAGTACATCAGAAGACGACCAATGACATTCAACTTTGGTATTCATTACAGAGAATAATTAAATGAAGACTGCCTTAAAAAGATGAATGTTCTTTTGGTTATTTTATGGCCTGTTTGGTAACAATATTAAACAGGTGTATTAGTATTAGTTTTAAAAATGATAGTGATACACAATGTTAAGAGGTGTTTGGATAACGGTATCAGTTTTAGAATTAATAGTTCAAAACTGTTTCAAAATTAACTGGTATGCATCTGTTTTAATATTGATATTGTTAAGCTCTCTGTATCGACACCTCCGTGACGCAGCTCCCAACAGCCTCTCCTCTCTAGTCATGTATCTCTTCTTAGTGCCGTGTTGAAGCTCCTCGCAGTTGAAGCACCCCACGGCCTCCTCTCTCTGTGTCGACTCCTCCGTGGCCCACTCTCGGCCATCTCTCCTCTCCAGTATCGTTCCCCATCACTTTCTCTCCTCTCCATCATGTTTATGTGGTAGGGGAGACGAATGAGGCTGATCCCGCTATTGAACCCTCGGGGTGCTCGGGAAACAACAATATGTCATATCCTTCACAAAAAAGTGAACCCCTGGTATCAATGTGGTCGCAAGCAATGGCTTACCGACGAAGGTGTTCTTCGACAGGGAGGAGTGTTTGCTTGCTACTGAACATATTTTCTATGAACATCGGATACAAAGTCAATTCTGTGGGCAGCCTTTGGTGCATGACGATTCTGGCTATTTCTATCATCTTGTTGATGTAGGAATAGAGATGGAGCTTGTGTGTATAAATCGAAGGCTGCTGATGTTTCCACTCATGATGTTGACTCTTTAAATTTTTTTATTTTATAAACTTCAGATTTATGATACTGGTCTAGATTAAGTACCTGGCATAGAAAGTGATGAGATGTCATCTACCCATATGCACAGGCCTTAGAATTTTGATTTGACATTTCTAATGTCTTCGTACATGAACCTGGGATACCCATCACTCCAATTCTCTGTGCATTGTCATTTATTACCATTTTTTGTGTTTCACTAAGATGATATTTGTTTTACTGTCTGTAAACATCTTGTTTTAAAATCCTTGAGAATCTTGTTCTTGTTTGAGAGCAAGAGTTTATTTGTTTGGATCAGTGTGAAATTTGTAGCAAGAGATCTAAAAGGTCTTTTTTTGGTTTATAAGAGTAATTCATTATAAATGAAAACAAAGAAAATTATATGTCACATCATCACATGACCATCAACAATTATATATATATATATAACTGGATGGTAAAGCTTTTAGAAAGATGTTATCCTTCTTTCTAGCGCTCTCTCTCTCTCGTTAGCCTTCCATATATATAAAGAATGTCCAAGAGTCCCTCTATTGATATTCTCTCTTTGTTTATCACCTAACTTCCAAACCCCAAAATGCATGCATAAATACATAGACACACATATATATAGATTGCAGCATGGACCTGGCCTTATTGGATTTGCATAATTGTCTCTTTTTACTGATCAGGTGCAGCACTACCCTTGTATGTGCATTCACATAGTTCATGGAAATTTAAAGTTGGATCATGAGAGTCACTTCAGAAATTAGGATTTGTAAGTGCACTCACAATGATGAGCATCTGAAGGAGGACCCAAGGCAGAGGCATTTTCTATTTTTTATTATAAACTAGATTATTGCTTAATAGGGTATGACTGCTAATTTTCTAGGTCTCCCACGTCATTCTGACATGAAAAGATGACGCCAACATTCAACTTCATAAAACTTAATTAAGAATGAGAAAATGAATATCGAATTAAAAGTGTTATAAGACAAAAATTAAAAGTGTACTAAGACAAATTATTTAGTATCATTCTATTTTTCGGCTTTATTGTATTTTGCACTTTAAATAGAACAATACTAATTATAATAAGTTATATAACATTTAAATATAATATAAATTATAAAATATTAATATTTTTTTGATCTTTTATAGTTTAAATATAATAATATATTATATGGAAATAATAAATTTTATTACGTATTATGTAAATATTTACCTTACTTTGTTAGTTTTTTTTGTAGTTTAAATATTATAAGATAAAATGTAGTAAGATATTATGCAAGTTAAATAAAATGGAATTTTTGAAATAATATTTAACTTAGTTTGTTGCTAGATTTGTAGTTTAAGTATAATAAGGTTATATAAAGTTTATATGTAATAAAAAATAAAAAGTATTAATCTATTTTTCGGATTTAGTATAGTTTATATTTGAATAAATATAATCAATTATATAAAATGTAAATATAACACAAATTATTTTATATCATTCTGTATTTTGGTTTTATTGTACTTTGCACTTTAAATACAACAATACTAATTACAATAAGTTATATAACGTTTAAATATAATGTAAATTATAAAATAATAATATGTTTTTTTGATATTTTGTAGTTTAAATATAATAAGATATCATACAGTTTAGATATAATGAAATTTATTACATATTATGTAAATATTTACCTTTGTTAGTATTTTTGTAGTTTAAATATTATGTAAATATTTACCTTACATATTATGTCAATCACCTTCTTTTATAAACAATTTCCCCTTCTTATTTTTCTAATTTTATATTTTTACTACATAAAATATCGCCATTGCTAAACGAAGATGTCTACGAATGACATAGGCTGGCAATATGAAACTCACATTGGTAATAAAGATTTTAAATGTAACTTTTGTGAAAAAGTAATACAAGCCAGTGGTGTTACAAGGTTGAAATACCACTTAATTGGAGACAAAAGATTAGATGTAGGTAAATGTGTAAGTTGTCCACCTGAAGCGCGAAAACAATTGAAAGAATTAAAATCTAAAAAAAACATACAGACTATGAAGAGTAAATTGGCAAAAGTAGTCATGGATGAACTTCGACATATGGGTGGTCATTCCGAAAGTTTCTTATCCGATGAAGAAGAAGGATCTGAGAAAAGAATACAACATGAAATTGCAAAAGCATCTGCTGAAGCTAGATGACAAATTGATAAGTCCGAACGTCAAATAAGACATTCACAAACAATTGGAGCTGGAAGTAGTGATGCTGTAGGAATTGCAAGTGGAAGTGGAATGAAAAGAAGTATAACTGAATTTATGCGTCGTGGTGGACATGAATCAGTAGATATTAGTAAAGATTCAGCTGTAGAAAGTAGTTTGTATAAATCAGATGATGTATAACAAAAAAGAATAGAGGAAATGGTAAACAAAGGACCTCTAAGAGAATCGCTTGGTAAAATGGTTTCAAAATTTTTTATATTCATTCATATTCCAACTCATGTTGTAGGAGATTATCATTTCAAGAATATGATTGTTGAAGCACAAAAGCTTAAACGTGCAGTCAAATCTCCCACACCCAAAAATATATTAAGAAAATATTTAGATGAATTAGTTGTAGATATGCAAACAAAAATAAAAAAATTAGAACCACATTGGGATACACATGATTGTTCTCTTGTATGTAATAGATGGACAGGGCCCACAAGAATGTCCATTGTTAACTTTATGGTTTATAGTGTAGGAAATGTCATATTTTTAGATTCAGTTGATGCATCGGGTAAAGAGAAAAATCATTAGTTCATTATGCAGTTGATGGAGGACAAGATTAAGGAAGTTGAAAGAAATAGGGTTATACAAATTATAACCGATAATGCTAGCAGTAATAAAAAGGCTGGAACACTTTTGTCATTAAAATATAATCTTTTTTTGGTCACTATGTGCTGCTCATTGTATAGATTTGATGTCTGAATATGTGGCAAAAAATGTTATGGTAAAAAAAGCTATAGATATGAGTCAAATTGTTACATGTTTCATATATAATCATGATTGGGTAGTGGATCGAGTAAGAAAGGCTTGTGGACGTGATTTAGTTCGACCTGGTGCCACTCGTTTTGCAACAAATTATCATGCATTACAAACTTTGTTGTGTAAAAAGGATAGTTTGAGAGGTTTCTTTCTTTATTCAGAGTGGTTTAATTCGGAGTTCATGAACACTCCTATTGGAAAGAATGTGGAACAAATCATATACAATCCTATGTTTTGGGATTATGCAAGAGATCCAATAAAGATTATGGAACCCATGTATAAAGTTTTGAGAGTGATGAACACTGAAAATTATCCAACCATGGGTAGTGTATATCATGCGATCATTGTGATGAAGGATGTCATAAAAACAACTTCACCAAGAAATTACACATGGGTTCATAAGATCATAGATGATAGATGAACAAAATCAATGGATACACTACACTTATCTACAAGGCTGGTATATTTTCTTCCTCTGTCTAAAATATGAATTTTTGTTATAAATGAATAAAACAAATTATGAGACTAACCCTTTGAATAATAATATTTGCATGTGTAGCATATTTTCTCAATCCAAAGTACCAATATAAATTACATCTTGGAGACAATCAAGTACTTATTAAAGCACTTCATCAGGTTTACAAGAAGTTGTTTCCAAAATCCAAAGGAAGAGGCCAATTTGGAAATGAAGTGACACTACGATATTTAAAGCTTTTATCATCTTTTAAGTTGATATTAACATTAAATATTTTTTTATATACTAGATTATAAAGTTTAGAGATACACTAGCCTTTTTTGGGATAAAAGGTGCTATTGCAAGTAAAGAATCTATGTGGCCTGGTTAGTAATTATTTAATCAAAAAGATAACTTACTTGGTTCAAATTACAAATATATCATTATTTGTTTCACTTTCAGGTGAGTGGTGGAAAATGTACGGAGATGATTCACCAACATTAAGAAAACTTGCAATCAAAGTTTTATCACATACTTCATCAACTTCTCCGTGTGAAAGAAATTAGAGCACTTTTTCTTTGATACATACAAAACCTAGAAATAGGTTGTTATATTCAAAGTTGAAGAAACTAGTTTATTGTCATTATAATATGAAACTAAAGGTAAGGAGAATGGAGGCTGAACAAAAGCAAGGAGGTGATCCAGAAAAGGACCCACTTGATTATTTTGCACTATTAGGAGAGAATGACATGGATGATCGAGAAAATCCTTATGTTGAGTGGGTTACAAACAATGATATGGATGAACATGATGGTCTCCCATCTGAAGAAATTGTTAGTGTTATACGTGAAATCGGAATGAATGTAGATGTAACTGTACAACAAATTCTTCAATCATCTTCTGAGTCAACTCATCTTCACAATGATGATCCAACCACTGATATGGATGCTTCCGATGGGCATGAAAGTGATGATGGTGGAGATGGAGGTAATGTCTTTCGTGATGGTGGTGCTGACGATGTAGAAAAAAACCAACCATTCTCCACTGATGCTACTGAGGAAGTTCATCATCAACGTGGAAAAACATATAGACACAAGAAGAAAAGTGTTGGTCTGTCAAATCAACAAAGTTTGTCACAACTTGAGGAATATGACCTTTCTCACACATTCAGTTCAATGGATATTTCTGATAGGGAATATTATGGATATGAACATTCTCAAGATTCATCATCATATGAATATGGACACAGACATGGATGTGGGAAAATGCAACAAGGTTTTTCACATGCATTTTATAATGAAGGATATGAATCTTCATATGGATATGAACATACTGCAAGTGAACATGTTCCTTCAAACATACCTTATGACAATAGTTATTATGGTTATGGTCATAGTTATGGTCTTTATGTCTATAGATATACAACACAAGATGACTCTTCAAACATCTCTGATTCTTATGAACAAAGATTCAGTTTACCACAAGAGAGAGATCGTCAATCTCATATGTCATGGGTTGAATATTGTGATTTTGTTGGTGATTTTGTGGCACAACAATCACAAAGTGACCAACAAAGTGATATATCAGAAACACACAGATCATCTTTTTGGTTTTGAGTGTTTTCTTATTGTTCATTCACACAGTTGGTGCGGGAGTGGAGTTTGACATTAAGATGTTTTGTGATTGTTCATTCACATAGTTAGTATGCAAAGATGTTGTATTATTTATTTTCATGTAATGTATGTAAATTCATTGATGTACTTCCATCTTTATAACATATTATGTTATGTTTGTCATTTTATACATATTACATATATACATTTTGATTTGAGAATCTGATAACCGATCTCCCTAGATTTTCTCGAGATCTCTCCGAAATCTCTTCTCTTCCACCTCCCTCGAGATGAAACCAAAATCGGGGATTGCAAACCTTGATATAGGCATAATACTTTCCCTGGATTTGCATAAAAGAGAATATATGTTAGAAACACTTACAAAGTAAGTCACTTGCAGCTCAGGTTCACAACATGATTGTTCAAAATTTTATTTTGATGATTCGTCAAAATAAATGCATGGCCATGATTGATGGAAGATGCAGGCAGGGTCAAATAAAATTGCTTTTTTCTAACTATTTGCACAGGTCAAACATCTTATCAGATAATACTATTTCTACTAAAGTCACAAGAACTTAGTGTTTTTACCCTACTTGTCCCATCATTTATTTGTAAATTGTGGATATATTATTTATATTTTATCATGTCATCTATGACTTGATAATTTTCTACTAGGTTCTCATGCTGTTACATCGTCACAAGTTCACTGTTTTCTGAGTCCACATCTGTCAACCATTATTAATCAAATGCTGCTATTTTTTCAAGAAAGGGAAAATATAAAATTTACCTTGATTTCTATGACGCTGAACCCATTTGCTTTGATCCGGATCATACCCAGGTTATAGTTAAAACATAAAAATGGTTTGATACGCAAATAGACACCATCTTTATGAACAATATGGGTCCATCTTAGTGAAGAGATGTAATCTTGAAGAATAATACACATCTGCCAGGCAAAAGTTTTAATTGTTGGCACAACATCTAAATGTTTTTGTCATCCATTAGACCTTCCCACACCAAGGATGATCCACTGTTGGAGGATATTATATATGTATTAAAGAAAAACTACATGTCTTGTCAACGGGAGGAAGGGAATGAGAAAGTCAATAACTTATGTCGATATGCATATACAAGCAAATTAATATCTGGTACATTAGAAAGAATTATGTGCATAGAAATAAACAAGATACTCGTTTCCACTATAAATGGTAAGAAAGTGATGATCATTCTCATTTATGTGCTTGGGATATCATCACAGTTTGTTTGCTTGAAGAGTTGTTGGTAGGGATGCTTTGCTTATGTCGTCTTCTCCATCATCAGATCAGATGGGTGTGCAGGCTTTGCCCTCTAGTGCAATGATTCTTCTTCTTTCCTTCAATTGTTACTCTGGAATTGGCAAATGGAACATGGAGATGCTTGTAGGATGATGGAAGAATGTTCACATGCAGCACCTTCACCCTCTCATCTTATGCTCTTTCAAGGGAAAAACTTAGGAGGTCAAGGTGAGGTCAACAGACCCTTCTTCCTCACTCCTGATGTTGCATGATAGCTGGCTTCTCCTTTCCTCCGTCCATATGTTCTTTTTCTTTTTCTTTCTGTGATGATGGTCTCTCTCTCTCTCTCTCTCTCTCTCTCTCTCTCTCTCTCACAGAAGAAGAAGCAGAAGAAGAAGAAGAAGAAGAAGAAGAAGAAGAAGAAGAAAAGTCAGATAGCTACACTATCTTGGAGGTAGTAAGGGAAATGTGGTACAGACTACAGAGAGGATGCTTGCACTTTCAAAACCCAGACTTTGATCAGGTACAAAAGAAGGATGGTGGAGCATTGATTGCTATTCATCCACCGCCTTCGACTTCACTCTTGGTGGTGGAGCATTGGTTACAAGTTAGAAAGATTTTACAAATGATATTTAGTTCCCTTCTTTGTAGATCATACTTTTATTATTTGTCGCGAGTTTGCTGTGATATATTTCCTTTGTTAGTGAGTGTTGATGTTTGGTTTTTGACTTCCATTGTTTGTCGTACCATGGTTGGCATATTTTGTCTTTGTATGATCTTGATAGAGGTCTATCACTTGGCGTTTTGGTTGTACCTCTTACGATCAACAGATTGTGGTTGCTCCTTTTCGGTCACCTTTCAAATGAAGAAAAAGTGATATTTTACTTCTTTATTTTTTGAAAATTTAGAGTACCTTGAAAATTGCAATTATCATTTTTGTTAGATTGGCAAAATATTAAGAATAAAATTTATCATTTTCTAATTTTATCATTTTAAATCAAAATATATTAACATAGTTTTAATAATATACTTTGATTTTTATCTATAATTAGCTTTGACTATTGAATAAATCAAGCATCTAACATTGATTATGATATTGATATAGTGTTACCAAACACTTAATATCGATTTTAAAATTGATATAGCATTACCAAACACTTAAAAGATTTAATACTATCAAATTTTATATTGATACTTCACCATTCAAAAATATCAATATCAAAATTGATATAGTATCATTTTTGAAACTCTAACCAAACAGGCCATTAGGTCATGGGACTTGGGATACAACTGAAGACAAAATAAGTAATTGAGGTCCCCTCAGCTTAAGAAAAGTGAGATGATGAATAAAATGCTTACAAAGAAAATAAGGAAACTTTTGTGCACACCGGAAATAAAAAAAAACTCTAGAAAAGGAAAAGCAGCAAAGATTCATGTAACATGAGTTACATAAACAGAGAATGAGCAAAATAGCTAGAAGACTGTTGGCACCCAAAAAATGTCATGACATCCAGAACTAGCAAGTTTTGGGCAAAATACTTGAAAGAAAATTGAACAGGCATGTGTGACCCACTTTTTATCACACTTAGGGTCAACGGGCCGAACCGGCCCAATAAGCCTTGTGGGGCCCGACCAGCTCGATGACAGCTCGATAACGGTCATACATCACCATCTTGTCCGTCTAGCTCAAACTTGAGCAACAACGAAGTCGGATAGAAAATCCGATTTGAATTCAACAAGTTATGGGTCAAACGGTGAAAACACTCCCGAATGGCCTTTGGTAGGCTTAATGGGCCCAAATAACAAAACAAGTGGGCTCACAGCACTGTACCAGTCAAGACATTTCCAACGGCGCCTCACATGTCAAAATCTGGCTTCGGACAGTAAAATGACCGTTTTGCCCTTGTAGGATTCAGGCAATCTGGGGAAGGTCCAAAGAAAAGTGGCACCACCAAAAGGTCTACTTGACTTTCAGATAAACAATGACAGAGTCAGATCGGCAATCCGACCCATATTTGGAAAGTTACGAGGAAAACATTGAAAGTCAATTTTCGAATGGCCTTAATAAGGGCATATCAAGTCCGAAAAACAAAACAAGTGGGTCCATGGGGCTGTCCCAGTTGAGGGCTGCGCACCGGTACTCTGAATGTCAGAATCTGATTTCGGATGGTCCCCGAACGGTAAAATGACATCTTTCACCCTAGGTAGGTTTGGGCAATTCAGGATAGACTCGATAATATCTTGGTGCATCATTAAGTCCGCCAAGCTCCATATTGAGCAACATTAAAGTCAGAGCAGAATTCTGACTTGTATTCGGCAAGATATGGGCAAAACAATGAAAGTGGACTTTCAGGCGGTCCTTCCTGAGCTTGGTGGGCCCAAATGACCAAACCAGTATGTCAACAGTATTGCCTCGACAGAGAGCTTCACAACGGTGCCTCGAATGTCAAAATCCGACTCCGGACGAAAAAATGACCGTTTTGCCCCTATTGGGCCTGAGCAAATCCAGACAGACCCAATAACATATGGCGTCACCAGAAAGTCCGCCTGACTTCCAGATGAACAACATCGAAGTTGGATCATCAATCCAATCCATATTTGGAAAATTATGGACAAAGTTTGAAAAAATTGCAAAGTCGGCACGCACTCCGAGACATGGCGGAGCTGTCCAAATGATTTCAGATAGTAAGATCTATGCATGGAAACCAAAATTTTGGTGTATAGATATTTGATTGTATTCAAAATACAATTTTCAAAATTTTTGAGGGCCGAGATTACATCGATCAGAAAAATCTGTCGGATCGGTGATCCCTGGATAAATTGAGAATTATTGACTGTTGATATGATGCAGCACAAGTTCTATAGCCATCGGAACATCTTTCGGATTATTCCGGTCAATTTCAGAGTTAATTAACTTAGTTTCATCTGAAATTAATATTGACCGTCGAATCAGAATCATTTTTTATGGAGAGTAAAGAAGGGCCAGGATGCCATCTCATGATCAGATTTAGATCAAGGGCCCAGATTTGACATAACTTGTTATTGGATCCTGTCTTAATGGGTCTTAATGGTATCAAATATTTGAATGGGAGAAGCCACGCATAGCCCATCTCTTGGCCAAGTCAAATGAATTAAAAAAGGAAAGGAGAAAAAAGGAACGTGGGGGGTAGTAAACTGAACTTCCCCCCACTACGCCCACTACTCCCATGACTCCCACTTCCTCCATGATGAGGGGAGGTTACGCTGGACAGTTTTCTTCTCTTTAAGAGAGACCTGCCAGATAGAGAGAGGGGGGCTGGAGTATTCTTACGTGAAGAGGAGAGCACCTGTGTGAAGAAGAGGGAGAAAAGGTGACAGCCTCAAGGAGCTTGCTGCGCACTGCTGCTGAGAAGCCAAGGAAGGTGAAGAAGAAGAAGAAAAAGAAGCTCTCCTAGGTGGCTCCCTCTGCTGGTTCTCTCCTCCAGCAACCAAGGCGGCCCTCTCCTCCAGCAGCTTCATCAACAACAGGACCTCCTTGCGGTCTCCCCTCCTTCAACGGCAACAACAACCATAGGGTCTTCATCTCCCTCCAGCAAAAGCCTGAGCATCTAGAGGAGGAGGCCGCTTCTTCCAACAGGAGCTATAAAAAAAAAAAGAAGAAGAATGGGTAAGGGAAAGAGAAACCCCATCGGTGCACTTCTTCTCCCTTTAGTTTCTCTTTGTATTTCCCTTCATTTCCCTTTGAGGATTCCATCTTAAATCCCCCTGTTCTGAGCCTTGTTCGACCCCTCCTGGCCAACCTTTTTGATCATCCGACCAGACCATTGTCAGGCCTGGTTCGATCCCCAAGGAGACCCCCCTTGCTTGGTCCTCCACGCAGGCCAGTCAATGGCCTGATTACACCCCTCCTGGTGGCCCTCGAGCAAAGCATAAAAACCTACTTTCGGTCCCTCATTTGGTCTCTGTTTTGCCCCTTTGTTCGAATTCCTAAACAGGCATGAAATCAGATCACCTTAAAACTCCCTTTGAAAGGCCGGCAGCATGTCAAGTTGCAGAAACAAGGAACATAGAAGTATATAAAAATCAGGCCGCCAGGGCCTCTTGATAAGAGATGGAGAATTGGGTCGCCAAGGTACATTGAAGACAATCTGGGCCAGATTTCACATAATGTTTTTTTTTAAAGGTCAACAGAGCCCATTTCATCAAGAAGTTTCAAGACTGTCAAGGTCATATTCTGCAAGAAATTCCAAGGCCGCCAAGGCCCCAATGAAGCTCAAACAGGCCTTCAAGACCCAATGAAGGCAAATCTGGCCAGCAGGGCCTGAAGAAGCTCAAATTGATCATCAAGGCCCAATGAAAACAAATCCGGCCATCAAGGCCTTAAAAAAAACAAATTTAATAAAAATTTGAGAAAAAAAATTTAATTAAGAGCTAGCCTATTTCACATAGGTTACCTCAAAGGACGGGCACTCGGGCATGTCCCCGGCGTGTTTGATCCTGGACGGGGAAATTGGCAAGCTCCCATCTTCTACCGATCCTTCCTCCAAAGTAGGGAGTATCAAACTCCACCTACTAAGGGAGGTATATCTCATCAATTTAAGGGGAGGTCATGTCAAAATTTCCCCTTAAATTAAAAATGAGAGACATATGCCAAGGAAGGATCACCCTATGTCCATCAAGGACTAAGAAAAAATTCATCAATGAGAAACACGACATTTTATGTCACCCACATGTAATTTGCATTCGAATTTGTCAATAAATGGAATTTCGAATTTTGCATGTCAATATTGTCATCAGAACTTATGGAAAACCCCATAGACTTGGAGGAATGTAAAAAAAAAAATATAATAAAATAAATCTGAAAATAACAATAATATGGTGAAACCAGTCAACATATATTTTTTTATCTCAAAAAATAATTTCCAGATAATCAAAACATAAAAAATTAAATTGTATGAATCAAAATGCCAATTAAAATAAAATAAATCAAATAAACCCAATAAAAATAATAAAATATAGCCAAATAAACCAAAATATCCCAAACAGGTTCAAAACACCAAATTCATTAAGTTATTCCACAACATAAAAAAATGGCAAAGAATCCCAAGTAAAAAAAAATCGAAGTCAATTCAAAATCAAGCCCAAAACAAAAAATAATTGTGGAACAGATTTTCAATTAAAAAAAAAAGTGTTAAATCCTAACTTAAAATGACATTTAAATGAAATGCATCCTAAGCAAAAATCATAATTCAGATTCAACCAAAAGATATCAAGTCCTAATTAAAACAAAAAAATGTAACAAATCAAACTTTTAAAGCAAACCCAAATCAAGTTGAAACCAAATCACTCAACTAAAAGACACTAAGTCATAATCAATTTAAATCTTGAAAAATCTTCAAATCTAAAAATTCAAATGCAAAACCCAACCAAATCAGAAATTAAATAAAAAATGAACATCCATCAAATTTCAAACCCTATTAAAAATCCTCAACTTCAACAAAAACAAATCTTAACAACAAACCTAATTCAAACAATTCAAATCAAATCAAACTAAAGTTCAAAATACTAAAGTTTTGCATTCCATCAAGTGTATGGGGCTATTGCTCCCATGTGTTGATTGTATGGATGTATGTCTTCTATTCACAAAAATGCTATGGCGGCTAATCAAGGGTATTCGAGTATTCTCGATGTAATTAACATCGGATCTTCGCACCATCCGATGGGGAGGGGTCAAAACAAATTTTCAAAGAACCTAATAACCTCAACATATATTTTTATGCATATCACTGACCTAGCTAATACTGTTATGAAATACCACATATTTTCCTAATAGTTAAGTCTAAGTCAAAAGTCAAATAAAACAAAGGGGAAAATGAATTTCCAAAATTTTTCCAAAATTTTTGAGGTTCCAACAATTGGCACGCCCGGTGGGACCTCTCCTTCCCTTCATCTCTCCGCCATAGCAATTTAGGAAGTCATACATCCTAATTTATGCATATCTAACCTATGCTCATTTCCTTTTGTTTGCAAGGAAAAGACAAGAAATGCCAGGGATGATAGTCGGAGGGGCCCAAGACTCCTTCCACAAAAACTTCATCCAAATACTGCACACTAGGGAGTTCCGGAGAGCCGATTACATTTGGCTAATTCCTGGAGTTCGTCTAGGCAACAAATGTTCCAAGGGGCGACCAACTCGTCCCTGTTTTGAAGGTTTCACTATGGAGTATCTTCAACAACACCGGGGCAAAGGGATCATGATTTCACCCTCACAAACTCTTAACAAAGTCGAAGTGGTGACCGAACGGGTCATCTCCGACACATGTAGCTATTTGCCAAGGTTGGTCATTCTAACCAAGGCGAGAAGAAGATAATACCAAAGCAATGTTCAAATTCTTCACCTCCAACAAGTGCAGAGCACCGGAGAAACTACGATAAGGAAAGTCAGAATCTGACTACAAATCATGTTGCTGGTTAGACAGTGCAGAAATCTCTCAGATTTGAGTTGGTGAAGCCGTCATTTTGACGGAAAATAAGTTCTTAAATCCGGATCATTTATGTTAATTACATGGGGAGCAAGGAACTAATCCATCACCCAAAGATACATATCGGTTGACCAATAGCCATTCATATGATGTTTTGATGAGAGATCAACTCTCAACTTACTAAATGGAGTCTTGGCCAAATTAATGGAGGACCTAGCTTGTGAAGTAATTTCAAGTGTGCAAGGTTTTAACCCTTCACCTAAAAAAAAAAAAAAAAAAAAAAATTTTTGGCTAACCGATTAATGGTTCAACCTGAGATGTCGTTAGAGCGAGGGGACAACCCTCTTATCTATATTCTCAACTAGCCAATCAATGACCATTACGAGAACCCGGGTGAGCAGCACTCTACTCCCCATTCTCAGAAGATTAGCCAGTCAGTGGCCCCAATGCTATTGTGTAAGTGAGGGGGCAGCCCTCAGCACGATACTTCAATAAGCTATACAAGCCCAATTGGTGGTTAGCTTCATCACTTTCAAGAAATAGTGGAAGAAGTAATCTTCCTAACGAAAAAAAAAAATGTTCGGCCGATCAGCGGCCCCTGATATGGCTATCTTAATGAGGGAGCAGCCCTCAATGGCCTACAAGATTACAGCTCGGAAGAAAACCCAACCTTCCTTCCCCATATTAACAAAGATGGTCGATCAACGGCTCATGACACTACAACTCGGTGAGGGACCAGCCCTCAGCCCGTCATTTCAACTGGGACGACCGATCAACGGTTTTGTCCTATAATGCCATTTGACGAACTAGGAATCAATTCTATGTTCGCCATCTAAATGATGCCGCACAACTACTGATGCGGTTCCAGGATCATATTCAAGCTGGAAATAAATTCCATAATGAAGCTCAGTCATGTGGGGGTGTCACTATATTCTGTCAGAATGGTGAATCAACCCTCAGTTCATTTGGTACAGGCAATTGGTCAGTTCATTGATCCATATTACAAAACCACTCACCCGACCGGGGGCAGGTCCTTGTGACAGTCCAAGTCAAGAATCCCTTGGTTAAAGGGATAGATCTCATATCCAGAAAATTTGGAAGGGAAGTAATACCTTGGTCAATATTCGACTGATATGTCATCAAAACACTGTCTCGTGTGGATAGGACACACTGAGGGCATGATGAATATGCATATATGCTCGGACTACTGAAGAGGGTCCCGATTCATCAATATTTTCAAAGGATAAGGAATCAATCCCCGTCCGTTAGCAAGTTGCCATGGCAGATCAATTCGAAGATGGAAATCAATTTGCTCCTTAAAGGAGTATATTATAGCTATCTGGTCAGGTCATTGTACTGAAGCCTTTTAGGAAAAGGACCAACCCTTAGTTCATCGAATCACATCAACAACTTTCCAGGTGAGGAATCAATCCTCAGCTCACTGAGATACCCGGTTGGCTGATCAACGGCATGCCTTGGAAAGAAAGAAATAAGGTCAATTGGAAATGGAGCAAATCCTCTATTAAATAGAACATTGGGACCTTCTGATCAATTGTCCATCCCACAATGTCCGGGTGATGAACCAATCCTCATTCCGCTAATTTGGTTCAGCCAATGAATTGAAGGTTTGGCTTATCAACTTCTACAATGATGTGTTGAAATAATCCTTGAAGCTTGAAGATAATGCAGTTGGCCGATATGTGGTTTAACCCGAAAGCGTTGGCTCAGCAAGGAATAAATCCATGCTAATGCTAAAATCAACCCATTTGGTGGCCTAACCTGCAATCTTTGTTAGAGCAAGAGAGCAACTCCTAACACGGTGCATTTGCTAATGCAATCCAATATGAAAACTGGTGCCAAAGTTCACTTCAAGTCATGTCTGGAGCCAACTTTCTAACCAAATTATGTCAGTTCAAATTAAGAAAGAAGCAGGCTGCCCAATATGTTGACAGGGGGTAAGAGAGTAAATCCACTGCTCAGAAAACTTCCAGCTCAATCAATGGGAAAGGAACCAGCTCCCGAAATTGATACTAAAAAATGAGGGAACAAATCCCTAACTTGAACAAGATATATGACCCTGGACAATGTCTTGGTCGATCGGATAAAGAAGCCATGAAAAAGGTCTGTTTCGGATCAGTTGGCCCTCCCACATACCACCCCAAGGAGGACAAAAAGTATTGAGGGTACAAGGCAGCATGCATATCAGTACTTATACATCTCGAATTCAATTGATAAAAAAAAAAACTCACAAGGTAAAGTTCAAAAACTTGAGATTCCCCAACAGTGGAAGGAAGGGATCATCCCTCCATATTGATGGTCAACAACTTTGGCTGATCAACGGCCTGTCACGTTGCCACCATGTCACCAGTGTGACACCAATATATTCCTTAGGCTAGGAATCAATCCAACGCCACCATCAGAGCCACTTCAAATGTGAGGACATCAAATTCTGCTCGGGTTCGGAAACAATCTGCCACTTGGTATACATCAGATGTTGGTCGGTTCACTGGTCAACCCACAATGTCATCCATCTGACCGGGGGCAAGCCTCCAGGTCACTCCAATACAATTCAGGCTATGGATCAACCGGGCGCCCATCATACTGGTAAAGAGCAAAGAAGAAATCATTTGCGTACGAAAGAAATGCATTCAACCAAAAAGTGACCGGTCCTCTGGCCACGAAGTAAGGAAACAATCCCCCATACTTCAATAAATCCGGCCAATCAAGGGTCGAAAACATGGCTTTCAATGAAGCAAGGGATCAACCCTATATTCTTCAGTTAAAAGGAGCCAGCCGATCAACGGCCTATGATACTATAGAAAGATCAGCCTCTTACCCTTTCTCTCAACCAATATGGCCAACCAATGGTCCAGTCTTCTAATTCTTGCTTGCGGGTGGGGAATCAATCCTCTATCGGGCAAATGGATGCCGCTGTCATGATATCAGTTTGGTAGTTATATGTCAATTGGGCTCGGAACAAATCTTATGCCCTCACTGAATGATGTCTATATGACATTACCTGACAAGGTTGTGCTCGGGAGAGAAGGCAATTCTCAACCCATTTGGGAACTACTCATCTAGCCGGGGGCATACCCCCAGGCCATGTCATGTCAAGCAGGTGTGAGGGTGAACTCTCCACCTAAAAAGGTAACAGGGGGCAAAAGGACTAACCTCTACAAGTAAAGCCCCAGAAAATCGCCAATCTACGCTAACTACAAAAGGAGACAAAGAAGAAATTATTGTCTTAACAGGAGACTACATGAAGTCAGTCCTGTTATCAGGGTGTGGGAGCAACCCTCCGCCCTTCAAGTTAGCATATCAGGCTGGACAGCGGCCCCCGAGGCTACAATTCAGTGGGGGACCAACCCTCAACTCAACATTTCAAATCAGTCTTGCTGGTCAACAGCTCGACCCAGTTATGCCTTTTGACAAACATGTCAGCATGTTAATGGCTGTGACATACCTATGCCCACATACAAGCCATCCAAGGCCCCCAATATTCTTATGACCAGCCCTACATAGTTCCCCTGTGTGGACTCCAAAGGAATTTCAAAAAAAAAAAGAGAGAGAAAAAAAAAGAAAGAAAGAAAGAAAAAATGAAATACCTTGACAGACTTGGTTAGTTACACCATTAATTGACCAAGGGCAAAATATGTCAAAAAAAAAAAATCCAGCTGAGGTGATGACCCGATGAGGGCACCCCAGGCAAAAATGGATCACCCTGCTGTATGAAAACCCTGCAAAAGGGCATACAGGCAAAAGAAAGGAGGGGACTAGCTTGGGTGAAAACCTTGCAAAAGGCGGTCAAGCTAGTTTGAAAAAAAAAAAAGAAAAAAAAGGAAAAAAAAAAGAGAAGAAAAGAAAAGAAAGAAAGAGAGAAACTCTAGAAATTCAAAGTTCAAAAAGAGAGGGGACTCACCCCTTCTCTAAACATGTCGGATTTCATGCCATCGTGACCTCAAGTCTACGTGGCTTCACCCATTCATGTCATCATGACTTTCATGGCTACATGACTACCAAACTTCATACCATTATGACCCTCTCGGTCTATATGGTTTGCTAACAAGTCTCCAGACTATTATGGTCATTTTGGCCTATATAGCTTTCAACCTTTCATACCATTGTGACCCTCATGGTCTGTATGGTTTCAAACATCACATACCATTATGACCCTTCAAGTCTACATGGTTTTCAAAAAAAAAATTTCATACCATCATGGCCCTCCAGGTCTATATGGTTTTCAAACATTTATACCATCATGGCCTCTCAGGTCTATATGGTTTTCAAATCTCCATACCATCATGACCCTTCAGGTCTACATGGTCCCCAAGTCCTTACGTCATCATGACCAACAAGGTCTATGTGGCTCTCAAATTCTATACCAGTATGACCCTCTCGGTCTATATGGTTTTCATAAATCCCATACCACCATGGTCTTTTGGTCTAAATGTTGTTTGGATCCTATGCCACCAAGGCTGGACATGGAACCATTCTTATGTCCCAAATCCCACCGGCAACATTTGAGCCTTGAGCCTTTAAGCTCGGGTTTTACCCCAAATTCATACTTCACGGGCCAAGTATGATCATTTCACACTTGCATGTCCCACAACTCTACAAGCGGCAGCAAGCCATCCAATATTTCATCTTTTAGACCGAATGCGACTCCTTCGCATTCATAAGTCTTTAAATTCAGTGGCTTTAAGCCATCATCTCACTTTTCGGCATCAAGCCACCACAACACATTCGGCATTAAGCCATCACAAACCATATTCTCTTGGCATCAAGCCACTCCTTTGGCATCAAGCCACCCAAATCTCTTTGGCATCAAGCCACTCTTGGCATTAAGCCACCAAATCCCTTGGCATCAAGCCACCCAAAATCCCTTTGGCATCAAGCCACTCTTGGCATTAAGCCACCAAATCCCTTGGCATCAAGCCACTCCTATGGCCTCAAGCCACCCAAAATCCCTTTGGCATCAAGCCACTTTTAGCATCAAGCAACCAAATCCCTTGGCATCAAGCCACCCAAATCTCTTTGGCATCAAGCCACTCTTGGCATTAAGCCACCAAATCCCTTGGCATCAAGCCACCCAAATCTCTCTAGCATCAAACCACTCTTGGTGTTAAGCCACCAAATTTCTTTTGGCATCAAGCCACCAAACTTCCTTCGGCAGCAAGCCATTTAAATCTTTTTGGCATCAAGCCACTCTTGGCGTTAAGCCATCAAACCCTTTGGCATCAAGCCACCAACTTTCCCTTGGCATCAAGCCATCTAACTCTTTTTGGCTTCAAGTCATCAAACTCTTTTCGGCATCAAGCCACCAAATTCCTTTCGACACAAAGCCACCAAACTCATGTCGACATCAAGCCATTTAAATCTTTCAAAACAAACATTTTTGGCACCAAGCTATTATATCCCTCTTGGCATCAAGCCATCTCGGAATCTTATGTGCAATGGGCCGAGTCTTCACGCTCACATGTCCCTTGGGTCCTTTTGGTGTTAAGCCACCCTAAACTCTACCCAATAGGCCGAGTGTGACTTCTTCATACTCACATGTCCTTTGGGTCCTTTTGGCACTAAGTTACCCCAAACTTTACCCAATAGGCAGAGTGTGATTCTTTCATGCTCACATGTCCTATGGGTGTCTTCGACATTAAGCCACCAAAAATTTTGCCCAACAGGCCGAATATGACTTTCACATATTCAATTTACAAGCCTATGGGTTCTTTCGGCGCCAAGCCATCAAACTTCTTTTGGGCATCAAGCCATCAAACTCCTTTTGGGCATCAAGCCATTTTATTACTTTCAGCATCAAACCATCAAGTTCATGCCCTACAAGCCGAGTATGTCTTCTTCATACTCACAAGCCTACAGGTCTATCAAGCACAAAGCCCCCAAATCCCATGGCCCTGGGGAAGCCTCAATTCCTCTCCGTCAAAATTCTATGACCCGGGGAAGCCTTAATTCCTCATTTTCCAAAATAATTTCATGGCTTGAGGGAAGCCTTAATTCCCTACAAAAAAAAAGTGGGCTAAAAAAAAAAGAATGTTGCCCGACAGTCTTAGCTGGTCACCCATAAATGATCGGTTGAGAGCAAAAATGTCAAAAAAAAAGAAGAAAAAATACCTGGCTAGAGTGAAAACAAAAAAAGGGGCACTCTAGGCAAAATCAGGCAACCCCGCTACATGAAAACCTGTTCTAAGGCATGTAGGCAAAAAGAGAAGGGGGTTAGTTTGGGTGAAAACCTTGCAAAAGGCAGTCAGACTAGTAAAAAAAAAGAGAGAAACAAAATGAAAAATTGAAGACCTTACATCACCACAGCTCTCTTAGTCTGTGGTCTTGAACTCTACACTGCCATGGCCCTTACGGCCTATGTAGTACCCGAAACAAAATTTTCACACCATCATGACCCTTCTGGTCTATATGGTTCCCAAGCTTAAATTCTACACCATCATGGCCCTTTCGGCCTACATGGTTTTTGCCCCAAAAGTTTCATGTCATAATGACCCACATAGTCCATATGGTCCTCCAAATCTCTTGCCCTCGATTTTTTAGGCTTATATGACCTTATACTACTGGGCTGTCAGGGCCGGACACTAAATTTCCATGTGTCTCACAACCCTCACCAACAAACCAAACCTCATGGCCTAGATGTAAGCCTTAATCCTCCAAGACAAAACTCAACCCTACGGGCCAAGTTGGAACAAATCCAACTCAACATGCCTGTGTCCCCGAGTTCAACCCTATGGGCCGAGTCGGAATAAATCCTACTCAACTTGCCTATTGGTCCCTAAACCCACCCTATAGGCCGAGCCGGAACAAATCCTATTCAACACGCCTATAGGTTTGGCATCAAGCCACTATACAACCTTACCCTATGGGCTGAGTGTGACTTCTTCACATTCACATGTCCCATAAGTCAAACATTAAGCCACCACATTCACATTCATACCCTAGGCACGACCATATCCTATTAACATGTCCTACAAATAAATTCCTCACCACCAAACAAACCAATTTCATAGCTTGAGGGAAGTCTCAATTCCTACAAAAAGGGGAGAAAATCAAAGTCTAACATATAGGGAATGACAGCCAGACAAGAAAAATCAAGGTTGGTCACATCCAAGGGCCCAAGCCCTTCTCTGCCCTAAAGAAGATCAAGCGGTAGGAAGCAGCGCACTGGACAAACAGCCTGGGTCAGAAAAACAAGAGGCCGGATGCCAACTCTACACGGGCGATTCCTCATCGTCTCCTGTCTCCAAGAAATCGCCCGTGGGGGGCATTTGTTGGCACCCAAAAAATGTCATGACATCCAGAACTAGCAAGTTTTGGGCAAAATACTTGAAAGAAAATTGAACAGGCATGTGTGACCCACTTTTTATCACACTTAGGGTCAACGGGCCGAACCGGCCCAATAAGCCTTGTTGGGCCCGACCAGCTCGATGACAGCTCGATAACGGTCATACATCACCATCTTGTCCGTCTAGCTTAAACTTGAGCAACAACGAAGTCGGATAGAAAATCCGATTTGAATTCAACAAGTTATGGGTCAAACGGTGAAAACATTCCCGAATGGCCTTTGGTAGGCTTAATGGGCCCAAATAACAAAACAAGTGGGCTCACAGCACTGTACCAGTCAAGACATTTCCAACGGCGCCTCACATGTCAAAATCTGGCTTCGGACAGTAAAATGACCGTTTTGCCCTTGTAGGATTCAGGCAATCTGGGGAAGGTCCAAAGAAAAGTGGCACCACCAAAAGGTCTACTTGACTTTAAGATAAACAATGACAGAGTCAGATCGGCAATCCGACCCATATTTGGAAAGTTACGAGGAAAACATTGAAAGTCAATTTTCGAATGGCCTTAATAAGGGCATATCAAGTCCGAAAAACAAAACAAGTGGGTCCATGGGGCTGTACCAGATGAGGGCTTCGCAACGGTACCCTGAATGTCAGAATCCGATTTCGGATGGTACCCGAACGGTAAAATGACATCTTTCGCCCTTGGTAGGTTTGCACAATTCGGGATAGGCCTGATAATATCTTGGTGCATCATTAAGTCCGCCAAGCTCCATATTGAGCAACATTAAAGTCAGAGCAGAATTCTGACTTGTATTCGGCAAGATATGGGCAAAACAATGAAAGTGGACTTTCAGGCGGTCCTTCCTGAGCTTGGTGGGCCCAAATGACCAAACCAGTATGTCAACAGTATTGCCTCGACAGAGAGCTTCACAACGGTGCCTTGAATGTCAAAATCCGACTCCGGACGAAAAAATGACCGTTTTGCCCCTATTGGGCCTGAGCAAATCCAGACAGGCCCAATAACATATGGCGTCACCAGAAAGTCCGCCTGACTTCCAGATGAACAACATCGAAGTTGGATCATCAATCCAATCCATATTTGGAAAATTATGGACAAAGTTTGAAAAAATTGCAAAGTCGGCACGCACTCCGAGGCATGGCGGAGCTGTCCAAATGATTTCAGATAGTAAGATCTATGCATGGAAACCAAAATTTTGGTGTATAGATATTTGATTGTATTCAAAATACAATTTTCAAAATTTTTGAGGGCCGAGATTACATCGATCAGAAAAATCATCGGATCGGTGATCCCTGGATAAATTGAGAATTATTGACTGTTGATATGATGCAGCACAAGTTCTATAGCCATCGGAACATCTTTCGGATTATTCCGGTCAATTTCAGAGTTAATTAACTTAGTTTCATCTGAAATTAATATTGACCGTCGAATCGGAATCATTTTTTATGGAGAGTAAAGAAGGGCCAGGATGCCATCTCATGATCAGATTTAGATCAAGGGCCCAGATTTGACATAACTTAAGTTATTGGATCCTGTCTTAATGGGTCTTAATGGTATCAAATATTTGAATGGGAGAAGCCACGCACAGCCCATCTCTTGGCCAAGTCAAATGAATTAAAAAAGGAAAGGAGAAAAAAGGAACGTGGGGGGGTAGTAAACTGAACTTCCCCCCACTACGCCCACTACTCCCATGACTCCCACTTCCTCCATGATGAGGGGAGGTTACGCTGGACAGTTTTCTTCTCTTTAAGAGAGACCTGCCAGATAGAGAGAGGGGGGCTGGAGTATTCTTACGTGAAGAGGAGAGCACCTGTGTGAAGAAGAGGGAGAAAAGGTGACAGCCTCAAGGAGCTTGCTGCGCACTGCTGCTGAGAAGCCAAGGAAGGTGAAGAAGAAGAAGAAAAAGAAGCTCTCCTAGGTGGCTCCCTCTGCTGGTTCACTCCTCCAGCAACCAAGGCGGCCCTCTCCTCCAGCAGCTTCATCAACAACAGGACCTCCTTGCGGTCTCCCCTCCTTCAACGGCAACAACAACCATAGGGTCTTCATCTCCCTCCAGCAAAAGCCTGAGCATCTAGAGGAGGAGGCCGCTTCTTCCAACAGGAGCTATAAAAAAAGAAAAAAAAGAAGAAGAATGGGTAAGGGAAAGAGAAATCCCATCGGTGCACTTCTTCTCCCTTTAGTTTCTCTTTGTATTTCCCTTCATTTCCCTTCGAGGATTCCATCTTAAATCCCCCTGTTCTGAGCCTTGATCGACCCCTCCTGGCCAACCTTTTTGATCATCCGACCAGACCATTGTCAGGCCTGGTTCGATCCCCAAGGAGACCCCCCATTGCTTGGTCCTCCACGCAGGCCAGTCAATGGCCTGATTACAACCCTCCTGGTGGCCCTCGAGCAAAGCATAAAAACCTACTTTCGGTCCCTCATTTGGTCTCTGTTTTGCCCCTTTGTTCGAATTCCTAAACAGGCATGAAATCAGATCACCTTAAAACTCCCTTTGAAAGGCCGGCAGCATGTCAAGTTGCAGAAACAAGGAACATAGAAGTATATAAAAATCAGGCCGCCAGGGCCTCTTGATAAGAGATGGAGAATTGGGTCGCCAAGGTACATTGAAGACAATCTGGGCCAGATTTCACAGAATGTTTTTTTTTAAAGGTCGACAGAGCCCATTTCATCAAGAAATTCCAAGGCTGTCAGGGTCATATTCTGCAAGAAATTCCAAGGCCTCCAGGGCCATATTCTGCAGGAAGTTCCAAGGCCGCCAAGGCCCCAATGAAGCTCAAACAGGCCTTCAAGGCCCAATGAAGGCAAATCTGGCCAGCAGGGCCTCAAGAAGCTCAAATTGATCATCAAGGCCCAATGAAAACAAATCCGGCCATCAAGGCCTTAAAAAAAAACAAATTTAATTCCACCTACTAAGGGAGGTATATCTCATCAATTTAAGTGGAGGTCATGTCAAAATTTTCCCTTAAATTAAAAATGAGAGACATATGCCAAGGAAAGATCACCCTATGTCCATCAAGGACTAAGAAAAAATTCATCAATGAGAAACACGACATTTTATGTCACCCACATGTAATTTGCATTCGAATTTGTCAATAAATGGAATTTTGAATTTTGCATGTCATTATTGTCATCAGAACTTATGGAAAACCCCATAGACTTGGAGGAATGTAAAAAAAAAATATAATAAAATAAATCTGAAAATAACAATAATCTGGTCAAACCAGTCAACATATATTTTTTTTTATCTCAAAAAATAATTTCCAGATAATCAAAACATAAAAAATTAAATTGTATGAATCAAAATGCCAATTAAAATAAAATAAATCAAATAAACCCAATAAAAATAATAAAATATAGCCAAATAAACCAAAATATCCCAAACAGGTTCAAAACACCAAATTCATTAAGTTATTCCACAACATAATAAAATGGCAAAGAATCCCAAGTAAAAAAAAATCGAAGTCAATTCAAAATCAAACCCAAAACAAAAAATAATTGTGGAACAGATTTTCAATTAAAAAAAAAATGTGTTAAATCCTAACTTAAAATGACATTTAAATGAAATGCATCCTAAGCAAAAATCATAATTCAGATTCAACCAAAAGATATCAAGTCCTAATTAAAACAAAAAAATGTAACAAATCAAACTTTTAAAGCAAACCCAAATCAAGTTGAAACCAAATCACTCAACTAAAAGACACTAAGTCATAATCAATTTAAATCTTGAAAAATCTTCAAATCTAAAAATTCAAATGCAAAACCCAACCAAATCAGAAATTATATAAAAAATGAACATCCATCAAATTTCAAACCCTATTAAAAATCCTCAACTTAAACAAAAACAAATCTTAACAACAAACCAAATTCAAACAATTCAAATCAATTCAAATCAAACCAAGCTAAAGTTCAAAATACTAAAGTTTTGCATTCCATCAAGTGTATGGGGCTATTGCTCCCATGTGTTGATTGTATGGATGTATGTCTTCTATTCACAAAATTGCTATGGCGGCTAATCAAGGGTATTCGAGTATTCTCGATGTAATTAACATCGGATCTTCGCACCATCCGATGGGGAGGGGTCAAAACAAATTTTCAAAGAACATAATAACCTCAACATATATTTTTATGCATATCACTGACCTAGCTAATACTGTTATGAAATACCACATATTTTCCTAATAGTTAAGTCTAAGTCAAAAGTCAAATAAAAAAAAAGGGGAAAATGAATTTCCGAAATTTTTCCTAAATTTTTGAGGTTCCAACAAAGACACTTTGACCAACAGGATATATAACAAAACTACAGGCATCTGCTATAATTTTAGAGCTTCTGAATAGGCATGCACTCACCAGCAATGACTTCCCACCAGACAGCATCCATAACACACTATTATTTTCTAAAGAGGACGCAGCATCTCTAGACATGTCACTGAAGTTTAAAAGTATCCGTATATCATCAAGAAGCAGCTTTCTCTCTCTTTCCCTTTGTTCAAGATTAATTTTAGCAAGTTCCACCTCTTCAACGCCATCAGGAACAACCTCATCTGCCTCTTCTTGAACATCATCATCTTCTGCAGGATAAGAAAGACTGCTTTTCCTAGGCCTAAAAGATAATTCAAACTTCCATTAGAAACTTTACAACATCAGGCAGAAACAAATCATAGAAGTTTCACAACATTAATTAAAACAAAATAAAAGTTTAAAGTTATGTCTAAAGACAATTCTCTAGCTTAGGAACTGACATATTCATGGAAATAAGCCATATCAAGTAACAACCAGGCTCAAATTCACAAGGCAAGGGCATGAAAAGTACTTCATAAAAAGAAGTGCTAAAAACAACACATTTTTTAACAAAACTATGTATTAGAGCAGATATCAATGCTATGCATTTAAGTTTTCCTTGAATCCATGTTCAACATCAGAAACTCCATAAAAGACAGGGCATAAAGTTGATCTTGGTTATTTTTCATACAAATTAAGAAATGAACCCCTGAACCTAGCAAATTCATCTGACTTTTGTTTTTATTCTTCAAAAACAGAATGAGATATAAAGGCACAATAACAAGTCTAAGAAATACTCATGAACTCTCTGAAAAATATTAACGAAAGAAAGAAACACTATTCAAACAATTTACTAAAATAAGAATGAGATAAAAGTGCAGGCACAAACTGTCAAACATGTGAAAATTGGCCAATCTTGTATGAATAACATTGAATCATGGCCAACTCTAATACTGGCAAAGGCCATTCAGCTGGCATCAGCCAGAATAACACTCCTGATTGGGTTGACTCATGCAGCTGAAATGGCTCGGCAGGCCAAGGAATCAGCAGTCTTGTCTTGGATCAGCCTATCCTAATTCAAGACTGGTCAATCTGGACTTGAGTTGGCTGAGATCAACCCGTTCTCAGTCACCGCAGCCAATAATCAGCTTATCCTGGTTCAGCCAGGGTCAATCAGCCAGATAACTGCTGATTGATGACCAATCCAGGGCCAGCTACCCTTCCTCAAACACCCATATATACAGACTAACTTTAGAAGGATACGGGCAGCAAACTTTTAATAGTGTAAAAACCTCAAAATTTAAAATATTGCATTTATTTTCTTTTTGGAAAAATGATTTTTGTTTTGACTGCTATGGTTATGAAAATAGAAGATAAAATCTTAAGAGTATAATTATTTGGGTGTGGTATAATATATAGGAACTCAAAATAGGGGCAATAAATCTTCTAAGTTTTGACATAGGGAGAACCTTATAATATAGAAAACTCATATCACAATTGTTGTCTATTTTTTATATTATTTGGGTTCTTTGAAGAATTTTTTTGACCACTTCCCAATTCCCACCGATATGGAGCAACTACATGGAACTTTGGCAACGTTTTCGAGGTTAGCTGTCACTAGAGGCCGTTAATCCTACCGCGGAGCAAGCTATCTCTGTCAGGTGGAGGAGAAGACAGTTCGCCCCCCTTAGAGGGTACTTCGGCCCGATAAGGGTTTTTTCTGATGAAAATCTAGTTAACTTATGTCCATCCTAGGCATTTTTTGGCCTGGTTCAGGCTTCTCCTGTACCGGCTTGGCCTACTTTCAGTTGAGGATCCGGTTTTATCTATGGCTGAACAGGTTGGCGATCTGTTAATTGGTTTCTCGATGTCTCTGGACTGGCAGGTCCTTCCAGTGGCACTCTCATCTACAATGTCTTGGGCTAGCTACGAGAAGAGGCGGAACCCCAATGATCATGGATTACAAAATCTATCGGATCAGATCGGGATCAGCAAATTCCGAGATCAAATCGGCCGGTCTCGATTTGATTATCACCTAGACAGACTCAACTACCTGCAGAATCAGTCTGGATAGGTGGAAATGTGAACCAAATCCGGATATTCAGCCAATTCTGCCAACACATTAAATCCCAGCCTTGGATCAATATTGCACTCAATTTGGACCCAATATCACCTATATAAAGCCCTTATCGAACCAAAAATTGTTGATCGCCCAAGCATCCAAATACCCCTAAGGCAAGGCAACTCCAGCAGTGATCTCAATCCGGCATGATTCGATGATTCAGGTGGTGATCCCAATCTGTGGAGAGCAATTCTGATAGATTTGGCATTGATTCCAATAGTTCCACTGGCAATCCAGTCTTGTGGAGGGGTAATTCCCCCTCTCCCGGCATCAATCTCCCCCCTTCAGTGAGTTTCTCCCCTCTAAAACCCCCTATTGAGTGGTGGTTCTTACCCCCTTGTCAGCCCATTCCCAGCCCCCATAAACATTCACCTTCGGGTGACTATTTGAGGCAAGAACATCCCCTTAAAAAGGCATTGCTCTCCCCCCCCCCCTCTAAACATTCACCTTCATGTGACTATTTAAGGGAAGAAAGGAATTGTTCTCTTCCCGTCAGACCCCCTATTGTCTGTCTAATTCATAACAAGAGAAGGAATAAACTAACATCTGATAGGTTTAAGAAACTTGTGCATGTCTCCTTGATCCGGTGTGATCCGACAATTTAAGTGGTGATCCCGAGTTGTGGAGGGCAATTATGAAAGATCTAGCATTGATTCCAACAATTCCACCAGTAAACCAATCTTGTGGAGGAGTGATTCCCCTTCTCTTGCCGCCAATCTCCCCTATCCAATGACCCCCTCTCAAGGATCGCGGGATCGGAATCGGAATCGGGATCGGTGGGTACCGATCCGATCCGATCCGGATCGGATCGGACCGATTCCGACCGGATCGGATCGGACCGATTCCGACCGATTCAATGGAAGAAAATCGATCCAGAATCTGTAAAAAAAAACAAAAAAAAAAAAACTGATCCGATTCCGATTCCGATCCGATTCCGGACCGATTCCGGCCGATTCGGACCGATTCTGGCCGATCCGACTGGAATAGCAAAAAAAAAAAAAAATGATCCGATTCCGATTCCGATTCCGGCCGATTCCGGACCGATTCCGACCGATTCCTACCGATTCCGGCCGATTCCGGACCCGATTCCGGAATCGGTCGGAATCGGTCCGATTCCACCGATTCCGTAAACAATGCCCCCTCTAGAACCCCCTGTGGAGTGATTCTTACCCCCACCAGCCCCATCCCCACCCCCCCTTAAACAGTCATCTTCAGGTGACTATTTGAGGCAAGAACAAACTCTTAAGGGGCCATTGTTCTCTGCCCCCTCCCCCCTCAGGTGACTGTTTAAGGAAAGAAAGGCTATGTTTTCTTCCTGCCTGACCCAACCCTACTATCTACTTAACTCATAACACGAGAAGAAATAGGCTAACATCTAATATGTTGGAGAAACTTGTGTATTGTCATTATAACATGCAGCTAAAAATAAAGAATATCAAAACTCGTCAAAAAATTCAAAAAAAAATTTTCGTAAGATTTGCAATTAGAGTTCATGAACAAAGAGTTAGCACAACCATGTCAAGGACATACTGAGGATGTTGACGTGGATTATTTTTTCCATGACGAACACCTACTTATTGTGTGAGTGGAGGATAAGGCGACTGGAGCACCTCCAAAGTTTGATCTTCTGGGTCATACATAGCTGAAGGGGAACTGGATAATATTCAGCCTAAATAAGAACATATGCAGACATGCAGTAGCAAATCCTTGCCACTCCAACTCCAGTGCCAATGTCAATCCTAGCCCCATTAGCACAAATAACCCCTCAAAGGATAAAGACCATGGTGCACAGATTGGGAAATTTTTCACCATTGGAAAAGGTGGCATGGGGATTACAAGTTTTTCATCACAAGCAATGGAAGCAACAAAGAAAAGAAAGTTGACAATTAGACGAGTTTGTCAATCCAACAAATAGTACACATGTACCCTCCTCAGATGATAATAAAGAAAAATTCATTTCACCTACACAACAGCAAAATGCACGAGGTTCAAATGGAAGTGAAGATGGTGGTGGAGATGGAGGAGAAGAATGAGATTCTTCAAGCAGTGCGCATACCAATGTGGCAAGGGTTGATTATTTAAGCTAAAGACAACATTCGAGTAGAAAAATTCATCATTGGAATCAAAGGTTTTTTTATTAGTACAAGGCAGCCAATTATCAAGAACCTCTTGAGGTCCTCCAACCACATATTCCAGCCACATCTCCAGCACACGACACTATGTTTATGACTTTACTCACATGGTTGATTAATTATTTGCATAAGAATACATGTCAATCATGATAGATCTCTCTTAGTGGGGTATCCATAAGAATTAAGTGAAGATATTGAGTATAAAAGTCAATAACATACAAATTAGTGAAAGGAACGTATGACATTGTATTGCATGTCAATATATTATTTGTACCATGTTACTTGGTACCTTTCTTTACAACAATCTTTACCATTAAGTCATTAACTTGTATCCACTTAACTTAAACTCTCTTATAATGGCTTGAAGGTGTGTTAGATGTTACTTTTAAATTTTGAATAAATGTTTTACAAGGTTTCCTAATTTTTATGATTTTTAATAAATTTTATAATTTTTTTACATAAAAAATACTGATCAGGACCAATTCTCGATCAGTTTTCCTATCAAAAATTGTTTGAAAACAACCAATTAGATTGGATTGGTACCCACCAATTTGGGTATTGATTCCAATCTAACAATCACTGATGGTGATCCTTCGCTGACGTGAGGTGTTCTCACGGACTCCGTGATGCCAGATGGGGTCCTCCCAGTGCTTTCAAAGGTGATCCCCTAGAGCTGCACTCTATCAGCGATATTGTTTGCCCTTGAGCTATATCAATGGGAATAGTGGGTGCAGGGAGCTGATTATGTACTCAGATGCTACTTGTCAGTCGTCCAATGGTTGTAGACATGAACTTGTCGAGCATTTCCAATAAGAATGTTAAGGTCATTGGGGAACTTGTTGGCCTTAGTTTTTAGGGCTGGGAGGAGGTCGTTAAAGTGCCTTAGTTTTTAGGGCTGGGAGGAGGTCATTAATGGTTTTTTCAACTCATTGTGAAAGGAGTTATTCAATGCAGCAAGTTCTTCAGTCAAGAAGCACCACCAACAAAGAGTGGGGGAGTTGAATTTTGTGATGAGTAATGAGGTCCTTATGGATGGCAGGAGGAGGCAGAGAGACGGCAAGTATATCATTATTTACTCATGATTAGTGTGATAAGTTGGAATTGCATGGTGATCATGGGCAAAGAGAAGAATAGAGAATTGTGGAACATGGTGGCTTTGTACAAGCCAGATTTGCTTCTTCTATGGGAAACGGAAATTGATTTTGATAGGATATTGACCATTTGACCATTTAAAGTGTGGTAAACTTTTTGAGTTTTTCTTGTGTACCTGCCACTGGTAGGAATGGAGGACTGGCTGCTTTGTTGGATGGGGACCAGTTCACCATGAAATAAATTTTGATGAAGAGACATCTTCAGTTGCTGAAGTTCTCTCTGTCACAAGTTCTACAAAAGAAGGGTTTCTACGTAATATATATGGGGTCCTATATATTACATGGGCAAACCTATTTTTTTCTCTTATCTGAGGGAAGTCATCAACATATCAATGAATAGGGTGTGGTGTGTCCATGGTGATTTCACCATTGTCCTGAAGCTGGGCGAGTGACTGGGGTAGGAAACCTTAGTGCAGGAGATGTCCCAGTTTAAGATTGGGTCAACGATTGTGGGTTAATCAAAGTCTCCAACATTGGTATTGACTTCATGTGGTCTAATGCAAGATTCAAATCTAAATTTGTTAGGTTTTTCATGTCTGGGAAAAAAAATTTGGAATACATGAAGGTTTCTCTATCCCTAAGGTGGTATCAGATAACTGTGCTATTAGTATTAAATGTAAAAGATACAATTAGGTCCACTTTAGTAAATTCCGGTTTGAGATGGCACGGTTTAGGGAGCCTAACTTTAAAGATTTGGTTAGGGGCTCATGGGATGAGCAGGGTGTGATATCAACATTTGCTACATGGAGATTTGTACGTAAACTTAAGAGGCTCTAGTTTTTCCTTAAGAATTGGGCCAAGTTAAACTTTAGCCCCTCATCAACAACAAGGGAGAAAAGGGCTTCCAAGATGGATGAGAGTTAAGGAGGTTTATACGGAATGGTGTCTTAGATAGGAGATTAAATAGAAACACGAGATTGTCTTCATATGCAGGTTTCTCTCAAGAAAAAATGGATTACAATCCACAGGTAGAATTAGAAGGGCACTAATTGCACCGAGGCTTATCAAATTGGCTTGTTAGCTATAGAGTTATAAAAAGGCCTTTTCATTATGACAAGAGTTGGAGCTCTCTTATTTAAGTTTAATATACTTATGACTCTTAATACAATGAGTATGAGTCTCTGGTTTTGAGCTTTTTCTAAATAGGAGGTGTTGTGTGCAATCAAGGGTATGGATCCGTACAAGGTCCTAAGTCTTAAGGTTTTTTGGTAGCGTTCTACTTTCAATGTTGAGATATTGTTAGGGAATATTTCATGGGTTTCAGCAAGGAATTCAAGGCAGATCCAGGTTGTATCAAACTCTTGAATTCTACCTCGCCGATCCTTTTGTCAAAGAAGGAGAATGTGGTTGTGTGAACCTCTTTTTTACGTCTGTTCTTTAGAAAGAAAGACATCCCCGGACTTTTCTAGGAAAATAGGTGATATCCTAAAAATATTAGGTAGTCCGGTGATAGTTTAAAAGTAATAGAACCAAGGTTCGGGTTCTTTGAAAATTTTCATTTTTTGACCCTTCTCCGCCGGATGGTGCGAGTATCCGGCATTAACTTACATCGAGCAACGGCTCGAACGACTTTGATTAACTGTCGCGGCAACCTGTTTTTGGAGACATGCACATCCACAAAATAAAGTAAAGAACTCAAAAGGGTAGCGGCCTTTTGGGTCCGATCAGATGCAAACCGATTTGTTCGGGTTTGTTTTATTTGTTTGTTGGTTGATTTTTGGGTCGACTTAAAAGTCAGTTTTGAGCTTTGGGGTTAGAATCAATTTGTTTGATTGGTTTGTTTATTGTTCATTTTTTTGTTTCGGTTTGACCAGTTTGGATTGCTTTGAACCTGTTTTGATTTTGATTTTGTTGTGCTTAAAGTGTTTTAAGCAGTTTTGGTATTTGTTGTTTGATTGATTTATTGAATTTTCAGATTCTGGATTTTTTTTTCAGATTTATGGATTTTTTTGTTTTAGGTGGGTTTTGATCCACGTTTTGAGATGCTTGAAATGTTGTTTATTTGATTTCTTTTGGGAAAGAAGTTTAGTGGATTTTTAAGTGGATTTTCAGATTGCTAAAATCAGATTTTTGAAGTTGGTTAGAATCTGTTTTTTGGTAGATTGCTCAACTCTGATTTTTTTTGGCAGATTTAATTGAAATATGGTTTCTTTTTGGTAGCTGACAGATTTTATTGAAATCTAATCTTTGGTGGTCGGTACGGTTCAAAATCTGATTTTTTTTTGGTAGTTGACAGTTTTGATTTAAATCTGAATTTTATCTGTTTTGATTTGATCAAAATCTGATTTTGATTTGATATGTTTCAAAACCGGTTCAATCTTGTTGAAGATTGGTTGTTGGTTGAACCAGAATAAGTTGAATTTCAGATTTCTTTTAATTCTGATTTTTTATTTTGACTTTCAGATTTGATTTTCTGTTTTTTAATTTTATGTTTGAATTTCCAGATTGATTTTTAAATGGTTTTATTTTTTGTTTGGCGGTTTGCATCGCCTCCGACCCATCGGGCTGCCATTGGGTGTCCGGTTTCATGCATTCCAAGTTGACAGCGAACGCCATTTCATTGAAAGATGGGGTGAAGTACATCGGTGTACAATGTGATCGATCCTTCCCCCAATATAGGTTTCTTTTCACTACTTTGGAAAAATTTTGGCATTACGATGACATGCCGGCTATTTTTCCAACTTAGTGAAACTTTACCCATTCAAAATAGCCAGCCTTAGCTTAGCCATATTGGGGGAAGGATTGTCGGCTACGGGATTCATGCCCGCGCCTCCGCCCAAGGTGGAGTTCCCCACTAGGGGTGAATCTCCTTAATTTAATGTAGCTTTCGCATTTCTGATTTTTTATTTGTTAATTTTCTGAAGGCCACTTCGGGCCGGTCCATTCCTTCGGCGTTCAAAGCCGAGCTTCCATTTTGATAGGCTCAACGGGCTTGCTTTGAACAGCTTCAGGCCGGAAGGGCCTGCTGGAAATTCTGCTGCCTTGCTGGAGTTTCTTGATGGAACCGGCTTGGAAGGCCACCCGGCTATGCCCTTGGCCCGTCGTGCGGTTTCCAAGGGGTGCCGAGCCGTCACCTTCAAGCCGGTCTGCCTTCAAACTGCTGTCCTCCTGTTTGTATGGCTTCTGCAGAACTTGTTTTGGAGCACCTCCTCCTTTTGTTGTGGCGGCAGAACTATAGGCCAAAGAGGGGCCGGAAATGGCTTGCTTTAAGGGGCCTGTTTGGGGCTGTACAAAGGACAGCTTGGTGGCCTGGCTTTGGGCTGCGCAAAAGGCTATTGGATGGCCTGGTTTTGGGCCTGTTCAGGGGTTGCTCAAAGGGCATGAAAACAAGGGACTTGAGGATCTGCCCGGAGTAGACTTGGACCGTCGTGCGGTCTCCAAGAATCTCCGGGTCATCCACCCTCACCTAGGGCTCTAGTGGGTGCCACAAAGGGGCTGTAAGGGGAACGAAGGATGGCCACAAAGGGGCTTGAGGATCCGCCCGGAGTAGACTTGGACCGTCGTGCGGTATCCAAGAATCTCCGGATCATCCACCCTCACCTAGGGCTCTAATGGATGCCACAAAGGGGGCTACTGGCAGCCTGCTTGGAGTTCAGATATGGGCTGAACAAGGGCCTGTTATGGGCTGCGCAAAGGGGGCTAGAACATTGTCTGCACAAGGGGCATTTGGCTGGACCGAGAGTGAACCTGCAGGGGTCTGTTTTGGATGCTTGCAGGTGGGCCGACAGGGGCTATCCATGGGCCTGAAGGGGGTTTGATCAAGGGCGGTCATGGGTTGTGCATGGGAATTTTTTGAAGACAGACCAGGGGTTGGAGATGGACGCTGGAATCAAATATAACAGAAGCCCTTAGAGGGCTACATAATAAATATATATTGCCCCTTCCTACCTTGTCTCCTTCTTCTCTTCTTCTGGCTGCAGACCATGGTGAGGACACCCGAATTTTAAATCGGTTTGGGAAGTTTTATAGCCGTCGGCAGAAAGACAACCTGTGGATAGGAGACGTTGGATTTTCCTATTAAAATTTTAAGGGCCATTTACGCTATGGACTGGACAAGCCTACCAGCGTATTGGATCTGAAGCTGCCGGATTATTTCGCTAAAGGCCAATGTGGCTAGTGGGCGAATGGGCTTAATGTCACCCGGGGCCCAATACGCTCTACTGTTTTGTCCTTTTCCTACCTTTGTTTTCCATGTCCTTATAAAGGGATGATGTACAGCGTCGATGAGAGATATGAAGGAACATTCGAATGAGTATTTTTTTTCCTCCCGTTGGTTTTGTTTCCAGCTTTACCCTTAGTTAGCTTTTTATATCGGCGACGGGTTTCCTCTCTCTTGGGCGACCGCTTCTTCATCTCCGCCTGCGAGTGAACTCCGCGAGTGAACCCTAGTTTTCCAATGGCGACGGCGGTTCACCATCCTTCTTTACAGTAGCCTAGCTCGAGCTTGTCTTCTTCCATGGCGTAGCTATTCTTCTTCTCTCTGGTTTTCCTCTTCTCCGGCATCTTGTGGGCTGCAGCATTCCTGCTGGAGTCCACTGGTTCGATCTCTACGGTGGCTGGACATTCCGGCTACGCAGATCCGAGGCGACATTCTATTCCAACTATAGCGTAGCCCTAGTTTACCTGCTTCAATGGCGTCATTCTTCCACTTCTATCCTGCTTCCTTCTTCTACGGCATATTCTGAACGGCCTCGCGTTTGCGGAAATCTGCTGGTCCGATTACTACAGCTACAGGCCACTCCGACTGTGCAGATCCAGAGTGATCCGTTTGTGGTTTCCAGTTCTTGAAGATCCACAACGAAGTTGAGCTGATTCACTTGTTACCGTCGCTGCTATTCTACCTTCTTCACTCTCGGAGATCCATCTCGGATCTGGTTTCCTTCGGCTGCTGCTGGTTATTTGTTCAGATAAGTCTTCATCTACTCTCGGTCTACTAAAGGGGTTTGGATGTTTTCGAAATTGGTTCTAGCCGACTTACTCCAGATCAGCAGCATCCCGACTATGGCAAAGCTATGTCGGTTCAAAGCTGACTCGAACTGGTCCATCTCTCTGCTGAAATCCTGATTTCCGTGGCTATTCTAGTTTAGAGGAATGTCCGCCTTGACAATGGGCAGGAGACTAATCCCGAACTAGTCCTGCAGCTCCTTATAGCCGTTCTTGGTTGTTCGGTCTTGTTGGTTTAAATCGTGACATACTTGATGAGCTCGTTGAGCTATGACATCCATGCTGAATGAGATCCAGAGATCGATGATTTGAGAGTCTCCTCGGTTATGTTCTAGAGTCCCTCCCCCCGGGAAATGATGAATGGTGCTGTCCTTTTGAGTCTTATATGATTCTGGTTCGGATATGACAATGATAACATATTTTCTAGAATTTTACTACACTGGTCCATCTCCAGTGGTTGCCCTTCAGTGAGGGCTTAGTTCCCTGATTGCTGGTAGCGGTTTCTGTTAGCAGAACTCTAGTGATATCACTACACTGGTCCTACTCCAGTGGTTGCCCTTCAGTGAGGACTTAGTCCCCTGATTGCTGGTAGCGTTATCTGTCCATTGGTTTATTTCCTTGTCGATCTTACTGAGTAACTTCTTGGAGCTATCAGTTATCGGCGAGTACAGCACCACCCTGAAGTGACAGGGTCTGATCCCACCCGGTTTACCACTTGCTGGTTAGCTCGTGCGTTACGTGAACTTCTCTTGCTGTTGGTTCATATGAACTGGATTTTCTCGACGGCAGCTCGTCAACCTGGCTTAGAACACCCACCAAAGTTGTTTTGTTGATCCTATACCGTCCTGCGAGACGTGGATCTTTATTTCCATTAGAAATTTGTAAATTCTTTAATCCCTCTAAAGTGTATAAGGTCGGGTGTTCATAGCCAGCCGAGCCGACACCCACGTTTCGACGTGGAGGTACATCTCTTACCTTAACCTTGGATGTTTACTTTGTTCTCTTTTATGCGTTGAACGCCATGCTCAGTTGTGAATAGGATCCTAGCCCGCTTATCTCAAGAAGTTGGCGTAACGTGCGAGTAAATTTGAGTTGACCTAATTTCTTTGAAAACTACTTAAATCAATTTCGCTAATTGAGGATTTGATAACCACCTTGGTAGAGAATAAAATTTGTTTACAATTTCTTTGGTTGATCTTTCTGGAATAGCTACTGGTCCAATTTCTAATAATAACATTTTAAACCGATTTTTGAACTCTAAAATTGACGATTAATCAGATCTGTTGGTGGATTTTAGTGAGCTAACAATAACCGCAAGTCCTTTTCTCTCGGTCCGTTGTTGTCCCGCATCAGACCAGCTTCTGTAGCAGGGGCCAGAGCATGGTTGGCAGCAGGTGGCAGCAACAGCAGGGGGGCAGGGCGCAAGGCAGCAGGAGCAGGGTGCAGTCCAGCAGCCTCCCGGTGTCTCCAGCAGCCCTTCTCTTTCTCCTAGCAGCAGGTGCAGGCGATGGTTGCTTGGCAGCAGGGTGCAGGCGGCAGTTTGGCAGCCTCCCGACGTCTGAAGCAGCCTTCCCTCATGCTGGTGCGCCCCCCTCTTCTTATAGGGGCTGGAGGGGAGGTGAAGAGCCAGCAGGTGGCTTGTACGCAGGCCTCTTGGCCTCCCCCATGCAGTTATTGCATTGAATGGACTTTATTGACTGGCTGCCTCTTCATCTTCCCCCTCTCTTGAACTGACCGTTGGGCTGGGCTGAGGTGGCAGCACGGTGCGGCAGGTGGCAGGTGGCCTGTTCACACTAGGCCACAGGTGGCCTGCAG
This sequence comes from Cryptocoryne crispatula var. balansae, assembly GCA_036172225.1. Classification (NCBI taxonomy): domain Eukaryota; kingdom Viridiplantae; phylum Streptophyta; class Magnoliopsida; order Alismatales; family Araceae; genus Cryptocoryne; species Cryptocoryne crispatula. Next base: position 38,866,495 of record CM069919.1, on the reverse strand, counting down.
GTTTGGGCCTGCTGGTGGCTGCGGCCCAACCTCCTCTATGGGCTGTGTGCAAGGCCTGTACATGGGCCAGATTTGTCTAATAACGGACCACCCAACCAGGGCCCAATTGGGGTGTTCAATTGGGCTTAATTTAACTGAGTCATGGGCCACTTTCCCCTGCTTCAAGTCTGGCCGTTGCTGGCCCATTTGTCTTTTTTTTTTTTTTGAAAAATATTGACGCCAACAGTGGTTAACATTAAAGATCTGAGACTGATCAACCTTTTGAGTTGTAGTTACAAGATTATCATCACTTAAGTGTTGGTTTTGCGCCTTTGCAGATTAAATGTTGTGTTACTACAATGAGATTCTCTGTTAAGATTAATGGCAAAGGCTTTGACATTTTTGGTTCTTCGAAGGGTCTTATACAAGGGCATCCAATAACCTTTATTGCTTATACTAGTTGATCAAGGATTGAGCATTATGTGGGAGAAGGTAAAGCTTACTGGCTTGATTGAAGGCATTGAAGTTGGGAGTAGCAAAGATCGTGTTACTCATCACCAATTTCAATTAATCATGAAATTTTTTTTCCACTGCAGTCAGTTATAGGTTTAAATATCAACAAGGAAAAATGTGAATTGATTGCCACTATTTTGAATGGAGCTCCAAAGGATCAGATGCAGAATATCTTCAACATGCCTTGGGCATCTTTACCTATTAAGTATCTGGGCCTTCCCGATTGGCAGTGTGTTGTTCATAAGCTGGAAAGTAAACTATAGTGTTGGAAAGGTAGAATGGTTTCTTTAATAGAGATGGATTATATTGAAGACCGTGTTGCAAAGTATTCCACTGTATTTTTGCTCCATCCCAAAAGTTCATAAAATATATGTAGGAAAATTAAAAGTATTAGCACCAGGTTCTTCTGACAGTGAAATAACAACAAAAAGGGTCTTCATCTGATTAAATGGAATAATGTGTGCAGACCAACTAAGGTGGTGCAGGTCTTGCTCCATTTGAGGCTATTAATAATGTTCTTTTTTGTAAATGGTTGTGGAAATTGAACTCCAATAGTGAAGCACTTAGTATGTTCTAAGTATGGTACCAATGCAAATGACTCGTGGTTACTGATTTTAGAGTTAATGGCAAGACCTATAGTATCTGGCGTGGTGTCCTCCCTAATTGGAAGCTTTTTAATTTATCCTCTATTATTGCTCTGGTTGATAGTAGAACAACATTATTCTAGGAGGATCATTTGACATGGTTCACACCTCTGGCTTCAATGTATGTTGAGCAGCAATCCTGGTAGATTTGAGATCTTTCAAAACTTTTAGCTCCCCTGGAGAACTGCAGGGGTGTTGACAATAGAGAGGATAGTGTTTTGGCTTCCCTGTGACAGTCGTATTTTTACTGTAAAGTCTGCATTGTACAGGTTGACCGTTGGAGGCTTGGAAGTCCAGTGGTATCACGTTATGTGGAAGCAGCCGCTACCCATTAAAATTAAGCTCTTCTTGTAGAAGATTGGCATTCAACATCTTCCTAACATAAGCCATCTCCATAAGATTTTTCCAATTAGTTCTGTATTCTATTTTTTCTGTGGCATTAAGGAGAAAACAATTGATCTTTTCTTCTTTCAATGCCAGACTATCAACTACCTTTGGAACATCTTAAACAGTAGCTGAAAGATTCATTGGTTTGAACCAATTAGCACCATTTGTCTGATTCAGGAATGGCCCAATCTAAACCAAAGGGCTTCGGATGATCTCATGAAATCTCACTCTACCAGCTATGCTTTGGTCCATATAGCACGCACGGAACAGTCATACTTTTGAAGATCATTTTATGAGTCCAGGTTATATTCTTCAACTTATGGCATCTCATGTGAGAGATTAGTATTTCTCACACAGAGGTTCGGTTGTGGATGCAAACTCCTTCAGGGACATGTTTCCTGCTTTTATATCTTTCCCGTTGTAGTTCCCTTTCCCTTCTACCTCCTCAATAGATGTCCACCTCTCTTACTTTTCTATTTTGTTTGCCCTTCCACTTCATTATAAATCGAAATTTTGGCATTCGCCATTTTCAAAACAAAAAAACCACCATAGCAACTTGTATACAGAATCCATTCATCTACAACACATTTGGAGACATCCCAATTGCCTTCGTGAGTTTAAGTTTTGGTGCGAAGTTTTGTTACTTCAATTTTGAGTTGTTTTTGGGTTCTAGCATTGTTTTCTTTTGATTTTGCTTTGATTTCATGTCTTTGGTTTGAGTGTTTGTTGTTTTGGACTTTTAATTTATGATTTCTGGTTTCACTTTTACTTTGCGCAGATTGGCTTTAGAGAGAATTTTTGGGTTTTGCAGTGTCTTATTTTCAGACCATTGTTTGCCTTGGGTTATTTTGGGTATGAACCCTTTATGTTAGAGTTAAAGTGACCTAGTGATTACCAATTCAGAGGATTTCAGTTTTCAATTTTAGTTTGTTATTTTTGGGTTTAGGATTGAACTTTCCTGATAAAGAGAAATTTTGAATTTCTCATTTTTTTTCAGTTGAGATTTCTGAACCATTTCACTTTTCACTTTATGATTCTGTTTTTGTTTTTGGGTCATTTTCACCTGCTTTTCTGATTTTTTGTTTGCTTTTCGTTTTACTCTTGTTTCCTATTTTCTCTTGTTTTGCTTTTCTCATTTATAGTTTTTGTTTTATTTTTGTATTGGAGTTAAAATCATAAAATTTAAAATCATCAAATTCCAATATTTTGATTAGTTTTGGCCCCATTTGTTTGTTTTGTGATTTTTTAATGTTTTCTGTCAGTTTTATAATTTTGACAGATTTTCCATTTATTTTATTTTTTATTTTATTTATTTAGACCAATTTGTTTGTTTATTAATTTTTGGCTTAAAAAATATTTATTAGCTGATTTGCTTGCCTAAAAATTAATTTATGGCCTGTTTTAATTACAAAAAAAAATTTGACTGACCCTGTTTGACCAGAAATTTAGTTTCTAATTAAATTTATTACTATTTTCTCTCCTCTCTCTAGATACATTTTTCTAAGGGCATGGGGTTTTCAATTGCTCCACATAACATTAAAGACATGTAACTTGAGAATTTCCTTTCATTCAATGTTATTTGCAACCTTACAACGGTAGGAGGCATGGAAAGCTATAGATCTCATCTAACAAATTTTGAAATAAGTCCCTTTGACATTTGGTAGGCCTTGGTAACTTCCCTCACATGGGAGGGAAATGTCCCCTCAACTTACTTTCACTTCATTAATGAAACTAGAGAATGTTAGCATAGTAGATATGCTTGGCTCTTTCTTAAATCAATGAAATACCTCTAAACACATTTCTGTGAGCTTTTTATTCAAACGTATGGAGGTTTGAAGAAAGCATGGGGCATGCCTTATTGGGGATACACTTTTGCCTACTTGTCCTTGCATTTCCTGCTAGCATTGTTTGTTTTGTTTTATTTTTTTATTTTCAAGGTGTGGACCCCACCTTGGGTTGACCTACATTAGCTTTGTTTGTTTGGCATTTTTTAAAGTCCTATCCGCGGTCCATTTTGGACCTGATTTGGGCCTACTTGGGCCCTGTTTTCAGACTTATTAAGCAGGTCACCTGTTCGTGACCTGTTTAAGGCTTGTTTAAAGCCTGCTCTATTGCTGGTTTCGGGCCCTGTTTGAGGCCCAACTTGACATGCTTTGTGGCCCACTTATGGCCTGCTTAATAAGTTGATTTCAGGCCCTTCTGATGGCTGTTGGTGGCCTGTTTGAGGCCACTTTCAGACCCTTTTTAGGCCTAATTTTGGTCCTTCCCATAGGCTCTTTCATGCCCCCCTGTTGGTGCTGTCCTCGGACCTGCATGAGGAGTGCTTAAAGAGCCCTATTTACAGGCTGTTTCAGGAACTGTTTTGGGTTTGGTTTAGGACTTGTTTAGGGCTGTTCGGGCTTGATTTCAGGTCTGTTTGGGTCTGTTTGGAGACTGATTCAGGCTTGTTTAAAGAATGTTTGGGGACCTGGTTTCAGGTCTATTCAGGGCTGTCTGGGAGATGATTTCAGACCTCTTTTGATGGCGTGTGGACAGGTGTATATGCCCTGTTGCAGAGAACTTGTTTCGGCATGGTTTGGATGAGAAAAGCATAGGATCTGTTGTGGGGTACGGTACCAGCAGGGTTTTGGCCTCATTTTGGATGGTGTAGAGAGCCAAAATCATGGGAGTAAACAGATGGGCACAGGCGCAGCAAAGGGGATACCCTCAGCCCTGTTTTATTTTTTTTAGGGTTTGAAAAAAGTTAAAAACTCTATTAGAATAAGGGTGCATACAAGGGATACCCTCACAGTCCTTATGAGGCTTGAAAAGAGGGATTAGCTCATTGAAAACATGAGGGAAAGGGGGATGCATAAAGGGGATGCTTTCAGCCTTTGATTGGGGTTGGTTTGGAGTGGAAAAGAGAGATTTATGATGATTACAAGGAAGAAGGGGGGCGCAACAGTGGGGTGACCCTTTTCTCACCTTTTTCTTCCTTTAGCTGTCTCTTCCTACTTGTTCCCATGCACAACAGGAGCAGGTGACGCAGCAGACTTTTCTCTCTTTTCTCCTCCTTTTTTATTATTTTTTGTCTCTTTCTCTCCCTTTATGGGGCTGCATAGCAGGGGCCTGCTTGTGCACCCTCTTTCCCTCTCTTTTCCCTCCCTTCACAGCCGCCGCACCCTCTAGGGCTTGGGGAAGGCTGGAAGGTTACACAAGGGTGGTGGTTGTGATGTTTCGATAGAAGGAATGCGGTAGGAAGCTGGCACACAAGCCTGTTATGGCTGGATCAGATCAGATCTTTCTAAGCTAAAATAGAGATCATTTCCTACTTTGTGGGATTTTTCTACCAATTCTCCATATTTATTACAGTGATGAGAATCACAATCACTGTAATTGATTCCATGTCAAAATATATGTTTATGGGTACATCAGTAATTTTATAACCCTTTCCTTAATTTTAAAAAATTTTATTAATTATTTCCTATTTTAATAATTTTTTAAAAAAAATAAAAAATAAAAAATGCATTTTCAGTGCCTAAAATTATGGACATTTCATAAAAATTGATACGGGCTTTAAAATTAATTTTAGTAGAATTGGAATGATTCATGACTAATTAATTGAATTTTTTAGAGAAAAAAAATCCATTTACCATATCATACTCCCTTATTTTTCGAAGAAAAATCTTCACTTAAGTGATTTTTCAAACATTTTCCAACCCAAAATATCTCCTGGATTGTCTCTACCAGATTTGGTCCAAAATTGGCAAGGGGAGGTGGCAATGGCAGTCCATTAATGAGTAAATTTTATTTAGTTTAAAAAAAGAAAGGAATCATGTAGATCTGATTGAAGAAAATCTCATTAGGATTTGATTGCAATCCATGAGATTTGATATGATGTTGAATGAGATTTGAATGGAATAGCAAAGAAATTTAGGAGGAACGTCTTTTTCTTCCCCCTCTCCTCCTCCACATTGTCCCCCAATGCTTCGTTTCCTCTCTCTTGGTTCTATTTCAGAAATTTTAAGAAATTTCACAACCATTTAACGGATCATCAAAAGACCCTTTAATAGGCTGAAAAGATGGGCTTTGCCAGATTTAGGCCATTAATTTGGATAATAAAATGTAGGCAGATTGGCTTCAAAGAGGGCCTGAAATGGCTGAAAAGATGTACTTTGACAGCCCTCTCTTAATGTTTTGATTGTTGGCCGAATTAAAGTAGAAGTTGGCCAGAAATTGGCCTTAAGATAAAAAGAAAATAGCTGGAAGTGGACTTGAATGGGCTGTAACAGGCCTAAAATACACCTGAAATCTGGCTTGAAATTGGCCCCCCAAATGTTGCTTTTTTTTTAGACCTGCAGCAGATCTAAATAAGTTTTTTCCTGATTTTTTGTAAAATTTTCAGTGCCAGAATAGAGAAACAACAGATCTTCCCCTCTTTTCTTAGTACTCAGTCGTACATGATGACAAAATGATGCAAATACTGCACATACATAAATGCAAATATTATAACAAGACTTGTGCATGTAGCCAAAGCTAGTGTGCTTACTTTGGAAGCCGAGCAAAAAGAAGATTGCTTAGTATGTCAATCATAACTTGGAATTGACGGGATGTCATGGTTGCAGTAATATTGGGTGAATTGAAAGTGAGTTCTTTTAGTGGTTTCACCTGCATATGAGAATAAATAATCCATTACGAATCAAACTGAGACCTCTCATCACTAGATCTAGTACATATCATGGATAAAAAATTGCTAAAACAACTTGTTACACACTACCTTCAATTCTGCAGTACCACCTTTGTGCCTCGTATAACGGAAATACATTGTACAAGGCATGAACACCCTTTCGAGTAAAGCACCAGTGCGCTTTACCTTTGGAGAACTCCTTAAAATTTTTGGTAGCCATTGAAGTCCAGCACCTGGATCAACATCTGTTGGTGCCACATGTGCTTGAACATGTTCCAACATTGCAGAAAGTTCAGCACGTTTCCATGTAACCTCTGGCTTGGACTCTTGAACTGGCACATCACCAGTACCAAGTTGTTCAATTATGTCATACCCAACCTGGAGCACTGCATTAAAAGAGCGTGCCAGGACACGACCACTGGCTGCAGCAAGCAAAAATCTACCCTGGTACATAATAACACAACTTCAGATCAGATTTTCGCAAGCACCATAAGATTTCGAGTGAATGCCACATAGAAGAACAATGAGCATGAAAACAGCAAAAAAAAAAATTTCAGTAACGAGATACAGAAAAATATGAGAATATAGAACTCTATAAATCATCATATACATTATAAGTAAAAGCATGGAATGCCATCTCTTACTCATTATAAGTAAAAGGTCCCGAGAAATGAGATCACCGAGATCTCGCACACGTGGACTGGTCCATAAAAAATATTTTTCTTCAGGAGATTTTGCCCCCTTGATACCCCGCACAAGGGGCACTGCTTTATAAGATATTAGGTTATGTTTTATACATATATACATTTTGATCCGAGAATCTGAGATCCAATCTCCCGAGATTTTTTCGAGATTTCTCCCTTCTCTTTCACCCCCCCCCCCCGAGACAAAGCCGAGATCCGAGACAGCAATCCTTGAGTAAAAGGCAGATTTCATATCGTTGTCAAAAGGTACCTAGACTTCATATAAAAGCTGTATATCGTGCACTGTGCATTCTCAATATCCAATTTAGGCATTAGACCAATCCATATTTCATTTTTCATTCAAATAGCCAAGCTTACTATCAACATATAGATGTTAATACAAAAAAGCTAATACTAACCTGAAGATAGGTTAAAAACAGGCCTAGAAAACAAAAAGCATGCATGATACCTTTTACTACAATTATAACATTTCTAGTAGTAATGGGATGAAATCAGGAGCATGATAGTTCTATATCTTTTTTTCAAGCATCATGTACGCACTATCATGAGATAAATTTTATTCTTCAGGCCACCATTTCATTATTTGGTGGCTTATGAGATGAAGCATGTTGATTAAGATGTCTGAGAACCCACCCAGAAAAGAAGCAAGTTCAAGGTTGTATCACTCATCTTGCACATTGACTACGTAGTCCGAGAAACACTTAAACCCAAGGTCATACTATCAAGAGCAACTGTCCAATCAGTGAGCAAAACAAAAGGCACAGCACAAATCATCAAAGGCAATTAGAAGAAAAATGCTAATAACATCTGAAAAGATAAGCTATGAAGCACATCAAGAAGTATAAACCTTACATTAGCATCTTCTGAGTGTAGATTAAATTGAGGTTGGATAACATTCACCATGAAGTGTCTTCGACCCTCTCCGTCCAAATCACCAATTTGTCCTTGAGTCTCTGCTAAATAGCAATAACATTTTAACAACAACAGACAAGTGTTTAATAATGATAATGCCAATCAAGGGGTAAAAACATGTTATGATAATTTGCTGACATCTGTAGAATTTAGAAGATACTGGTTGAAATCATGGTATGCCGGGTCGCGACCCGGGTCGCGACCCGGCCCCGACCCGGTCGGGTTTAGGCCCGACCGGCTCGGTCGCGACCCGGTCGGGGCGACTCCCCCGGCCGGGTCGCGGAGTCGTGGCCGGGTCGCGCGAGTCGCGCGACCCGGCCGACCGGGCGTCGCGCGACCCGGCCGGGTCGCGCGACCCGGTCAGCGCGGTCGTGTGACCGTTGCCGGACCGTTGGCAACGGTCATGACCGTTGCCAACGGTCTTGGGCGCAGCCCCCCGTTCGGCCGCAGGGGCTATTTAAAGCCCCAGGGGCTCTCCTTACTCGCCCCCACTCTCACTCTCGACCTCTCGTTTGTGCTCTCATTGCTCTCGTGCTCAAATTTTTTGTCTCGTTACTTAATTATTTCATCGAACCATTGGATTAGTTCATTTAGTATATTTATTTAATATTAGTTCCATTGATTAGTGGGTTAAGTAGTTTATTCTTTTTAATACTTATTTGCTTACTTGCATACTTAGTTAGCTAGAAGATTAGTTAGATATTTAGTTTAGTAGTTACTTAACACATCATTAGTTGGAAGGTATAGTTAATTACTTATTTAATTATATAATTAGTTAGTCATTTATTTTACATAATTAAAAGTTTACTTAGATTAGTAGTGACTAATTAACGTCATTAGTTTTTTAAATAGTTAATTACTTACGTAAGTAATTATTTAGTTAAAAAATGTCTTCTCCCGAACGAACAACCCGAACTACCGGCGCGACCCGGAGTGATCCGGCTTGGTTGCATTGCGATTTGATCTCCGTAGGCGGAGAGAAAAGTGCAATGTAAATATTGCGACAAAGTAATATTCGGCGGTATTTATCGTTTAAAATTTCATCTTGCGGGCATGAAGGGAAATGTTCTTCCTTGCACGCGGACTCCGCCGGAGGTCGAGCTCGATTTCGTAGGCACCTACAAGCGATGGAGCAAACGAAGGGAACTAGCGAAAGACATAAAGAGACCGTCGAGAAGAAATCCAACAACGGGAGACGATCCGTACACGTTTACGGTGGGACAAGAGAGGCCGGATATTTTTGGAGACGAAGAGTACGAAGGTATGGGAGGTGTTACTCGTAAACGTTGTTCGTTATTCTATTTTAAAGGATAATTAAGTAGCCTTGATACTTAAATGTTTTTTAAAAAGATGAACTCTCGCGAGGGATGGAAGCGAAGTCGAAGATCGTTCGCCAGGAAGAGTTACATAGACATACGGCCGAATGATGGGTGCGGGTGCGGAAGTGGGAGTGGTCGAGGTAGCGGAAGAGGATCCCGACAACCAACCGCGAATCGGGTTCATGATCTCGCACAGACGACGACCGGCGGTAGGTCCCGTGGATCCCGTAATCACCAGGACCACGTCAACGTCGAACGATCGCGACGGCGATGAAGAACCTCGAATTATGTAAGGATAGGATTGGCCGGGCAACGCGTCGAGGTGGTTCTTTCACCACGGCATTCGGCGAAATGCCGCGAAGGGACCATACTACGAGAACGTATGATCGACGCGATCGCGGACGTCGGGAGGGGAGTGCCTGGTCCCGAAGCAAAGGAGATATACAATGTATATCTTCTGTGGAGGTGCGAAAACGAAGAAGTACGTGCGGTCATTTGAACGCATGCGGGAGGAACGAGGTTGCACGATAATGACCGACGGATGGACCGGTAATTAAATTTTCGTTTACTCGTTCATATTAGATGTATTAACATTCTTTTTTGGTATAACTTATTTATCGTCTTATACTTAACGGTATTCTTAGGAAGACTATGATCGATTTCTAGTGTACGGTCAAGCTTCGCGCGGTCTTTTGGAAGTCGGTCGACGCGTCGGGACGAGGTAAAGAATGCGAGTATCTTTGCAGTTGATAGATGGAGTGATAGAAGAAATAGGAGAGAGCGGGTAGTTCGAGTAGTCACGCAGACAACGGCGGCATACAAGGCGGCCGGTCGGATGCTTATGGTCGAAGACCGAAGTTGTATTGGACACATACATTCATGCGCTCTTTAGATTTGATGTTGGAGGATATATGCGAGATCCTCGAATAGACGGGGGTAGTTAAGCTAGCCCGGTTTATTTCTTCGTTTATTTATAACACAACTTTGTCCTTTGCACTTATGAGGGAACACGCGAGGGCGAGAGTTGTTACGGCCGGTGCAACCCGGTTCGCCTCCCACTTTATATTTCCTTAGAAAGTTTATTGAGTCGAGGAGAGCTCAGCTTTCGAATGGTCATTTCACTTCGGGTTGGGGTAGTTGGATGGCTAGATGTAACCCATCGGATAAGAGAAAGGGAGAAAAGTAGAAGAGACAATAGAGAGTGGAGATTTTTGGAAAGTTGTAAAGAAGACGTTAGACATCGTCAACCCATGAAGTGAAGATGCTAAGGATAGTTGACGGAGATAGAAAAGCGAGACATGGGGTATTTATATGATGCGATTGAGAGAGACGAAGAAGAAATCTCCCAGAAGACCGTGTCCGACTTCGCCCAGTGGTGGGATATTATAGATCGTCGGTGGGAGCGTACATTACATCAACCGATACGTACGACGGTATATTTTCTTAAACATTTACTAATCTTTTTATTATTCGAAGTTGTGTATAACTTGTTTACTAATACTATTTGTTTCGTAGGTTACTTTTTCAACCCGAATCTTTCTTATAGTCCGCATTTCGAGGCGACGAACGAGCTATTAGATGACGTGAAGAGCGTCGTCCGACGGTTGCTTGGTGACGACGACGGGCTATTATCGGCACAGCAGAGATGTATGATTACGAGAATGCGGAGTTATCACTTTGGAACGAGCGAGAGTTGAGCAATTGTGATGATACTAAGTACGGTACGTAGAAATGTTTTTTCATCGCTTAATTAATTAAAGCTTACTTAGATAATAATGCACGACATTCAATTTATGCGAGTGATTGGTGGATGGACCGTGGTAAAGTACCGGGGTACGAGGACTTGGCGGACGTAGCCATCGGGGTCCTAAGTCGAACCACGTCGGCTTCGGGATGCGAGCGAAATTGGTCTACATTCGAACGATTCACGCAAGCGAGAGAAATAGGTTGACATCGAGGAGGCTTGAAGACCTCGTGTATTGTCGCTACAACGTGAGGTTAAAGTTGAGGAATTTGGATAGAATGAAGCGAGAACCGAGATGGAACGAAAAGAGTTGGATAGCACGAGCGGCGGGACGTTCGGTCGACGAGCCGCCGATTGAAGAGGAGGATATCGATTTGGATCGAATCTTCTACGAGAAGAACTGCGCCCAGAACGTGGGTAAACGACCGAGAAGGGTTGGGAGAAGCCGGAGTTCGACACGGAGCCGACGATGGGCCGAAGGAGTGCTCGACGATGTCCACTGGCCAGAAGAATTCCGGATCCCTCCCTCGGCCCCAGCAAAGCGGGAGGACCGGAGAAAGGAACTAGCGAGGTACGCGAAAGTAGGCGAAAAAGGTAAACAAGTTATGGTCGATCCTTTTGATATTGCGGATGCTTGATACGGTCGAAGACGATCGAGAAGATGCGGCGGAGCCGAACATCCGAGTGCGGTACCGGACGTCAGGGATTCGTCGTCGAAAGAGTAGCGACGATGATGGTGCTCGATATGGGGGCACGGACACTGGTACGAGGACCTCGGATCCTCCCGTATCTCTACCGCGTCGCTACGTTTCTCGGCGAGGAGCGATATACTCGTGCGACCGAGATGCCGATCGTGGTAGAAGGCCGCCGCGAGGTAGAGGAGGTCATCGTAGCCGTGGAGTTGGAGCGAGAATACCACGATGCCTCCGACTATGTGTGCGTGATTCATCACGAGCTCTTGGTTCCCTACGTACGATCGAAGTATTGTGGAATGAATTATGTAGAGTCATCGGATACTTCGATCCCGTCGACTATAGTTATGGTGACTCGTTTGGATCAAGTCTTAGGATAGTTTTCCGAGGGACGAGACGAATATGATCGTCGTGTGTACGTGTATCGAGCTTTGTACTCGGCCACGAATGACGTAGGAGAGTACATCGGCCTATTCTGTACTGACACATCGTATTTGGAATAAAATTGATGCATTATTTGTTTAAATCATGTTATTTAATTTATCCAATTTTTCTGTATTTTTTCAGATTTTTTTCCGCATTTTTCTTATTTTTTTGAATTTTTCAAAAAAAAAAATATTAAAATAAGGGGGTCGCGACCGGGTCGCGACCCGGTCGCGACCGGGTCGGCCTGGGGGTCCCGCGACCCGGTCGCGACCCCCGACCCAACCCTCCTTGGTTGAAATTGACAAAAATGCTTAATTAACATAAGACAACATTGTCGTGCAGTGAGAAAGATCATCTTACAACGAACAGCCTACTTTCAACCTTCTTGAAACTCTTGGCAATTAAAAACCTACAAATTAACTTCATGGTTTAGCTGTAAATAACTTTCGGCTGCTACTTGTCTCAAGAATAAATCTTGCTCTCCCTCACCAACAGCCAAAAAATAGCATTTGAATGTGAGGAGGAAATCAGTGAAACCCGAAGATTTGGCATGAAATAGTTCCTTTTAGATTTTCTAGGTCAGAATCATTCGGCCACAAATTTTGTTCACTTCCTTGCAGCTGGGACCACATGTTAACCTGGTTGTGCTGTCCTAAAAGAAGAAACCCTTATTTATCTATAGGTTGTAAACATAGGAGTACAAAATGTTTAAGATGAAGAAAAGGAATGAGGATCCGACGTCAGTGAAGATGAGGCCGGTGGATGAGAGGAGGAACAAGAAGACTGGATTGTCATTTTGTATCTCAGTTCCACCCCAGGGAGATTAGAGATAGGACAAAGAGAAATCTTGAAAAAATATGACATGATAATCTCTTCATGTCCACAAGTGGAAGCTCCAAAGAGGTTCTTGCATTGCTGAGAGAGAGAGAGAGAGAGAGAGAGAGAGAGAGAGAGAGAGAGAGAGGAGATATGGAAGGCACCGCAGCTGAAAGGAGCTCGCTGTGACACCCCAAGCCTGCAAACTCTGCGCCTTTACTAAACTGCCTGATTGCCCCTTCTCCAGCCCACTAAAAGAAAAGGGCTTTAACTTAAAAAAAAGAAAAAATAATCTTTAATGAAAATAGTTTACCAATAAAGATGATAAAAAAATTAGAGATAGATGTTTCAAAAAAACTTGACAGACATAATACACTATACAAAGTAAATCAAAAAATAAATGACCAAATAATGGAAAAAGAATAAACAAACAATAAAAAAGAAGAGAGACAGAGAGAGAGAGAGAAAGTGCAAAAGAATGGTAAATCTATATTGTCTTTCCATTCATTTTTTAAAATAATGACACTAAAAATGAAACAAGCAAAATGATAATAAATATAAAATAAACAAAAAATTTTAAAAAAAATCAAACAATAAAAGAGATGAAAAAATAAAGTAGAAAAGAAAAAATGCAACAAAATAAGCTATTGTCATAAATATCACTTCGATTTGGAGAAGAAAAATGGAAGGATTGACACCCCCCTTTGATTTGAAATTAGCCTACGGATGGCCAAATCGCACCCAAATTGTTGGATAGAAGGATTCAACACGAAATCGCTGAAACCGCACCAGAAGAATGCCAAAATCATTGAGCCCTAGGGGAGAGTGGGGGGATCAACGATACTGGACCAACGGATTGATATCGGACCCGATATTGATTTCGGAACAATGCTTAAGTTGTCTCGGCATAATCGGCCGATTCCAATCCGAATCCACAAATCCTCAGCCGATTCCACCAACCTAAATTGATTCCTCTAAAAATCAAGTACATTTCAGTGCTCTAGGTGAACATTGGATCAAGACCAACCGATTCGATCCAAGAATCGACCAATTCTGATCTGAACTGGGATTCTACAAACCATGCCCTCAACAAATGGGAGCCCAGTAGGAAAGCATGAAGGCACATTAACATGGTGAAACCTTAACTAAGGTGATATCCCTTAAGGGACATGATACCCACTGTGTCAAGAGAATGCTCAATAGCAATACAACAAGACATGAAAGCACAAACTATGCAAAAGCCATTAACTCACGTAAGGCCTAATCGGTTCCTCTTCAATATATATGGTAACAGATTGATCCAAGGCCCATGGCCCATTAACATGACAACAAGCCCAATAAAATCAAAACATGAAAAAAAGCAAACCAAACCAAAGAAACAAGCTTATTGAACACCCATTAACATGACTAAGTCTCCAAGAGAAGATAATATCTCTAATAGAAAAGAAACTCATTAAGCTAATGAAGACCTATTAAGGTGGCTAGACCTTAAGTCGCGGTGATGCCCCTAAATGTATCTAAAGCATATTAAGAAGACAAGAAGAACCATTAAGACAACTACACTCAAAGTTAGGGTAATGCCCCTTAATGGATGGAAGCCCTTGAGAGAATATGAAGTCCCATTAAGGTGGTCAGACCCATACCGGGGTGATGCCACTTAGTGAATAAGAACACCTTAAGAACAATGAAGGCTTATTTATTAACATGGCTAAGCCTCCCTGTGAGGATGATACCTCTGATAAGTATAAAGCCTATCAAGCCGACTAACTCTAAGTGAGCATCTTGTCTTTAATGGGTATGAAGCTCGTTAAGTCACTGAAGGCCTATGAGACGGCCAAGCGCCAATAGGGGGAAATGCCTCTTAAAGGATATGTAGCCGAAGAAGACCAAATGAAGGCCTATTAAAGGGTTAGACCCCAAGCTGGGTGATGCCCCCCAAAGGAAAAAAGGATCGATCGGCCACCATATCAAGGAACGACTGGCCATCAAACAAAGAACCAACCGATTGCCACATCAAGGTCAATCAGCAAATATGTCACGAAATGATCAGTTATCAAGTCAAGACCCGATCAATTGTCAAACCAAAACCCAATTGGTTACCAAGTCAAGACCTGACCAGTTGCCAAGCAAAGACCCAATTAGTTGACAAGCCAACACCTAACTGTTGGTGGGGCTCCATCGCCGCCATCGACGCCGGCAGCACAGGGGGGGGGACCTCGAGAGCGGGGGTTCGCGCGGAGGCGTCCGCGGCGGCCGGAAGAGGCAGTGCCGGAAGCGGCGCCGGGCATCGTCTTCGCCACCGCCGGAGGGGGAGGGGGCCTCCAACGGAGCCGTCGGCGTCGTCGTCGTCGTCCTCTAGCCTCCTGAGGACGAAGGCGGGGGGGTGAGACCCCCTGAGCCCTAGCGGGCGAGCGAACGGACAGAGCCACAGACACGGCTCTTCTTCCTCCTCCTTTCTTCTCCGTCTAACAGGGGCCCAAATGGGAGCAAGGAGGTGGATAGAGGTTGATGGGGACAATTTTCAGAGCTTTAGAAAATTTAGTCATTTCTTTACTGTTTAGTCCTTTTTTTTTAATAACCAAATTAGTTGGGTTTTTTTTTTGTAAATAGACATGACTCCTTATATAAGGAAGGGCCTCATGTACGCACAAGACAGATTGATATTGAAATTTTTGGAGCATTTCGGTCTCTCCCGTGTGTGAAGGGTTGCGGCCTGGTTTCCCTCTCTTTCTTCTCCGATCGACCGGTAGGGTCTTCCTCTTCCATCCTCCAGATCCGGCAGGTAGCCGATCCCCTTCCTCCTCCTCATCCTCCGGCCTCCGCGCCGTTCTTCCAACTCTCCCCTTCTCGGTTCTTCACCGACGACAATGCTGCATCATCCGGCTATCTCCAGATCTGGGCATTTTTCCTCTTTCGCTGATCCAGAAAACAGGCCGGCGATCCCCGGTTCTATTCCAAGGGCTGGTCCAGTTCGCCCTCCGGCGATCCCCGGAGCTGCCGTGCTTCGACCTCTTTTGGCTCGGCGCATACAAACGCAACCAAGCTGCTCCATCCACTGAAGGGGCGATCGAAGACGGCGACGCAAGCTGCTCCATCCACTGTCGTCGTAGGCCCGTCTCCACCGCAGCAGCTTCTTCTGAGCACTGGTGGGTTCTGAATCCACGCGAGGTCGGTCGCGAGCGAACGGGATCCCCTTCCAGTCGACACGCGGAGGCGACGATCGGCGTCCCCTTTTCCCCACCTGCGTACGCGCGATGCCTTTGAAGGAATCGACGCGGACTCCCGCCGTAAATGGACGGGCTGGTGGCATCCTCGTCCGAACGCCGGATTGCTAGGAAGACGACGATTGAGGGCTGCAAGCCACGAGGTCTCACGCATGTGGGATCCAGAAGCTTCCGAGGTGCCTCCCTCTGCTCGCGCGTGTCCGGAGGTATGCCCCAATGGGACCTGCTGATCCCACGTGGGCGTCCGCCACCAAGGCCTCCAGATGGGCTATATGCATGCGTATACAGGACCCAAACACGCGCACGTAAGCCGTTTTCAAAATGGGCCGCGGGTCATCCGTCAACCTGCCAATAGGACGCTGTGGAGGTGGGCTTGGTTGGGCAGCCATACGCAGGAAAGAGCTGTTTTGGACATAATAAATCGATTTCTATGCATTTTAATTAGTTTTACTTAGTTTAGCATCAGTTTAATCGATTTAGTTGTTTGAATAGTTTTAAATCGATTTTGTCCCGCATCAGAGGTACTCCGGGGATCGCCGGAGGTGGGATGGACGGGGTGGAGACAGTCGAGGTCGTCGGAGACGTCGAAACGGACAGAGACGGAGGTGAACGGTGTCGATAGGGCATCAACTCGAATCGGTGAAGGGGGAAAGGGGAAGGAATGGCTCGGAGGCCGCTGGACGGAGGAGAAGGAGAAGGCACTCTCGCCGGAGGGTCGCGAAGGAGACCGGTCTTCACCGGAGGTGGAACTGGACGACCTCCATCGTGGAGGGGATGAAGGGGAAAGGGGCAACGCCCCAGCACAAGGGGCAGCCCCTCTAAGGTTCCAAAAATTCCAACTAAACTCTCTCTATTCCAAACAATGAGCTCACTCTTAAATAGAGGAGCTAAGTTTACAAAAAGACCCTAAAGACGACTATTTACATACATGGACGAAAAATAAAAGACATGGACTCAAAAGACTTCAAATAATTACAAATATGTCCAAATGGACGTAAATACAAATAGACCCCAAAATGGACCGGACCGGGTCCCCATCACAAATTAAGGCCCAATCAGCTGTCAAGCCAAAACCCAATTAATTATCAAGTCAAGATCAGATCGGTTGCCATGTCAACAACTACTCAGCCACTAAGTCAATAATCAACCAGCTACATGATATCGACCGACAAACTAATATTTCAGAAACCGATGAACATTAAGCAAATGAAAGCCCATAAAGGTGGCTAGACCTCAACTCGGCGCAATGTCCCTAAATAGATGTGAAGCCCAATAAGGATCATGAAGACCCAATAGTATGGCTAGGTCTCCATGGGAGGATAATACCTCTAATGGGTAAGAAGCGTATTAAAGTCATTTAAAGCCCATTATGATGGCTAAGCATCACTTGAGGAAATACTCTAAAATCTTAATAGATGAGAAACACATTAAGGCCATTAAAAGCCCATTAACATGGCTAGGCCTCCAAGGAAGGATAATGTCTCTAATAGGAAAAAAGCATATTAAAGTCAATGAAGAAACATTAACATGCCTAAGCCCCCTCATATTAACATCAATCATCTCCTACAAGTCTGGCATTGCTTAAATTCTTGGGCTTCACATTCAAACATGTAAATTTTTATTCTACCTTCTATGATGTAAGCTATTTGGTATCATAGTTGTCAAGACACCCGCCAAGGCAACACCTGGGTAGCAAGGTGTTTTTCTAGCAACGCCTTGCTAAGGTGAAGGAGCACAAAATGTGCTCAAGGCACCCGACAAGGCGACCAAGTTGCTTAGCTAGGCACCCAACGTCTCATTCGTGACTATTTTTTTCGTTCAGGGTGTTTGCCCCCATAAAACCCCTCCGACAAACATTGTCCCCTTGACTCTCGCAACCTGATCGCGCACGTGATTTGTACGCACCCATTTAATAATATTGTAAACCTATTTTACCATCACTAATAGTATTATATATAAGGATGGAGGAATCGGAATCGGAATCAGAATTGGTATTCCAAAAATGTACATGGCACAGTTCGATCGAAATCGGCCGATTCTTGAAAAGCTAGATCGATCCGGATCATTTTTTTCCTTTCTTCAAAAAAATCTCAAAAAATCTGAAAAAAAAATCCATAAAAATAGAAAATGACTTTAAAAAATTATTTAAAAAATCAAATGTAACATTTATCATGCATCTACATATCATGGATGACGGAATTGGGTGAATCGGATTGGAATCGGTTGATTTCGTAACAATGTGTGTAGCTTTTTTGCCTTGGTTCTTAGAAAAGAATAAGATATAATATAATAATATATAAAATGTAAAAGTATAACAACATATAACATGTTCAAATGACAAGATGAAAAATATACATTACATCATCACCAATATTCCTGATATTGGCCTTCATTCTCAAGCTTTTGCTACTCTTCTTGTCATGGCTGAGTTGTCCTTCTTGTATATGCTAGTCCATATCCATAGGAAAAGAAAGCTCTGGACATCTCACTTAAGTCATATGGATCAGATTGTGCCATGTATATAGGTTGAGGTGTAGGTGGAGGATACCACGATTAATGTGGATCAGAAAATGTGTGATAAGGTGGCTCCATATAATGTGACGGTGGCTCCTACTCGACCAGAGTGCAATACGACTTTGGCCGCCGTGAAGTAGGTGATTCTGGATCTGGAGCTCCTGCACTTGCATCTGTCATAGACACCTCTCCCCCTCCTGCTGGCTAGGTGGATAGTATGCACTCCTCGTCATCATCAACTGAGGAGTGAGAAGGAGTCTGCGTGCTCTAATTTAGGCTCACAGAACGTTGTCTGATCTTTAACTTCCTGATCTTCCATCTCTGATGCCCCACCAGAACCCAAAGATTTTTTAATTGAGAAAATTTGCCAATTTTCGTGATGTAACTTTTGTTTTAGTGCTGCTTAGACTGCGAATGGGCTGGATAGCTGTGGCTAGGGCTAGAGCTGAGGTTGGAGCAGGGGCTAACGCTGGAGGCGGCTACTGTACAGCTGCTGGGGCAGAAGATGGGCCTTCCTGAGCCTGAGAACTAGGTGGAACATTCTTCTCAGCCTCTACACTATCCAACTCTCCTTCTGCCCATACACGGTCATCGGGATCAAACTCAGTTGGATAATCTCTGGCTACCCTCTCCTCTATCCAGGAGGTAAGTGCACACTTCTCCTGGAATATATGATCCATGTCGACCTCCTCCGGTGGTGGTGGGGCTAATATATGCCTCTACTCATAAGGACCATTTGTGAACTGTACAAATATTTACTCTAAAAGATTCTGTCAACCTTTACTGTTCTAGATGCGCAGCCTCATGTTGTAATGACTAAAGACCAGCTTGTCCAATCTGTCTGGGGTCAACCTATTCCTCCTCTTTGTATGTATTAGGTTAAATGTGCTTCAGTTCTTCTCACAATGAGGAACTAGTGCTCTGACTCAATATTCTGATACCAATAACAGCAAGTGGAATCTATCCACTCTTAGTGTTCACCTGAACCCACCACTCAGCTGCAAAAAAAAGCAAACAATCAGCCCTAAGTGAATTAATGGACTTAAAACTTGTAAGATAAGAAAGTCAAAACACTATCTTAAATAACTATACTAGGAGACACTTTGTCGCAAGAATATCTTAAATCAGCATCTGAGTATACTCCAACTCTCATCTTATGCCTCTCATATGCAAAATGATAAATACAAAATTGATTAGTTCTCAAATAATTATTGACTTTAAATTATCAATGCAACTCCAACTTACTTCTAACTCAGCTTCTTCCCTATTCTGCTGAGATTGGCACCTTATCACGTTTTTAACATTTTCACCGGTTCCAATAATATGTTATTTCAGCCGAAACACACTCCGTTCATCTCCTTGTCACACCACTTGTATTGTACCCTCTTTCTTACTGCGTCTACCATGTGGTCGTGTTCCCAACCGACACCAGAAGGACGTGCCAGTGCTACATCATCGTGATCAGCCATTGCATATACCTGTGACATTTGTAAACAATTCATAATAGCTTGTTTGATATACATACAATTGCTTTAGGGGCTGTTCGGGAAGAGAACAGCCCCTTACTCAGGTTTTTTGGTAATTAAATACCACTTCGGAGACTTCGATGAAAATTAACTCACCGTCATTCCGACGGTCAAATGTTATTAATAAGATGTTAACGACGTATAAAAAAGTTAATCAGACCAATTTGGTAAGCAAACAATCCGACGAATGGACTGTTCGGTATGTTTAAGGGGTTACGTCTACGCTGGAAAGAGTCGTAAAATCAACACATGGGGTTTCCAGAATTTTTTTCATACAAAGAATAATCAATCGATGTTCTTATAACTTGAACAGAGTTGTTCGGAAGGAAATCAGTGAGTTTAACCATACTCAAAGTCGTCTAAAACACGTAAAAATGGGCGTACGGGTTTTCCGAAATTTTTCCCATACAAAGAACATTCAATCGATGTTCTTACAACTTGAACGGAGTTGTTCGGAAGAAAATCAGCAAGTTTAATCATGCTTGGAGTCGCCGAAAAAGCGTAAAAATGGGCGTACGGGGTTTTCGGCAAAGAAATCTTACAAACATTCTTCAAACGATCAAAAACAGGTGGAACGGAGCTTGAATCGCCGGAATCCCTTGAAGGGATCGCTGGAATTGCTAGAATCGGTGTGGAATCACTGGAGAATCGCCAGATCGCCCTAGGAATAGCCGGAATCGCCCTCTGCAACTGGGATCGAGCGATTCTCTGTCGGATAGATCGATTCCTCCCTGGAATCGCCACTAGATCGAGTGTTCGAACGAATGAGGCGTGCGAATGGCTGGAAGGGGTCGATTCAGGCCCTAAAGGAGCCGAAATTAGTTCGATTCCTGGTCCAAAATCGGACCGAGAATTGAACCGAACCAGAACTTCCAGCTTCTGGCAAAATAGATCAGATCGACTAATTCCAAGTTGAATTGGTCAGAATCGGATCGATTCTGACCGATTCAACTAATTCCATCCAATTCTTGGGGAATTCCCCCAGAATCGGTCATTCAGTAGGGAATCGGATCAAAATCGACCAATTCGATTCCGGAATCAGCCAATTCCGATCAATCCGGCCGATTCTTCCATCCATGATTATATATGATTAAGATCTGTGACTATAAATATATGTTGTATACTTAAATTTTAAGTTATCTCTTAATTCTCTTTTTCCTCTCTCTTTGACATTAACTCTTTCCTATAAGATATATATCAATATATTTGTAATTAAAAATTAAAATTTTATTTACAAACAAATGTATACATGACTTATCATCTTTGTAGTTGAGTATATTTCATTCCTTTTTTTCTTTTTTACTCTTTGTTTTGTATTTCTTCGCATAAATGAATCTAGCAATTTTTTGGCCCCAATTAAAAATAATTGAACCCTCATCGAGGACAATGCCTAGAATAGATAGAAAGCTCAACAAAAAGTGAAGGCCCATTGAAGTAGCTAAACCCCAATCACGGAAGATATCCACTATTGGATGTAAAGCCCAAGAAGATCATGGAGACCCATGACCATGACTAAACCCTAATTAAGGATAATTCCTCTAATAGATAGGAAGTTCATCAAGAGAATGAAAGCTCATTAAGGTGGCTAAACCTCAATCATGAGAAAATGCCCCTTAATGAATGTGAAGCCCAAGAAGATCAGATATAGGCCCATTAACATTGTTAAGCCTCCAAATGAGAACAATGCCATTGATGGGTATGAAGTCCATTGAGATCCATGAAGGCCCACTACATGGCTAAGCCCTAATTGGGGATAATGCCTCTAATGGGTAGGAAGCTCATCAATGAAATGAAGACCTATTAAAATGGCTAAACCTCAATCATCGAGGAATGTCTCTTAGTGGATGTAAAGCCCAAGAAGATCAAATAAGAATTGATTAACATGGCTAAGTCTCCAAGTGAGGATAATGCCATTAATGGGTACGAAATCTGTTGAGATCCAAGAAGGCCCAATACCATGGCTAAATCCAAATTGGGGATAATGGCACTTGAAATTAAGATGTGAGTAAAAACTGATAAAGTTGTCGAGTCCAATCCGGATGACACCTTTAATGGGAATGAAGACCGGACGGTCTAGACATTCAGGATGATGAGTGGGGCACCAAGCCCTTGATGCCGCCCCAGCCCGGGACCGACCGCTTTCATATATGTTCAAGAGAAGAAAAGTTAAAAAAGATGTCATACATGTTCTTCATGTTACACAAAAGAAATAAAATACATGTTATTTCATATACCCAATTTCATCTTGCAGTTATGATATTGTGATAGTTAATGAATGGTTGTCTAGCCTCACATTACCATCGAATCCACTTTAGCATTGATTGATAGAGGCTTAACTATAATTCAAAAAACCCACATCATAACCTCACTATTCATAT
Organism: Cryptocoryne crispatula var. balansae; assembly: GCA_036172225.1. Lineage (NCBI taxonomy): Eukaryota > Viridiplantae > Streptophyta > Magnoliopsida > Alismatales > Araceae > Cryptocoryne > Cryptocoryne crispatula. Next base: position 38,844,051 of record CM069919.1, on the reverse strand, counting down.
CCCGTCATGCCCATGTACCCCTAAAACAAAACCAAAACCATACATCTCCATATTTTTTATAATTTCATAGTGAATTTGAGGCATCAACAGCCTTCATTAAACTTGAGACAAAAACCTGTTTCTTATCTTTAAATCAAAAAACATTCTAAGTTTTAACTTCCTATTAACACAATGTATCACTTTTATTAATATAATATTATCTACAAATATCATAGAACATAGAATATCATGTTGTAAACAGTTTTCAAGTTCATCCATAAATAATGTGAAAAGGCAAAGCATTCAACTCTCTCTCTTTTAGAAAGGGGAAGCAAAAGAGAAAGAATCACACCTTATTACTTGGAAGAATGTATGCAATGTCAAGGAAAGTGAAGTGGTTCCTGTACCTTTGGAGACTAAAGATGGTGCTTTGCTCACGAAATAGCTTTGAAGGTCGGCTTCTAAGGAGGACATTTGGGTTGTTGTCGTGAGGTCCAAGTAATTTCCATATGGTAGCTTTGTTGAGTCTACTAATTCTTTGAATAAATTACGGATCTCATCAATCTGGCAAGACATTGCCCAAAACTGTAGCCACTAACCATTTCGAATCTTTAACTTCTATTCTAGCTGGAATAGGAACATGACTCGATTCTAAAAAGATCGATGGATAGGGCACTTGCCTCTTTCATCCCAAATCCCTCTGACTTTATGATCTTTGTCACAAGAATAACAAGATAGCAAATGCATGGAAATTTTCAGCATCCCCCCAAGCTGGAATATCATCTTCAGAAGACACTTGGATGTTTAACTTGTGGAGTACTCATCTTTTACTAGTTTATATATCAAGCCGCACTTCAGGGCTACCATGACCAGATCCAGTGGTTACTTGAGCCAAGGACAAGCTTCTGGGTGACGTTAGCTTGTTCCTAATTCATTTATGGAGGGTGAGGTGCGATGGTGGAAGAAAATCTGGGACCCAGTCTTCCCAAGTAAAATCAGAATTGTCTTGTGGACAATAATGTGCAAGAGGTTACTGTGAAACCTCGAGAAATTTAAAAATATATAAAAATATATGTATGGTTTGAAAATTCATTTGATTTCCGTTTATTTGGGAAATGAACTTTCCTTATCTTATCTTTGGCTACTATGAAAATATATGATATTTCATAGAAGATATTAGCCAAAATATATGGTATGTATAAAATATATATGTCGAGGTTAGGGTTCATAGAGTTTGTCTTTGGACCTCTCTCCATCGGAAGTTGCGAATTTCCGATGTTAATTACACCGAGACTCTCGGACACCCTTGATTAACTGTCGTAGCGATTTGTATATGAAAGAAAAAACACTCATCCAATCCGAATATTAGTATCCGGGTATTATGACCCATGAAAGCAATGGAAATACAAGCTGCATCATAACGACCATATAAGGTCAAACTCAAAGCTTTGCAAAAGATTAGTCTCTCGACCCGATGTCTTATATTAAGACACGAGTTGGATTATCTAACCAAGATCTGAGCATACTCAGATCAGAATCTATATTGATTTCCATGTAAGTTCTTTTATTTCGAACAAAGTGACATCTTGGTCATATGTACCAATTTTATGGTCTAAGTCCTTTCTTATTTAAGTCTTTACTCCTTGACTTAGTACATGTTTAAGAAGTGGTCTTACTCACCAAATTCGGAGGGTCCAGCTATTTTGCATTGATCTCCCCCTTTCTAAACTCTACTTAAACCCAACCAAGGATAAATCCATTAGGGGTGTCAATATCTGATTCCGAGGATCCGGGTGTTCATCATACTGCCTTATCAAGAATCTTGATAAAACTAACATCAAATTTAACTGAAATCAACATTCGGATCCTGAGTTTTCAAATTTGGGTTCCCAACTCAGGTTTGCCCTTGACTTTCGGTTCTGAATAGACCTGGAAACACTCATAGATGTGCTCCAGAATCTCTTTCCCTTAATTTTAGGATCCATCAACATTCAAGACATGGTTTAGGTTCGGCCTTACCCATATGTGGGTTTGGAATTTCTTCCCTTCTTTTTATGGATAAGGGTCTCAATTGCAATTATATGATTGGTATGAATACCAACCTAAGCCCAGCTATCAAGCCTCTGAATACCACTGGACTTCAGGCCTATGATCAACTATGGACCTGATCCTAAAGTGATCAAAATGCCAAGTAGGGCGAGGCTTATATAAGCCTGAAATATACATCACCTGAATTCCCATTATTGGGATCTGCCCTGAGTGTTGATCGAGACCCGAAATGAAAGTGTGACTGGCCTTCATGAACCTGAAATACATGTTACTTGTGGTGCCACTGAGACTTCCAGGAGAGGAGAAAAATTGACCCAACCATTGACCTTGGACAAGCCACTATCCGATATTGAGCCATGGATTGGAATCCTTCCTATGATTGGTATTAAACCACATGAGAATTCAGGCCCATAGGAGCCCGAGGTACTCCAACCCATCCTACAAGACCCTTGTATATGCAGGAAGGCATCTATACAAGCTTCCCCATAGGCCGATCATATCCAGCTTTAAAATCTACTACTTCCTCTATATTTGCCCCTATATATTATGGCCAAGAATCTTATGTTATCAAGGTCAAGATTGAGGTCCCTATAATATAGACCTCCGGGGTTGGGGTGACTCTTTAAGTTCCTTTGAAACTGGAGCATCAAGGCCTATGATACCCTGGATGTTACCGAAACATGTATTAAACCCCCCCCCCTTGTGCTAGGCATAAATCTACTTTGGATGGAGCCCTGTTATAGGTCTACTATATAAGGCCTTTGTATACATCCAAGTTCTGCTTGCTTATGGGTTATGGACCCTTGCCTATATTCTTGGGACCCTGGATATTCAGGATTTATGCAATTGGATTCAACATTCAGAATTCAATAGCATGAACTTGATCATCCGGACTTATGCTCAGGGCCGGCCCTGGATTTGACCTTAGATTGGTCAAAATTATACCAAGCAGGGTTTGCTAGTATGCTATGCAACATAAGGCTTATATGAGCTCCTAAGTTCGGCTATCAGTCCTTCATTCAAGTCCTTCTATAATATACTGGGACTTGCCCTATAGCAGGCGCTAAATGAGGCCTGAAATCTCATGCAAAGCTGGGCTCATATGAGCCTGAAATGACTGTCACCTGACCCACCCACGCTCGATTATAAATCTGCTCTACTAAACCCTCGGTTTGTCCTCCTTGGTCTCTTCCCCATACTCTGATTAAACACCCATGGAAATGGATTTCCCGGGTGTGAAAACCCCACTGTACCCTGATTCATGTGCCCAATCTTTAGCTCTTTTCATAGAGCAATATCCCTCTGACTATATAGATGTCTGGAATCAGGCCTGTATAGATAACTTGTTCCTTCTACTCGGACTTAATTTTCCATTAACTCCATAATTCTTGTAAGTTGTATGCATATGAACACATATGTTCATTAATGTCATATGGTGCTGAAACTATGGCTATAACTCTATTATTTCGGGGCCATATTACCCCTTTAATTAGCCAAGCTCGAGTGCTTCCTCTCTTATGGAATGAATTGAGAAGAAAATGGGCATATTACCCCAATTTCTGTCCAGAAGGGGTGTGGTGAGCTATGCTTTATCTGATCATGCTCTGGCCTTGATATGATGCATGTATTGGTGCATCTTATGTTTCAAAGTCCTGTTAAACTTGTCCAATTATGTCCGGACTTGGTTCATTTTCTCCTTGAGGTTAATGTTCAGCCTATAATTAGACTGTGCACACATTTTCGGAGTCAATTTCTTCAATTAGATTCTCATGATTTATACACATGTGTCTTGATTGGTATACATGGTGAGATTTAACTATAACCTTAATTTCATCATATTGATCTCATACATATGTGCCCTGGGCATATTATCAACCCTGCGGTTTGCCAATGTTCTCTTCTCTTTTTTTTTGTAACTAGTGTATATATATATATATACAATGATCTTTACTCATCTTTGCATGAGTATTGGCACATAGGCCCCGATCATGGCATATTAACATGCCCTTGTATAGTGGGATGTGTATGCCCCTAGCTTTCTTCACTCTAAGATGGACTCATATGGTTGTAGTTCTACCCGGAGTGAATTAAACTCCATTTTATGTCATGCTATGGACATAGATTCCGTATTATATAGGGCTTTCGCCCATCCTTCCATGAATATCATCATATGTCTATTAATCATGTCATATAGTCATTTCCCCTTATGATGGGATATGTATATCTCCATAGCCTCTCCATATCAAGGCCTTTTCATCCTGAAATCTGACCCAGACTTTGTCCTTTCTTTTATAAGATTGAGCCAAAAAAAGGGTCCTGTATGTATTTAGTCATGTTCGGAGCATGCTCATGGGATTGTGCTCAATATTGGCTATAATCATGTCCTATATGAACATGGATCGGCTCCTTAGCACCCTCAGCCTCCTGATTTTTCCAACCAGAGGATGATTCATCATAATAACTTCCTTCCCATAACCGGTTGCCATAACCTCTTCAAGGCCCAGTTGGCCCTCCTCTTCTCCTGCCTTGTACTTCATCCAAGACTACCCGGGGGTTATTTGGTCCATCATGTGGGTTCCAAATAGACCGGGTATAGCCTTATCTTCACCTTGATACTGCCGAATGCCCTTCATCTTCTGTTGTGATTGCAAAATTCTGAAGCTTCATCTCCCACAATTCCAAGACCGAGGGAAAACTTTTAAGAGGAAGAGAGGGAATTGATAAGAGAATCAAACCTGATTCCATTGTATTCATATATATATATATATATATATATATATACATGAAGACTCCTAGACATATATATATCCGAGGGAGGGGGCAGAATGGACCCAATTATGAGAATCAACCAGGAGATCCGACTGTGAATTATATGTGTCCGGGGCAGTGGCTATCACTTTAGTATATTTCCTGACCGAATGAGTCTATCTGAGCCACTGATCTTTGATCATCTCTTAGTATCCGGGAGATGAGAATATCCTATGAACCTGTATAAGAAGGTGAAGGTGAATTTCAGGCCAAAGAAGGCAATTCAGTAGGCCTGCGGGACTTCAACATTTGTCCAAGTATTCCCAACCCAATCTAGGTGATGTTCTAGCCAAGTTGGGAGGGGATTATGGGTATAGATCAGTCAAAGGATATAGTATTCAGGAATGGTCGGATAAAGGGACAAATATTGGTATGTCCATGGGCATGATATTTAGAAGGGGATAGGTAGGGTGATGAACATGATGTCCTACCTTGAAGTCCTCGAAACCTGCACCAATCTGATTATATGACAGTGGCCGCAAGTCTTTGAACTGCTCCTCCTTCTTGATGCTCTGGAAAACCCACCTGATGACAGCACCTCCCTCTTCTTCTCCTGCCTTTCTTCTCTCCCACGCCTTTCTTTGTGCGGGGGCAGGCCCTATTTATAGGCCACTGGATGGATGGTGTTCACCCAGGAGATGGGCTGTGGACGTGCAGTGTGTGCAGGGGGAAAGTGGGGCCACTCCTCCCTGAACGTGGGGAGAGTGGGGCTTGACCAAGTCTTGATTGTGCTTGGGATGATCCTGGCCTTTCATTATCATCGGATCCACCCCATGCATAAGTACAGATCTCAGCCTTTGGTTAGCTGCCCCGGCCCCTCTCTTGATAGCCCAATCCTAGCCCTCCATCCATGGGGTATGCTTATGGCAAATCATTGGCCATCCGGGGCTTGATTGAAGCTAGGCCTTATTGCCTACGCCCAAAGAATTAATCCTCCTTAATCAAATATCCAATTAGGCTGGATCCAATGGATATTATCCTATTAAGGATCCAATTAGCCATCTCAATGGACCGGGGAGCATCTTTGCTTCAATAATCTTGTCAATTGATCAATCCCGGCCCTTAATCACATGCTAATCCAATCAATCAGGACCCTTAACCCCTTAATGGATATTAATCCCATTAAGGATCCAATTTGATCATCTTCAATGGACCGGGGAATATCCATGCTCCAATGCCTTTGATAATTGGCCAATCCCGGCCCTTGATCATATATTATTTCAATCACTTAATGGATATTAATACCATTGAGGATCCAAGAGGATTTATCATCCGGTAAGCATCTTTGCTCATGGGTATCTACCGGATATCCCATTAACTGGAATCCAATGGATATTATCTCATTAAGGATCCGGTAGGGTCTTTTCAATGAGCCGAGGAGATCAATATCTTGTTGATTGATTGATCCTGTCCATTGGATGATCCCGGATCTTTTTGAATGGTGCAGACTGTTTTTTCTTCCCTCCTTCCCCCGCGGATCCTCCTCTCATCTGTTTTCTTGTTAAGTCTCCTCATTGGAGACAAACTCTCTACCCGCGGGGCCTTCTTCTATCAGGCCTTCTGTCCTCTTCTACCGCACCCTTCTTCTTCACTGCTTTCTGCCACAACTTGGTCATTGCCAAAGAGAATCATTGGATCTGCCGGGTGGAGCTTCCAGGTGCTGCTTCTTCCTCTTGGGATCAAGCCGAGGAGGGGGAAATTCTCCTAGTTGTTCCCGGGTAAGCAATGCTTCCATTATCAGAAATTTTATCTCTCCATGCTATGCCCTCTCATCTATTTCCTGTTGACAGCATACCCATGATCTCAATCACTCCATATCATAGCATATATGCATGGCCGGCTTCATTGGAATGCTTCTATTATGTGCGGAATTTCTCTTCCTGTGCCATCCTTAATTGGGGATGTTATCAATCCCCCTCCCCCTACCTGTCTGTTTTTTTTCTGAGCATCCCCGAGGCCAATTTGGCCTGTGCAGTTGGCTCTCGGCCTTCCCTATATGTGCAAGGTCCGGCTCCCAATCTCCTATCTGTTTATACCAATCTGAATGTATGCGTGAAGACCTGGCTTCTCCATATATGTGTTTTATAGTTTGTCTCATATCATGAATATGTCAATATCTATTTCCTTTCTTTAGCATGCTAATTGCCCCAATCATGCATGGCCGGCTTGTATAGGAGTACTTGATTCTTAGTCCCCCATCTGTTTTTTTTTTCAAGTTAATTCACCTATGCAAGTGAAGACCCGGCCCCCTCAAAGTGTTGAATTGGGCTGTCTCCCAATTCCCGGGCCAGACAGATCCCTCTTAGTATGCTGTTCTAATGAGCATGGCTGGATTTTAAACAGGACCCGGATGTGGCTTCTGTTTATCACATTCCGGCCCATTCCTCCTTTCAATTTTCTGTCGGGGGCCGGGGATATGGTGCATAGCTTTGAGGACCCGGCCCTTCAATAAGCTGGATTGGGTCTTCTTGAGTGGGATCCCCTGGCTGCTACCCTCTGGCATGTCTTCAAAGTAACCATAGCCGGACTTATTAAACAGGGGCCAATTTGGGCTTTTTGTTTGCTATTTCCGGCCCTCTTCTCTTCAGACTTTTGATAGGAACATGTCTTCATGCTACCAATCAAATATGTGCCTAGCCGGATATATATGTATATACCGGAAGCCTTCAAATAAGAGCCAGCATGGTATCCTTTTCAGATTATCCCCGGGCCCTCCCTTCCTTCCAAAGGCCTTCCCATATGGCCTTCAAACAGGAGGTCATTCTAAGTAGGGGGCTAGATTTCTTCATATGCTATATTGGGCCGGTCTTGGATATATGTCCTTGGGCCCCTCTTAATTCATAAACCGATGGTAGGCCATAGGGAATTTAGTATTTTCATTCCCTATTTACATATGCCTATATTTCATATGAAATTTAGAGTGCCAACAGTTACATTACCATTAGACCTGTAAACTGGTTGGGTGCAGGTCAAGTATTGGTCAAACCCAAACCCGATAAAATAAACCCAAATCCATATCCAAATTCAAAGTAACGATATTATTGAATCTGGATCTAAACCCAAACCCGAAAATTATAATTCGGATCCGGATTCCTTTACCTTCGCCTGATAACAGATCACTGGACTTGCCGAGCCAGACACCAGAGAAAGTGGCACTCTCACCTTCACCTGCCTAACAATGGATCAATCACATTAACTTCTTGCTAAAGATCCATCTGCTTCTTTCAGCTGTTAGAATTTGAATTAGCCATCTCCTTCTCATGCACTTGTAGCTTTTCTGGTAACATCTCATCCAAAACCTCAATTTTTGGGATCCTCAACATTCAGAGGATGATAAGGACTTTGGCTATGAGAATAACATCACCTGAGCAATCCCATTGGCTCCATAGAATCACCACCACAGTTTCAAGGACCAGGCTTCAAAAATCTGATTCCACTGCCAACTGCCCGGCAGGATGATTGCCTGCATAGCCACGGGTGACAAGGGCACATGCAACCAGACCCAGAAACTTCCTGGATAGCCATCGGCGACCAGGCACATGCAACCAGGACCAGCAACCTGCATATAACTCAACAAGCACTCAGCGGGTTCAATATTCCATTGACAGAAGGGTATCTTCTTTTGGCCTTTCAAAGGAACAGTCCACCACTTAGCCAGCCAACTTTTCAAAGAATTGTTTCTGACCACAAAACACCGTCTTGGCTTGATCCACCTTGGCCACAATGACTCCAAACAATGTAGCACCTTGTTGAAGCTGCATTTTTTCGTCATATCACATCTCAGTTTATTATGATCATTTGAAAATAGATGAGGTGTGATACGATATGAAAATATAGATTAATTTGATGTGGTATAATAGATAGGAACATACAAATGAGTTCCAAAATCTTCTAACAAAATACGAAAACTCCTATAACTTGGAAGACCTAAACCAAACATTTTTTATTTGATGTTATTATGTTGGAAAATTCTTTTGACCTCTCCCCTTCAGACATGCAATATTCCACAAATAATTACTCGAACATCCGAGATTAACTGTCACAACAATGAGTTGATTGCAAGTCATTCATACACAAAACACAGAACGGCCAGGAGACAAATCCCCATGGCTTTATAAAATTATAATCATGGTTTTATTTGTATTAGACTTGGCGATCATCTTGTTGGAATTATTCAATTGCCACTTTCTTTATTGAATGTTTGATTGTTTCATTCTCTCCTAAAATCATTTGATTTATCATTCCTTTAGATGTTTAGTTTAGTTTATTGATGTTTTTTATCATTTATTTAAGTTAGGCAATTTGAGTTTCTTGAGATTTTGAATGTTTATTGTTTTTTATAGTGAGTTTTTTATGTTTACTTGATTCATTATTATTTTCTAATTTCTTAAAAGTTGTTATGTTTTTGTTTTGCTTTTGGTTCATTATAGGTATTATTATATATATATTTTAATGTTTTATTATTTTTTTTAGTGTCGTGGCATGTCCTTTATTATGACTTAAGCTTATTGTTGTCATTAACATCATCTATTTAATTTAATGGATAACTTTGATCCAGCTTATCAGTTTTTGTTATCTTTTGTAGTCATTTTTAGATATTATTGTATTGAAATGTTTTGATTTGATTATATTCACATTTTATTAATGTTGAAGTTGTCATTTGGTTTATGTTTCATTATGTTTACTTATCTAATTAAAGTAAAGTGTTTATTAAAGTTATTTATACAACTTAATTAATTTCATTATCTCACTAAAGATCATGGGGACTGATGTCACTACATAACAAGATATTATAAGAGAGAACCTTCTTTGATTCCATGTCAAATCTGAATATAAGAAACATTTGAATACAGCGTGAATGAGGCATAAAAGTCATCTCCCTAAGGCATTAATTCCGATCAATGAAATATGATAGAGCCTATGAGCATATTAGCAATGCATTGTTCTCATTTATATATATATAGTAATTCGATATTTAAGTATGCATAAATATTTATATATATATATATTCAAAAAAACAATCATTTACATAAAATATGCAAACTATTTTGGTTTCCACCCATTTTTAGAAAAAGCGAAAAAACTATTAGCCACTCTCACCTCCTTGGCCTTCTCCTTTTCTCTTTCTACTTGTTTAAGTGAACTTTCTATAGCACCTCACCTCTGAGCCAACTAGCAAACCTTGCAGCCTCTTCACATAAATAGCATTCACGGCATATATATATATAAGGAGCCCAAAGAACACATTTTCATTCTAAAATTGGCCTTCTACTGCCTCACTTCCATGTAAGCGGAGGATAACTGTCAGAGGTAAAATCATGCCCTTTCTTCTTTTCTTTTGTTTCTGCTTTGTTGTATGATCAAGGATCAAATCATGTGATAAGTCCACAGTGGTTACCAATACCACAATTTGATCAAGCCCTCCAAAAGATTCGATGATGTGGGCTTCGGCCTCTCCTCCCAACGGGCATGCATGACAGGCCCAGGAAAAGGATTTTGATTGTAGGGTTTCTTCGTCGACGACAACGACGATGGCCACAGTCATAGGTGGTGGTGGTAGCCAACAATGATGATGACGATGGCCTCGGTAGGGTTGCTTCTTCTCCCTTCTCTTGGTGGCAACGATGCTGACGGCCATGGTTGTCAGTGACACTGGCAATTGACAGGAATAGAGACAACAACCTCAACCTCCCCCTCTTTCTCTGGCAATAGTAAGCATCAATGAGGCCTCCCAAGCTTACCTCTCTTTGACAATAAGAAGATAGGTGCCAGCCTTTATCCCCCTCCTCTTCTTTCATCAGCGGTGGGATGATTACTATGGTTTGCCTCCTTCATCTTCATGCGATCTTGGAGGCCCTCAGCTTCTTCTGTTTCCTTTCTTGGTGACAGTAAGCCCTTCATAGCCTTTCCTCTTATTCTTCCTCCATCGATGACAGAGACAAGGCTTTGAAAGCTTCCTTCCAACAGGCCCACAAGGCTCTTGCAGCCTTGCTGCATTGGTAGCAGGATCTCGGAGCCTCCTCCCTTATTCCTTCAACATTGCTCAGCATTAGCAAGACCCTTCAAGGCTATCAGGGTAAGGCTCCTTCCGATCTTCATAGGCCAATGACAAAGGCTTCCTTTTGTCTTCTTCTCCCTTCTTTGTAGCACAGAGAGGCTATTTTCATCACAGCGATAGGAGAGTGAGGCCTTGGGCCATCAAGGTAAGCCTTATCCATCTTCATCAACCAATAGTAGTGTAGCCTTACGGGCTCTTCTTTTCATTCACTTTCAATAGTAGAGAGACCTCATGGATTGTCTCATTCTCCCTCTTCCTTAGAAGGAGCTTCTAAGTTCATCAGGACAAAGGCCTCCCTGGTTTTCATTGATCGAGTTTTAGGAGCTTTCCATCTTTCTATTTGATTTCTAGTGGACTAAGCTGCTATGGCCACCGAGGCTGTTCCTTCCTACATGACAGCAAGAAGTCTATCCCCCCTTCTTTTTTATTTCTCCATGGGTCAATCTTGATAGCAACTTTTTCCTAATGCTTGCAGGTTCGGGCTCTTCAAGGTAGATTGTTGAGGCCTCATTTTGAAGAAACAACAGGGGCTTCATCCCCTCGAAATCAGGTTGGTTTAGATCCATATCCATCCCTTGCTGGGGCTTGACAAGGGTTTATCCCCTCATGTTCTAGACAACTTAGCCTTTTAACAAGGATTTAATCCCCTCAGGAATTTCCTAGATCATCCACTGGTTGACCGCGCAGGTGCATGCATAAAGTGTATATATGTATACATATATACATACTTATATATATGTATATGCATATATATATGATTGACCGCGCAGTTGCAAGTATAAAGTGTATATATATATATGCGTATACATATATACATACTTATATGTAACTTATATATATGTATATACATACATACATGTAACTCCATCAAGAGGATGTTAATACCCATTTAAAAATAAGTTAACTGATGGCAATGAGATCAAAGAATGAACTTATGATGACATGTCTTGTGATTATGGGCCTAAAGATGACTCTAAATGGGCCTAAAATTGACTGCAGACAGGGCTGCAAAGTGGACAGGCAATTGTCCTGGCTGAGCTTCTTGATGGGCCTTAAAACATAATGTAAATGAATCTCAAGATCAGTCCACATACAGGCAGTTTGTAACCCCTTCACGGCCTCTTCTTGTTGTTGCTTAATTGCAGTAAAATGGGCTAACCATGGGCCGTTAGACATGCTCCAAGAGCTTCCATTAAATGGACCAATGACTTACCCCAAATGACCCCAGAATTAATTGTAGTATGACCTTTAAAAATGGGGAAGAAGTCTATCAATGTTCTTAAACAGAGCTTAGAGAGGCTGCAAATGGGCTAAAAATAACCCTCCTGATGGGTTCTAATGGGTCTCAAAAATTGAATAATAAGGCTGATAATGTGATTTTAACAACCTCCCAGCCTGTTGTTTGGAGCCTTGTAGATGAGCCTTAGATGGGCATTCAGTTGGCTGATGACAGACCCATTTCCTTGCAGTCTACAGCCCTGTAAATGGGCCTTAAACGAGCTGAAAATGAACATGCCTCCCTGCTATCTGGATCCCTGTAAACAGGCCTTAAACTAGTTCATAAGGTAGCCCTTAAATCCTTTATATGGGGCCAAGAGCAGGCTATAAGTAACTCCCTTAATGGGCCAATAATAGGCCTGGGAAGGGCTATAATAAGCCATACCACTTCCAATAGAAAGCTGTTGGCAGGCTGTAAATAGAGTATTTCCAGTAGGCCAATAATGGGCCCAATTACGTTAGAAGTGGACTTGAGAGATATGTCCCACCTCGGTGCATGTACAATACTATGTTATTTGAGGCCTGAGGGCTGACGTGAGGGGGACAGACACCTTGGGTGCTTGAGGTAAGGTATATTTTTTGATATATTAACTTAATTCTGGGGCTTGCAGGATGTCAGGATGTCAAGGCCTCAGGACAAAAGGCTAGGCATTGGGGGTTTCAGAATGAGGGGAAGAGGTCTTAAAGTTGCAAATCCAGCCTTATTGGGTTCAGATCAGGGTGAGAGGCAAGACCTACTGTTGCCTCAACGCCTAAGACGAGTACCTCTAATAACAAGGTACAATATATATTCATCATTGTTCTTATTTTGAACACATTTGTGAAAGATAAAAGAACCGGTCCCACACACCACCTAGTTGATCTGGCACAAGCTGTGAAGTGAATGGCAAAAGGAGTATGCAGAAAACGTGACAGCAGCAGAAAAAGAACTGAATGAGTTTATGAGCTATCGGAATCATTTTCGAAACACTAATTCTCCAGCACCAATTGCCAAAAAAGGTTCTCTTGTAACCCAAAAAATATTAAAGTCTCGAGGTAGCAGGATATTTGGAATTATGTCAAAGCTATAGAATCAAGTCGGGTTTTGGATTTTAAAAGATACAATGGTAGGTATACATACCATAAATTATCACCATCATATGTGGCTTCTTGACAGTTCAAGATGTCTCTTCTGGAGGATTCAAAGATGACAAATTTTACCTTTCCTAGAATGTGGCAACACAAATTCAATTTGACTAGTGTTTTTTAAGAGCGCTAAGATAGAGAAGGATGATTTCCAGAAAATATGACAGCTACCTAAGAAGTGGAACCTCTTAAACCCATGGATGAATGACCAAGCTCAGTGGAAATTGGTCTTCCCTACTATCTTATAGGCTACAAGAATGGAGGGGAATAGAAAAGATATTCTATCAAGAGTTTCGCAGCCAGAGCTCCATTCTTTCGAATGCTTCTGGGCTAGTAAAGGTGTTGGTTCTTTGCCTACTTCGGTGTCTATCATGTTGTGGAGGGTTTGCTTCTAGATGTCTTTAACCAGAAGGCCTTGTTTAAATAGTTCCCAATTCTCTACTTTAATAGAGTTGATCACAGGTATTTCTTTTATTTTTGATCTCAATCTAATCACTTATACTGGTTGTTACTTAAGGTGACATTTGATAATACTGAGATCTGAGATTCATTTCTTCCATCTAAATACATTGCATAAATATCTGAAAACTTAATGATTAAGATAATTTGATAAATTCATAACTAACTTTAAATATGAAGTCTAAATATGCTAAGATTATTTAATAATAATATTTAAATTTAATAACTAAATATACTAAATAAATAACATATTATAAAATTTAATTTAGTGATAACTACCATCTGCAATATTTTTAAAGTTACGAGTTATCACTATAAATTTGAGAGTACTTTACATGAGAGAAGAAAACATGAATATTATCAATTTTTTTATAAGTGGGTCATGTATAAATATTTTAAAATCATGTTTTGGTTACAATAGATGATAAAATGTTTTGCAAGATGGGGGCAGAAAGTAAGAGAGAACGCCAAAAAGTCAAAGAGAGAAGAATATCTCACTTAATCCATGTTTGTAGAGGAGAGAGAGAAGATAGGCAATACTTCACCCTCCTGTTTTCGGCACTAACTATAGCGCCACTTAGTGATTCAGAGGATAACATTATCACTCTTTGGATCTGAAATAATAAAATTTGTTAAAAATATGCTGAAGTCTGACTGAATCAAACTTCAGAGCTTATTAAGCTCAATCAAACAGGACCTAAGTATTGAATGAATTGTGGCCTAACCACGGCACAAGAAAGAAAGAATTGGCAGAAAATTCCACAGCCACAGTACGTGCTAGCAACAACCTCAACAGGTCAGTTCCTTCCCCTTTTCTGACCAGCCGAGAGGCAGTAACAGCATAATACCAGGATCCCTTTGAATCCTTTTCCTTAGTTGCCTGGAGCAACTGTTACGTGTCAATCTCCCCATATTTTTATTTTGGTCACCACATCAATTATGGGTTGATCAGACCATGGCAAATAAAATTAATCAGACTCCTATCACCAATTGAAGTATAAAAAAATTGGCCTTTAAATTGGACTTTGATCGAACATTAAGACATGAAAAAGTTAGACCATAAATTAGCCATAAGATTATGCCAAAAACTGGACTTTGATTAAGCTAAAAATATGCTGAATGGAATCTGGCAAAAAGATCATACTGGGCCAGTTTTATCGGATAAATGGATTATATAAGCTGACGGGAAATAGGGCACGTAAACCCATCATTGATCACAACATGAACTTGAAACCAGAAACCTGACCTCTTATACCCCAAGTACACCAGCAAAAGGATCTGGTTAGTGGGTCAATACAGGCTAAAGGTTGACTGGATGTAAGGTGCACCAAGGCCAAATCAACCCAGATATGGATGAGAACCCATGCCCCTTTACTGAGGTCAATTTAACCAGTGAATGGTTCTCATTATTGGACTTATGTACAGGCCGACCATGAGACATGTTTGGCCCTCTTAATGGGCCAACCTGATAGTTCAGCCCATAAAGCCTAAGATGAACTGAATGAAGTGTAATCAATAAACCATGAATAAGGTGCTTTGACCTTACGGCAGACCTGAGAATCAAAGACGAAACCAGAAACCAAGGAATGAACAAGAACGTTGGTTTAAACCTGACAAACATGAGTCTAGTCTTACACCTCACAGAAACCATCTTCCACCATTGCTCCACTAATCTGTTAAATTCTGTCTTGGGTAACTGATCCCAAATCAAAAAAATTCTGTCTTCTCTTTCTCTTAACCTCCAGGCAAGCAAAATAGGGGTATAACTGAAAGCACTTTCCTCAGAGTACATAGCCAAAAAAATTGATTTAAAGAGAAGAGACAAGCAGTAGACTCAAAGATCCTGTCCATTCGAGATCTAGGCAGAGATACCCCATTCAAAGACTACCAGCAAGCACCATTTTTGTCAAAGCATGTTCACTAACTAAGGCCTCAAAACCTTTCAAAAAGATCAATTACACATCACTGATGCTCTAAGCATATTAAAGTTAACAAGCACCATCCAAGTCTCAATGCAACCTAGTCTAGTCTCCCAACAATTCCTGCAAGAACTCAACATTCTTCTCATCCTCATGAGCAGAGACTGCAATGGCCCAAGCCCGGCCAAGCTTGAAAGCGGCCTTACGAAGGACAAATTTATATAGTTTCAGGCCAGCCCAGTCCACATTATATCTTTGGCACAGCCTGTAATGCGGGACAGAGATGAGGTCGCCATCTATATAGGTGCAAACAGGCCCCAAAATTGTCGCCAGTTGCTGAAATAACTCTGATCGGACTGAAAATAGGCCAACCAAGCTTGAACCAAGCTGAAGACAAACTGAACCGAGCTGAGAAGTGTTGAACCAGCCCAAAACCAGGCCAGAAAGACCTGAACTGGGC
The DNA here is from genome assembly GCA_036172225.1 of Cryptocoryne crispatula var. balansae. NCBI lineage: Eukaryota > Viridiplantae > Streptophyta > Magnoliopsida > Alismatales > Araceae > Cryptocoryne > Cryptocoryne crispatula. The sequence continues at coordinate 38,827,916 of CM069919.1, read as the reverse complement.
CTGAAACACACTGAATCGACTGTAAACCAGGCTGAACCAGTTTAAAAACTGTTAATCCGGCTTAAATCGGCCTGAACCACCCAGTCTGGGGCATGAACCAGGTTTGAGCCTGGCTGGACCGCAATGAACCGGCTGACCCATGCGGTTCTGATGCTGGGCCAGCTTGACCAGCCAACGAAGCTGGTATACCTGTTGAACGGGCGCTGAAGATGTTGGGTGAGGGTCGTGGTGTGCTCTAACTGATCCCAGGAGCAGTGGGGGCATGGTGTTCTCTGGCGGGCTCCGAGGGGTGTCGATGTCACGATCTCGGTTGGGTGACAACGACAGCACAAGATGACAAGAAGGCAAAGAAGATGCACCCAGGGAGGGTTGTGGGGTAATCTGCCAGTGCCTGAAGGCATGCCTAAGTGACGGCTCTGGACCATGAGTGGAGCCAGTTGGTCTGGTCTGCATTAGACCCGTGGGGTTTGTGGCATACTGGGGTAGCAGCCAGGGTGAGGAGTTGTGACATCTATGGACTGTTCCAGGGAAGCACTGCAGCTCCGGTGGAAGCCCTGGCAATGGAAAGGGGTCCAAGGGATTGAAGCTCGACTTCAGTCCACTCTGACTGTGTGGGAAGAACAAATGACTGATGGAGAACATGAGTTGCCGGAAACAGAGGAGGTGGTGGATGGAGGGTTGGTTGGAAGGAGGAAGAAGGCAGTGATGGGGGAGGGGTTTCAAAAGGCTCTGTGGAGAAGTGAGATGGTGATGAGAGGTATTCCTATGCGGAGGAGGCACGACAACCCAAGGGGATCCGTAAGGGAAGCCAGAGGGGAAGGCGACATAGTGGAAGAGAAAGAGGGGTGTGGGGATGGAGAGGCAGTCTCAAGGCAGGAAATAGAACAGGAAGGTGGTAAGGGTGGAGTACAATGTTCGGTGTAGGGGAGGGAGATGGGGAGGATGTTGGAAGCAGGATAGCAGCATCCGGGCATGGGGGGATTACGTTGATGAAGGATTGAAGGAGAAACCGGGAACGGGCGGCGAAATCTTGATCATGGGAGGTCGAGATGCTATCGGAACTCAATTGACCTCATCAGAGCTGTAGGAGATGCAGACAGAGTCCTAGTCGGTCACCAAAGAAATGGAGGAGGAAGAAGAAAGAGTTGGTGATACTAGAGGGTAGGGAACTAGGCAATCCAGATATGGAGGAGAGATTGGGGCTACCAAGGGGTGAAGAAGAAGACCGGACCACCTTTGGCGGAGAGGAGCAATCCAATCGATCATCGGGGTTGGAGGAGAATGACCAGTCTATGCCGAATGAAGGAGGTGGGAGTCACACCTGTCGGAATATTCCAGAGGTGTTGGCATTGGGAAAGGAGAACTGTGAAAGAGGGAACCGGAAGAGACCACTCGGAAATCAACTTTCATTTTGTATTTATCATTGGACTTGGCTCTTATAACGAGCTAAACATTTAAAAAAGGACCCCTCAAGAACTATTTACAAACAAGTTCTTCCAATGACTAAAATGTAAAGGAAAACTCAAAAGAACTCCAAATATCAAATGCACATGCAGGAAATTAACTCTAACACTACTTAACTAAAAAAATTAAATGTGACGTCTTCTTAAAACTGGAACGTTGTCATCCTTGACCCTTACGTTTGTTGGATCAAGTCCGGTCCTCATCAGCCTAAAATAAGTTTTAACATAGTCGTGCACAGCCTGGTCCATCCCCATCTTTGCTATTTTTAAACAGGGTGAAGCTAATTTTGTATATAAAAGTAAAACTGTAAAACATAAATAAAATACCTTTTTTTGTAACATCTAAAAAATGTTTATGGAGAGAAAATGAGTGTTTAATAATATATAGAACAAACAAGTTAATCTCAAGTCTAATTTAAGATGTATATTTCAATAATAATAGCCCTGTGAGACACCTCTATCCAGATATTATGAATGTCTCTTTCAGAATGCAATGGGTTTTAAGAACAAATAGTGCAATGCTTTGTGTTATTTTTACCTATTTCTGGAATTGTTTACGCATTAAAACTTGCAAGATAATGAGAGAAAAAAATAAAATAGTGAGGTGATTTTGGACAAGTTAATTCATCAGCAAACAAAAAGATTTATTTAAACAACACTTTTTGTGCTCTTCCACAATCCTATTGCAGTAGGTGGAGACAAAATTAGATCCCTATTAAAAAATTGTGATCTGGAGAAAGGCTAAGAAGAAGTCTCATGACAGAAGAGGTGATGAAGCAGGCCCGTGAACTATCGTCTGACTAGATAGAATAATGGTTGAGAAAGAAGATGCACACTATCACGCAAGGTCTAGGTATAAAGAATTTTGGTTGTGGCAGATTGGCGGTGACAAGAGTGGGGTCAGGGTGACAAACAGAAGTAGTGGCAACAGCTCAAGCTGGAGAAGGGAAAGAGCCAAGAAGAAGAGGACCTGCAGAGAAGGCATTAGCTGTGCAAGATGGAACCAGAGGTCCAAGTGGACCATGTCGGGGGCTCGATCCATTGCCACCCCTACTTATGAGGTCCTTAAACATTAGAAATGAATAAAGTCTTGAGAACCATCACAAGGAAATTCCTTTCTGCACCTGCAAGTGCTAATGTTTTTTGGTGTCTCAGGACGTGAATAAACCATCTTTGTAATCTTTAGCTTGTTTGGCAGCCAAACCTTACGTAGAATGTCAAACCTCCCCCCCCCCAGGTGAGCTCAATCTGATCTTCAGCCAAGAACGGACGATTTGATTCTAGAGTAGGATCAGCAGATCTGGACTGGATCCAATCATGGTTTGCAAGATTGCTACATACAGGGGAAAGCCCAAACCTGACGGAAGCAGCCACCCACACTGCCCCCCCCCCCCCCAGCATGGAATGGACCCATTAGGGAGGGGAAGACATAGGTGCAACGCACTGCTGCTCCCGGCTCGATCCAACCCAGATCAAGGTCAGATTAGAGTAAAATCAACCAATCTAGTGTCCTCCATGATTTTTTTACATCTTTTATTTTCTTCCTGTTTTTGGAAGAGCTGACAAGGCCAGATCCAGCATCGGCTTTTCTTCCCTTTGATTGGCCGATATAATCAAGATCAGAACCAATCCTGGCTAATCCCAATCCTGAATTCCTTGATTCCAACTGAACTGTTAGGGCCAATCCTGATCCAGACCCTTGAAGGTGGAATCAGCTGAACTTCCATTCTCCCTATTTTTTTACATTTTTTTCTCTTCTTTTGGAGGAGCTGATCTGGACCAATCCCAATCCTGAATTGCTTGGATTCAATTGGCTGACTTTTGGTCAATCCTGAGTTTCTAGCAGATGGACCAATCCAATCCAATCACAATTCAGATCAAGATCAAGACCCTACCAATCCAGAGTCCAATCCCGATCTATAATACCTTCTTCACCTCATTACCCTTCTTTGGCCCATGTTAACCCTTCAATATTCTGAGCAATCTTCAATGAAAAATATTGGCCTAACCTACATGATGCGGCACAGAAAAGAAGATGATGTGGAATCGGTCAATCCCGACCGATTCGTCGGAAGACCGGAGTCTTTGGACCGGTTCGATTCTGGACCGGGAAACGAATCGATTCCGGCCCTTTTAGAACCGGAATCGACTGCTGCGGTCGATTCCGGCGATCCCGCGGCGGCTCCATTCGATTCCGGCAATTTCCAGGGCGATCCTTGCTCGGCCGCGGCGATTCCGGCGATTCTATCGTCGATCCCAGCTCCCAGCACCGATTCCGCTGTGATTCCAGCGATTCCAGCACCGATTCTAGCGATTCCGGCAATTTCGACGGCGATTCCGGCAATTCCAAGCTACATCTTCACGGGATTCCACCGATCCAAGCTCCGATCGGTCTCGAATCAACCTCTTCTTCGATCTTTAGAAGGTTATTGGTAAGATTTCTTCGCCGAAAACTTCGTACGTCCATTCTTACTTGTTTCCGACGAGTCCAAGCGTCGTTAAACGTTGTGATTTCCGACTAAACAAGTCCATTTAAGTTCTGAACTATTCGATTGGATATTGTTTGCACGGGAAAAATTCTGGATATCCCGTACGTCTATTTTTACACGTTTCCGACGACTCCGAGCATGGTTAAACTCGGAGATTTTTAATCGAACAACTCCGCTCAAGTTGTTTGAATATCGATTAGATCTTCTTTGTACGGGAAAAATTTCGGATACCCCGTACGTTGATTTACGACCATTTTCGACAAATACGTAACCCTTTAAACATACCGAATAGTGTGTTACTTGGGCTGTCTGCTTCCCGAACAGCGTCTAAAGCAATTTTTATATTATCTAATCATTTTTAGTGCATTGTTTACAATTTTTGCAGATATAAGCAATGGCCGATCAAGGTGATGCAGCACCAGCACGTGCTTCCGACGTGGGTTGGGAACACGGGCAGATGGTAGACCCAGTCAGGAAGAGGGTACAGTGCAAATGGTGTGGGAAGGAGATGAACGGGGGGGTGTTCCGGCTTAAACAACATATTGCCGGAACATGTGGGAATGTCAAGAAATGTGACAAGGTGCCTAGGGAGAAGAGTGAGGAGATGAGAGGCTACATGACAGGTAGAGCCTCTCAACAGGCTGTTAGGATCGAGCAGAGGGAGGAGTTGCACGACGAGCTACTTCAGAGGAGGAGGGACCGCGATTTGCCTACCTCGAAAGGGAAAGGCAAGGGGAAGGCACCAGCTGAGCCGGAGCCAGAGAGCGAGGACGAGTCCATAGACTCCGAGCTTAGACGTGCTAGGCACGCTAGCAAGCGTGCATTTGCTGAGAAGGAGGACAGGAGGAGGGGAGCAGGAGGGTCTGGGTCCAGAGTTGACCCAGCTTTGGGCCGCTTAGTATCGGCTCGCCCTACCCGGGACCAAGGATTGCCATCTCGGATCTCGGCTTCATCTCGGAAGGGTGAAAGAGAAGAGATCTCGTGAGATTCTCAGAAAAATCTCGGAAGATCGGATATCGGATTTCATTTATGTAGGGTATGTCTTACTCAAGGATTGTCATTTCACATCTAGATTTTATCTCACGGAGACTGAACAAATGAGATCTCGAAAAAATCTCAAGGGATTGAATCTCTAAAATATCAATCAATGTACGTGTTTAAGTGTAAAATAACATGTAATCTCTTCAAAAAGAACAATGGAACTCAAATTAAATATCAAAATAAGCTATGGAAGAATTAAAAGTGTAATACAGCGAAGGTGAACTATTGTTAACATAAGACATACAAAAGATCTTATGTTAGACTAAATCTTCATCTTGAACAATATGAATAGGAGATTGATGATATCTTGGGTCAATTGTACATATATAATCATAAAAATATTAAGTTACAAAATTTTATCAAATAATAATGTCTAGATGAATATTTGTATGGATCCCATAATAAAATTGAAAATATATGAAGTAAACTTAGCAAGGTCATCTAACAAGTTAGGGGTCGTAATAGGCAGAAGAGATCAAGATATCAAAGGTATTATATAGATATTCTCGTTTCGGCAATCTCGTTTCTCGGACACGTGGAGAGAAAGAGATTCTCAAGAGATCTCGAGAGATTCCCGGGAGATCACATTCCATGCCCGGGATCGAGAGACTGACCCCAGGAGACAAGAGTCATACCGCCGTTCTACTTCTACCAGTACTCAATTTACACCGAGTGATGAGTATTTATTTAAGAAACAGAGTGCTGGGCAGATAGGGATTAAACAAGCAATGAAAGGGGTGAAGGCAACAGGAATGGCTGCAAAGAGAGCCGTTCGCCACATTGTGAAATGGTTTTTGCATGCAGGTATCACTTTTAAATTGACATTTATGTGTTTTATTTACTTAAACTTAATTTTAGCATGATCCCAATTTTTTTTAACTTGATGTAGGCATCCCAGCACATGCAGCCATCAGCCCCTACTTCCAGACGATGGTGGATGCCATAGGTGAGGCTGGACCGGGTTTGCAAGCCTAGGGCAGCAGACATATATACGGCGTTGGCCTGGATGAGGAGGTCCAAGAGTTGAAAGAGTGGATAGATGGTTTTAAATTAGTGTGGAAGGAGAGGGGTTGCACAATTATGTGCGACGGGTGGACAGGTATCACCAAGAGGGGTATAATAAACTTCTTGGTGTATTGTTCTGAGGGGACAACATTTTTGAAGTCGGTAGATGCTTCTGGGAAGATAAAAAATGCTGACTTCCTTTTTTCTCTGATGGATGCGGTGGTGGAGGAGATCGGGGAGGACAATGTGGTTCAAGTTGTCACTGACAACGAACTTTCATATAAGGCGGCTAGGAGAAAGTTGATGGAGAAGAGGAAGCACATGTTCTGGGTGCCCTGTGCGGCACATTCTGTTGATCTCATATTAGAGGATATAGGCAAGGAGGAGAGTGTATCCACCCTTGTCAGGTAGGCGCAAACGATCACATCATTTATTTATTCGCATCCCCGTCTGCTACATATTATGAGATCACACACAGGAGGCCATGATCTTGTTAGGCCTGGTCCAACTCGTTTTGCTACGAATTTCATTGCATTGGAGAGTCTATACCGGCACAGGCATGCATTGGTTAGGTTCACCCAGTCCGAGAAGTATTATAACTATATGGTGGACAACCTGCATGATAAGAAAGATCAGCTGAAAATTCTTGTCAAGTCTGAGAAGCAGATCACTAACAAGAGGTTTTCGGAGAAGATTGCCTACTACTTGGCAATCATTGAGCCACTGGTAGTTGTCTTGAGGTTGGTAGACTCAGATGAAAGGGACCAGATGGGCACGTTGTACGATGCCATGGACCGCGTAAAATTGAAAATAAAAGAAAAAAATCCCAGAGATTACAAAAAGTGGTGGAAAATCATAAATGACCGATGGGACAAGACCTTGTACCACGATGTCCATGCTGCAGGTTAGTTGGTTAAAAAAATATTTTTGTTGAATAATTGTCTTATTCATAATGTTAACTAATAAAATCTTGCAGGATATTTTTTGAACCCCCGCATCCAATATGGAGGACAGGTGGTGAACGACAACGTGGTGATGTGGGGTACATTTGTGTTATTCAGCGTCTCTACCAATCTCAGCAGGATAGGATAGAGGCTAAGATAGAAGTAAGTTAGAGTTTATTCAATACTTTAGAGTAGCCTTACCAGGCAACTAATGTTTTTTTTTATATTTTCAGATGTAGAAGTATAAGATGAGGGTCAGCATATACTCAGATGCTGATCTGAAATATTCAGTTGACAAAGTGTCACCTGGTATATTAATAACTTGACAAAGATTTTATTTTCTTTTCATATAAGTTATGGAAGATGATGGGTTAATTGTTTACCTTTTCTCTTTCTTTCTTTTTCTTGCAGCTGAGTGGTGGGTTCAGGTGAACACCAGGAGTGGATGGAATTCACTTGCTGCCATCGGTATCAGGATACTCAGTCAGAGCACCAGTTCCTCCCATTGTGAGAGGAACTGGAGTACATTCAACCTGATACATACGAAAAGCAGGAATAGGTTGACCTCGCACCGGCCGAGAAGCCGGTCTTCTCGTCATTACAAATACGAGGGCTGAGCATCAAGAATATCAAGGATCGACAGAAGATAAGTGAGGAGCGATTTGCACGATTCGCAGGTGGTTCATACGAGCATAGGCATTCCTCCGCCACACCACCACTTGAGGAGGTGGACATGGATCAGATATTTCAGGAGAAGAATGCACTTGCCTCCTGGATAGAGGAGAGGGAAGCCAGGGATCATGCAGCTGAGTTTGATCCCGATGACCGTGCATGGGCTGAAGGAGAGTTTGATGGTGTTGAAGCCGAGGAGGATGCTCCAGCTCCACCTCCACCTACTTCTCGTGCTCGAGCGGGGACTTCTTCGCCGGCGGCTATGGAGCGACCACTGCGGCTTTAGCCCCGGCTGGGTCCCAGCCGCCGCTACCCAGCCCATTCGCAGTCCGGAGAAAACGAAAACAAAAGTGACTGCACGAAAAATTGGAGGATTTGCAAAGTTTAAAAAAACTTTGGGTTCTGGTACTTCAAAGATGGCTGAAGAGGTGAAGAGAAGGAAGGTAGAGGTCAGGCGTCCTGTCAGCCCAAATGACAGCACGCAGGCTCCTTCTCACTCCTCAGTTGATGATGAGGAGTGCATACCAGCGACGCAGCCATCAGCAGCAGCCGAGTCTCCTGATTCACGGCATCCAAAGCCGTATTACACGCTGGATAAGCAGACACCTGATTCTTATATTATGGAGCCACAGTATCCAGCATTTGGCCAGGCTGACCAGCAGTGGATTACACCACTAGCTCCACCATCCTCTACTTACGTCCCGGTCGTCCCCCAGTCCGATCCATACGACCTTGATAGCATGGCATCGGCATTATTTTCATATGGATATGGTCCCGGACAGTATACAAGACTGAGCACAAGGGAGGAGCATCGACAGCAGCAGGGAGAGGAGGAAGACCAATATCTATATCCTAGATATTGGTAGTAGATTGATATGATGTAAATGTATTTTTTTTCATGATGTATCAACTCTTTGATTTTTGAATCAATGGAATATGTACTTAACTTCAAGTAGAGTTCATTAGTATTTATTCGATGTGGTCCTATGGATGAATGCTAATCTTATTTTTAAATTTTTTTCTAACTCATTTCCTATTTTTTAGAATTTTTTATGAATTTTTTGAATTTTTTTGACGAAGAAAAAATTCAAAAAAAAAACCGATTCCGGAATCGATTCCCTTCCCAGGAATCGGCCGATTCCTGGAATCGGAATCGGAATCGGTCTCAACCCTAAACCCAACCGATTCCGATTCCGGAATCCTTGGAAGGATCTGAAGGAGAAACTCATATAGGCTTTGGTTGGTCCCGGATCCAAACATCTTCAGTTCGTACAACTCCTGTAAGCGGGTTTCTTCTTAGTTTTAGCCATTTTTAAAGATTATGAGGTAAACCCTAGCTCTCCACAAACCCTTACTCATAGATCCAGTGAAGATGAAGATATTTGGGAACTTGTATGATGTTTTCTCAATCGTTTCTTGATATACCGAGGCTCCTTGAAGAATAAGCATAGCTTCTACGAAGGGTGCCCGGATTCTGAGTTCCGATGGTGGCCTTCTACTGTTCTGATCTGCTTCCGGTCTATTTGTTTGCCGATTGAAGAAGCTTACATTGATTCATCCTCAATTTGCATTCCGAGAGATGTTGAACAGCATCTATGATGTATATCTTTTGTACTGGTCCGGTCTCCGGTCAACTTGTTGTCTCTTGCTGGAATTCTGAGTTGCTATGATATTGCTACTTCTTTTGAGCAACTGTTGACAGAAAACTGATGAGATAGCGTTTAGATCTATCAATGATTGAAAACAAATATGATCATGTTTGATCATATCAGAACAGGGGGTTTTATAAAGAAGATGATGATGAACTCCCTGATCTTTTGATTCCCTCCAGCTATGATGAGTATCTCTGAGCTTTGTTGATGATTACTCCAACTAATTGAGATCTGAGATACATTTCTTTGGAGAAAACGTACTGTGCTGATCAGATCCGGTTGGAAACGACAGAGTAAATCTGTAACTCCTGGATCAGATATCCATAAACTCGATCAGGGATGAGTTCATATCTGAGGTCGAGATAGGGCTATGATGAGCCTACCATGTATTTCTGAGCCCTTGTCCCTTCCAAAGATTGCTCTATTGCTGTCTTTCTCAGTTAATATGGCTATTATTTTATGAAGAATATTGTTGAAAACACTGATCTGTGGGTTTAATTCATTTGGTCATTTTACAAGTTTCAACTTGGAATATTTTCTATTGAGATTAATTCCCTGCTACTGCTGCGGTTATTTCATTTGTTGAACTGCATAAATTTCCTGGATGTCAACATATTGGGTATATTGTATTCATTAGACTGCTAGATACTTCTTATTAGCATTTTTGTTGGTACTTCTTATTAGCATTTTTATTGGGTATATTGTATATTTTTCTATCTGCTGGTTATACTATTGGGTTATTCCTGAAACCTTAGAGAAAATGGGACCCCCGGTCCCGTCCTGCATCAGTTCAGCTGAGATGATGAACCAGTGTTGGGTGAATTCCTCCCGAGGTGGTGGGGAGAGGATCATGGCAATCTCCTGGCTGAAGCTGGTTGTACGAATCCGGATGCAGTTCATGGTGCCTCTTCAACGTGCTTGACAGCAGGAGTGTGCCTGTCACTAGGAGGGACAGCTTCATCCTTCCACTTCATTGTCCCGTCATCCGGAAGGCAGGTAGATGCAGGATGGTGCGGAGGCAGAGCGGGTTGGGGTAGCAAAGCTCTTGCACAGCGGGAAGCCAATGGAGAAGGAGGGGAAGCAGGAAACAACGGAAACAGCGCCAAAGGGAGAAGTGGACAATGATGGTGGAGACGAAGGAATGAGATGGGCGGATGATGACGACGGCAGAGGTGGAGGAGGCAGATGACAATGATGAAGGAGATGGCAAAAGGGCGGCTTTGTCATCCTCATCTTGTCTTCTACTTCATCTTTGGCTCTTCTTCGACGCCGTAGAGCAAGTGGGGCCGATGAGGAGCCATGGAGCTCCGAGGGAGGTTGATGACTCCATGAGGTGTCGTCCGATGGTGTCGGGCATCATGGTTGGCTAAAGGGAGTGGTGTGGGGCTGGTCATGAAGCATCGGGGTGGGGCTGGGTTTCAGACAGAGCAGGGGAAGGGGGGGATTTCACATGAAATGCTCGGATGATCGAGGTGGGGATGCTAAGACCTAGAACAGGAGAGGATGAGGTTTGCTCGAGGTGCAGAGGGAGATACCAGACAACTCCAAAGGTGAAGGAACAATGAAGGCCAGATCAACTCCGCAGGTGGAGATCTACTTACAGGAAGAGGGAATGGGGCGCCAGGCATCGAAGAGCTGTCCACAGTATTCTGCGGGTATCAGAAGACAATGAAAGAGAGAAAGATATATATATATATCATTTTTCTTCCATCATAGAAAACACTCAAAAAGACTTTAAACTTCAAAAGAAAGTGCAAGAAATTAACTATAATACTACAAAACAAGAAAATAAATGTGACATCTCCTGAAAACTCGAATGGCAATGTCTTGGACCTTCTCATCTGTCGAATCCGACCTGGTCCTCATCACACATCCTTTCTAAATTAAACTTTCACTGTCAGGATTCTTCAAAGAATTTAAGCTCACATTTGTCAGTATTCTCTCCGTTAGAATTTCTGAATAAAGAAGATGAAATCAGGTTTTCTCTTGAACTTCCCAAGGAAATTTCTGTTTCCCTTTGCAGTGAAGGAAAACAGAAAAAATAACCCTAACAGGCAATGTTCATCTGACACCGTACGAGACGTTAAACAGCAAAAGGACTTTGAAGCCAAAAATACCTGTGATCCCTCAGCTATAGCTGATAACATCAAAATATCCAAAAATTGTATACAACATACTTTTAGAAAAAAGTTTATTGAACAGACTGAAATTATCTAATAATACAAAGAAGAAGGCATTTGTTTAGAAACATAGAACTTACCACCTAGACCAGAAGATGAGCCTTCAGTCTTTGTTGATGCTAATGGTATAGAATGAAGAAAAGAGGAATCATGCTGTGGAGAAGTGCTTGCCATGCAATGCGATGGATTATCTGAGGATGTTAGATTATCATCCTGAAGAAGTTCAGGAGTTTCAGACAATTGTCTTTGCTCAACCAATTTTCTTTGTGCATACTGACGAGACGGAGAAGGTTTTGGTGGCTCAAATGCTTTGGAAACTCCACCAACCCAGGACCAAACAGCATCCCTGTTTCCTATTGTCCACAAGAGCTTGAGTCCATATATGAATACACGCTGACAGTTGTCAGCTATAACAACATTGAAACCATCATCATCACTTGGGTCCGACCGTGTTCGATCACTTTCACTGCCATTTTCAAATTCAGACCTGACATAGGTCATCTCTGGATTTTTTCTTCCAGCTTCTTGCCATGCTAATAACCTTTCCGGATCAGCCTTAGGTGCTTGCTTCCGGATGGTGAAATAGTCAGAAGACAACAGGAAGCCGTCATCTCTATGTTTATCTGTAGAAGCACTTGAATAGCTGCATTTCTCATTACTCACCCTATCACATCCTTTCTTTGTTGACTGATTATCCCAAATATCATTACTATTATCCCTGTTCAGAAAAGCCTTAAGAAGATGCAAGTCAAGACCCTGGTAAACAAGATCTAGTGGATCACGCTTGCAGTCAAACGTATAGAGCTGTTTGCCACGGCTATAACAAAGCTCGTATTTTAGTTTTGCCACTTCAAAAGTCAGACCACTTGCAGGGTCATCGTCAATTAATGGCATGTGCCTTATGAACACAGGTGTTGAATCAAGACGAAGGAAAAACTCAGTCATAACTTTGTCTAAAGACAAATTGCCAGATCTGACAGCTCTTGGGATACCAAAGCGTGGCCAGCGAGAAAAAGAACGCAACTTATGGGGAGGAGTATAATTCAGGTTCCACCATTTGAAAACCCAAACAAGGTCATGTGCACCAAGATTCATAGTTGGGCAATTAGACGTGATACTGCTGAAATTTTGCAAGGGGATACACAAAGTCGCATCCGTCAGAACATCTACCATGCCAGAATGCAAATTACAGTTGTCACAAGGAGAAATAGGTTTGAAAGAAAAGTTCCACTTAAGGGAAAGAGAAGTTGAGCGAAAGGCATCATAAACTTTCTTCCTTGGCTCCGCTTCATTGGGAAGGGCATGCAAATAGTGATTAAGTGGTTCACCAGATTCACAGTCCCAATCCATCTCTACTTCAAGGGAGAAACCAGGAGAATCAAGAAAAGGACCAGATGTAATAGATGGAAGCCTTAAGCTACAATTGTTTGCCAGACTCTGCAAACTGGAAACAAAAATCTTGAAGTCCTTGGCAGAAAGCGCTACATGACCATCTCTCTGCTGTACATCCAAGAAACCAGATACAATTTGAAGCTTGTCCATTTTTTCATAAGGGTTAGTCGTAGCAAGCACTTCCCACTTTGTCTCAGTGAAAGATAAACTTATCTTCCCATGAATGTAGTACCTCACATCATCCCACCATGGAAGGCTACGTTCTTTCTTAATAGGTTGACCTTCTGAAATACTGGCATTACCAATTTGGGAAGAATATGTGCTGTTCATATTAGTCATATTCAAGATGCTAGTTCTAGCACTCAGATTAGCCCTGCGCAGGGCAACAGTAAACGCATAACTTATATCAGCAAAAGCAGGTTCATATCCGACTCCAAAAGAAATTTCTCCTTTTTGGAAGACGATTGGCAAATCAGAGTACATCTTCATTGGCGGAGTAGTGCCACTAGCCGAACGCAGCATGCACACTTTTCGCCATCTCCCAATGAAAACATCTTGATGGATCTGTGGTTGAAAACAAGTTGCCTGCAAAGAAAAAGATTAGACATGCAGGGAAGTGTTATAGCACAATCAGAAGAGTGCAGATTTAGAATCAGCTATGCAATGGAAAGAGTATATGAAAACAAGCATTATAAGGTGCTTGGTAACACATTTTTATTGAGATAGTTTATTTTTTTAATTTGATGTCAAATTATATCACAAAAAAATTTAAAAATGAAAAAATAAGTAACTGACATGTTTGGTATAAATGACATATGTTTTATAAATTATATAGACCTAGATTGGTAACATTGAAAGCTTATGGGGTGTTTGGTTGCATGTTAACTTTTTGTACACTTTCATGATAAAAAAAGTGTATTAAAATAAAAAGTGAACCTACTCATGACATAAAATTATCATGTTTGGAGGGATGTGATTACAAAAAAGAGTAACTACCACACATGACCAAACAAAGTGGGGGACCACAAGAAAAAAAAAGAGGTGAGATCCTCTTTTTTTGTTTAAGAAGAAAATCACTTTTAAAACATAAAATTATCATGGTTACCAAACACCTCTTTTAACAAGTTTTCTTACAATTTTTAAAAACTAAAACAAAAACATTCATTATCATGCAACCAAACACCCCATTATTGTTTTTTATGAAATTATCAACATCCATTATAAGAAGATAAATAAATTGATTGAATACCACTTATGGATCATTATTAACATAAAAGTCACAAGCATATCTTATTGAAAATAACACATTATGTTGTCCATTAATTTAAATCTAGTATGAAAACAAATATTTTACAACATAAATATAAACATTTACAATAATAAATTTAGAATCCTTAAAAAAAATTGTTGAGGGCTGCTGGATGATCTAAACATGTGGATAAATGTATAATTTTCTTTGGGTGCCAAAATCTAACAGTAAATGTTATATGTTATGACAATTTAGACAAGTGTTTCGAAAATTTTGATATAAATGTATAATTTTCTTTGGATCCAAATGACTCCTTAATAGATGAGATAAAATCATGTGTCACAAATTAAGAGGCATCAAACACCTTGAAAATCATTATATGCACATCTTATTTAAGAAATAACAAACTGTATATTCTTTGAATAATATAAAGTGTCATTCAAGTTTGACTACCAAACAAAGAACGTAATTGAAATAACCATGACTCATAATGCAATCATCTGCCACCCTATCACGTTGAAGTTGAGGTCAACATCATGCCCTCTTGCATTTGTGAAAAATAAAATATGTGCAAGTTAGGTTTTGATAAGGAGTTCGCTTATCTTCTTCCATGCTTCTCTTGAAAACAAAAGAAGTTCTCTTGTTTTGATTATGGAAGAGATTACAACTAAAAGAATGTTTACTTCTAAAAATAGTAGAAGTCATTCCAAACTATCTTAGTCCACTTTTTAGTCTTATTTTTAAATTTAAGAAAGAAAAACTTGATAAAAATGCAACCAAACACCCTGTTAAAATTGAATGCAAAAAGTTGATAGTGAAAACATAAAACAAATTAAGCTGCTTTGAATACAGAAATGTCCAACAGACGACATTTTGAATCCCTCTTTTTGACCATGTTGCAAGCACCATGCAGTCCTCCGAGAACAGCCCAACAACCATCTTTTGTGCTCAATGCCATATTGCAGGGCACTTCTAAACTGACATCACTCACCTGCCACCATCATAGTTTGAAAATCAGCTGATCTGATCCAAATCAGGATCAGCCTTTCCTTGGATTGGATTGGCCCCTGCCAATCTGATTTTGGCCCGGAAGGGCAGATTGGGAGGCAACTCTCAGAGGAATCGGCCTGGGTCAGTTGGATCAACCTCAGATCGGCTGAATCCTGAAAAATCAGACTGGGAATCGGCTAATCTCCAAAACTTAAATTAAAAAACGGAATTTCAATTAAAAAACCTAAAAACCAAAATCAGGCCCAATTTGGATGGGAATCAGGGCTAGAATCGACCCCATCGGTCGATTCAGGATCAAATCCGATGAAACCTCACCAGAATCGACCCAAAACACCACCGCAGTGGCATAATGCCACCATGCCACCGTGGTGGTCTTCCCCCCCCCCCCCTATCATTGGATCCATCGAGATCTATTAGCCTTGTATTCTGGCAGGGAAGAATACAGCAGCATTTTGGGCCAGTTTTGGGGTTGATTTCAGCCCCAAAACAGCCTAGATCGATTTTTCTCCCAAAGGATCCGCCCAGATAGGGCCGATCCAATCCGATCGATCCCACCAATCTGGATCCCAATTCCAATCCTATGATCTTTGGTCACCATGATCACTTAATCACCTCTACAGCCTTCCAAGCTTGTCCTCTTGTACTCCTCACCCACTGACACTGTACGTTGCAGCTCCCAAATAAAGATAAAAGGTACCCAAAAGTATAGGCACCAACATGAAAAATAAAAGTAGGAAACAGTGAAAGAAACAAGGCTCAAGACATAAAATTCTAAGTTCAAAATAAGAAAGAAATGATAAACCTAAGAAACAAAATGAAAAACAAAGTGAGAAAAGGGAATGAGGATTGAGAAAATCGCTCAGAAGGTTCCAGCAGTTAAGAAGCGGTAAGGAGGATCCTCCAAGAAGGATCGTAACTCCCCTGGAAATGTATATGTGGAAGTAAAATATGGAGCCTAGCCACCAACCAGCTAGCCTCCTCTCAAGGATAGCAGATCAGACACATCAACATATCTGATTACAATCCACCATCTATACATCCCTAATATGTGATCGGATTCCAACCAGACAATACAAATTCAAGAAAAGACCTCGCACCAGCAGCCAAACTCAAATGTCATCGGCATCAAAATTATTATTTTAATAGTAGTAAGGTATTATCTAAGAGTATTATGATAGGAGTGTAAAAGTAAAATTAAAAGTTTAAATATAAAAATATATATTAGAGTTAAAATTTAGGATGATATTTATCGAGTACATATGAGTAAATGAGTAGTTAAGGATATATCTGTACTTGCTTGATATTCTTAGAGCTTTTATCAAATTTTGTAAAAAAAAGGTCTATTTAAAGACCCCTACCCCCATGTACAGGCATGGTTTACGGAATCGGTGGAATCGGACCGATTCCGGAATCGGATCGGTGGATTCCGATCCGATTCCTGGCTGAAGGACCGATTCCGGGAATAATTCCGCGGAATTGGTATGAATCGCCTGGAATCGGTCGGAAAAACGTTGTGGAATCGGTCGATCCAACCGATTCCTTCGGAAGATCGGTTGAACCGGCCCGGTTCGATTCCCGGTTCGATTCTGGACCAGGAATCGAACAGATTCTGGCCCTTTTAGGGGCGGAATCGACCGCCGCGGTCGATTCCGTCGATCCCGCGGCGGTAGGGCTCGATTCCGGCGATTCCGCGGCAATTCCAACATCGATCCAGCGATCCAGGCGTCGATCCGAGCTGCCAGAATAGATTCCAGAAGGATTCCAGCGATTCGAGCACCGATTCCGGCGGCGATTCCGGCGATTCCAGCGATTCCAGGCGATTCCAGCGATTCCAAGCGATTCCGCCGATCCAAGCTCCGTTCGGCCTTGAATCAACGTCTTCTTCGATCTTTGACCGGTTTTTGGTAAGATTTCTTCGCCGAAAACTTCGTACGTCCATTCTTACGCGTTTCCGACGAGTCCGAGCGTCGTTAAACGTTGTGATTTCCGACCGAACAAGTCCGTCCAAGTTTTGAACTATCCGTTTAAGTTCATTTTGCACGGGAAAAATTCTGGATATCCCGTACGTTAATTTACGACCATTTCCGGCAAATACGTAACCCTTTAAACTTACCGAATGGTGTGTTACTTGGGTTGTCTGCTTCCCGAACAGCGTCTAAAGCAATTTTAATGATATCTAATCATTTTTAGTACATTGTTTACAATTTTTGCAGATATAAGCAATGGCCGATCAAGGTGATGCAGCACCAGCACGTGCTTCCGACGTGGGTTGGGAACACGGGCAGATGGTAGACCCAGTCAGGAAGAGGGTACAGTGCAAATGGTGTGGGAAGGAGATGAACGGGGGGGTGTTCCGGCTTAAACAACATATTGCCGGAACAGGTGGGAATGTCAAGAAATGTGACAAAGTGCCCAGGGAGAAGAGTGAGGAGATGAGAGGCTACATGACAGGTAGAGCCTCTCAACAGGCTGTTAGGATCGAGCAGAGGGAGGAGTTGCACGACGAGCTACTTCAGAGGAGGAGGGACCGCGATTTGCCTACCTCGAAAGGGAAAGGCAAGGGGAAGGCACCAGCTGAGCCGGAGCCAGAGAGCGAGGACGAGTCCACAGACTCCGAGCTTAGACGTGCTAGGCACGCTAGCAAGTGTGCATTTGCTGAGGAGGAGGACAGGAGGAGGGGAGCAGGAGGGTCTGGGTCCAGAGTTGACCCAGCTTTGGGCCGATCAGCATCGGCTCGCCTTACCCGGAAGCGAGAGACTGACCCCAGGAGACAGGAGCCATACCGTCGTTCCACTTCTACCAGCACTCGATTTACACCGAGTGACGAGTATTTATTTAGGAAACAGAGTGCTGGGCAGATGGGGATTAAACAGACAATGAAAGGGGTAAAAGCAACAGGAACGGCGGCAAAGAGAGCCGTTCACCACATTGTGAAGTGGTTTTTACATGCAAGTATCACTTTTTAAATTAAAATTTGCATTATGTGTGTTTTATTTACTTAAACTTATTTTTACCCTAATCCCAATTTTTTTTAACTTGATGTAGGCATCCCAGCACATGCAGCCACCAGCCCCTACTTCCAGACGATGGTGGATGTCTTGGGTGAGGCTGGACCGGGTTTGCAAGCCCCGGGCAGCAGACACATATACGGCGCTGGCCTAGATGAGGAGGTCCAGGAGTTGAAGGAGTGGATAGATGGGTTTAAGCTGGTGTGGAAGGAGAGGGGTTGCACAATTATGTGCGATGGGTGGACAGGTATCACCAAGAGGAGTATGATAAACATCTTGGTGTACTGTTCTGAGAGGACTACATTCTTGAAGTCAGTTGATGCTTCTGGGAAGATAAAAAATGCCGACTTCATCTTTTCTCTGATGGATGGGGTGGTGGAGGAGATCGGGGAGGACAATGTGGTTCAGGTTGTCACTGACAACGAACCATCATATAAGGCAGCTGGGAGGAACTTGATGTAGAAGAGGAAGCACATCTTCTAGGTGCCCAGTGCAGCACATTCGATAGATCTCATATTAGAGGATATAGGCAAGGAGGAGGGTGTATCTACACTTGTCAGGCAGTCGCAGACGATCACATCTTTTATTTATTCGCATCCCCGCCTCCTACATATCATGAGATCACACACAGGAGGGCACGATCTTGTTAGGCCCGGTCCGACTCGATTTGCTACGAACTTTATTGCGTTGAAGAGTTTACACCGGCACAGGCATGCATTGGTTAAGTTCACACAGTCCGAGGAGTATTACAACTATATGGTGGACAACCTACATGACAAGAAAGATCAGTTGGAGATTCTTGTCGTCCGAGAAGCGAATCACCGACAAGAGGTTTTGGGAGAGGATTGCCTACTACTTGGCAATCATCGAGTCACCGGTAGTTGTCTTCGAGGTTGGTAGACTCGGATGACGGGGACCGGATGGGCACGTTGTATGATGCCACGGACCGGGCAAAGCCGAAAATAAAAGAAAAAAATCCCGTAGGTTACAAAAAGTGGTGGAAGATCATAGATGACCGATGGGACAAGACCTTGCACCACGATGTCCACGCAGTAACTTGGTTAAAAAATTATTTTTGTTGTATAATTATCTTATATGCACAGTGTTAACTAATAAAATCTTGCAGGATATTTTTTGAACCCCCGCATCCAATATGGAGGACAGGTGGTGAACGACAACGAGGTGATGCGGGGTACACTTGCAATTATTTAGCATCTGTGCCGATCTCAGCAGGACAGGATAGAGGCTGAGAAAGAAGTAAGTTAGAGTTCATTCAATACCTTGGAGTAGCCTTACCAGCCAACTAATGTTTTTTTTATAAAATTTTCAGATGCAGAAGTATAAGATGAGGGTCGGCGTATACTCTGATGCTGATCTGAAATATTCAGTTGACAAAGTGTCACCTAGTATAGTAATAACTTGATGAAGATTTTATTTTCTTTTCATATAAGTTATGGTAGATAATGGGCTAATTGTTTACCTTTTCTCTTCTTGTTTTTTTCTTGCAGCTGAGTGGTGGGTTCAGGTGAACACCAGGAGTTGATGGAATCCACTTGCTGCCATCGGTATCAGGATACTCAGCCAGAGCACCAGTTCCTCCCATTGTGAGAGGAACTGGAGTACATTCAACATGATACATACGAAAAGGAGAAACAGGTTGACCTCGTACCGGCCGAGAAGCCGGTCTTCGTCATTATAATACGAGGGCCGCGCATAAAGAACATCGAGGACCGGCAGAAGATCAGCGATGAGCGATTTGTACGGTTCGCAGGTGGCCTGTACGAGCAGAGGCATTCCTCCGCTACACCACCACCCGAGGAGGTGGATATGGACCAGATTTTCCAGGAGGAGCATGCACTTGCCTCCTGGATAGAGGAGAGGGAAGCCAGGGATCATGCAGCTGAGTTTGATCCCAATGACCGTGCATGGGCAGAAGGAGAGTTGGATGGTGTTGAAGCCGAGGAGGATGCTCCAGCTCCACCTCCATCTACTTCTCAGGCTCAAGCAGGGCCTTCTTCTGCCCCAGCAACTATGGAGCAGCCACTTGCAGCTTTAGCCCCAGCTCCAGCTTCAGTCCCAGCAGCCGCTACCCAGCCCATTCGCAGTCCGGAGAAAACGAAAACAAAGGTGACTACACGGAAAATGGGAGGATTTGCAAAGTTGAAAAAAACTTTGGGTTCCGGACCTTCTGGTACTTCAGAGATGGTTGAAGAGGTGAAGAGAAGGAAGCTAGAGGTCAGGCGTCCTGTCAGCCGGATGACGACGTTAGCCTCCTTCTCACTCCTCGTGTGATGATGACGAGGAGTGCATACCGGCCGACGCGGCCATCGGCCGGTGAGTCTCCTGATTTACGGCTTCCAAAGCCGTATTACACGCTGGATGAGCAGACACCGCATTCTTATATTATGGAGCCACAGTATCCAGCATTTGGCCAGGCTGACCAGAAGTGGATTACACCACCAGCTCCACCATCCTCTGCTTACGTCCCGGTCGTCCCGCAGTCCGATCCATACGACCTTGATGGCATGGCATCGGCATTATTTTCATATGGATATGGTCCCGGACAGTATACAAGACTGAGCACGAAGGAGGAGCGTCACGAGCAGCAGGGAGAGGAGGAAGACCAATATCT
Organism: Cryptocoryne crispatula var. balansae; assembly: GCA_036172225.1. Lineage (NCBI taxonomy): Eukaryota > Viridiplantae > Streptophyta > Magnoliopsida > Alismatales > Araceae > Cryptocoryne > Cryptocoryne crispatula. The sequence continues at coordinate 38,807,178 of CM069919.1, read as the reverse complement.
ATATCCTAGATATTGGTAGTAGATTGATAGATGTAAATGTATTTTTTTTGATGATGTATCAACTCTTTGATTTTTGAATCAATGGAATATGTACTTAACTTCAAGTGGAGTTCATTAGTATTTATTCGATGTGGTCCTGTGGATGAATGCATTGGTTATTTTTAAAAAAAAATTCTAACTCATTTCCTATTTTTTTAGAATTTTTTCTGAATTTTTTGACGAAAAAAAAAATCAAAAAAAAAACTGATTCCGGACCGATCCGGAATCGATTCCCTTCCTAGGAATCGGCCGATTCCGGCCGATTCCTGGAATCGTAATCGGTTTTTTCCGATTCCGATTCCGGAATCCTTGTGTACAGGATATACCATGATGTACAGAAAAAAAAAAGTTCTCTCTCTCTCTCCCTTCCCTATCCGTCCCCTCCACCTCCGGTCTTCTTCTTCCTTTTCAGTTCTTCTTCCTCTCATCTTCTCATTATGTCTTCTTCCCCACCCTCGTTTCTTCTTCATCCTCTTCATCCGCTTCTTTGTTTAGTCCCCCCCCCTCTCAATCTCTTTCTCAATCCAACATCTACCCTTCCTTGTTCTTCTTCTCCCTACTATAAAGACAGCGTGTTATGTATGTGCCATGCATATGCCACGCCTATGTTGCAGGATGGCAGACTGTGCCACCTACATGCCAGGTTGTACCGCCCATGTGCTAGCATGTTATACTCGCATGCAAAAATGTTGGACTCCCTCCAAAGAAGCATAAAAGTACGATTGTGTTTAGTGCCCCATGGCCTCAACCACAGTTGTCCCTTGAAATGTCCCATATCCCTTTCGGTTGAATTACCAAGCTTCTACTTTGCTCCATGTTACCTGAGCGTAGGGGTCGAGCATGCCACTTAACTCATCCGGGAGTGTGGGATGCTGTTCCAATGAAGGCCTAAGGCTAAGCCCATTTATGCTAGAAATTGGTGACATCAAGAAATGATGAATTGGTAATTAAGTGAAGCCATATCAGCCAACCATTTCCTTTCCGAGTCATTGCCCCGATTCCACCTTTTGTAAACTATCTTTCCAATAATACAAGTGTGCCTATTGTCAATTTGATCAACTTGTGCAATATCTACTTACTTCCGCTAATGCATTGGAACTATCATGTCGCCCTTATGGGCGTGTATGCACATGACTTATGAAGACTGACTCATGTTATTATAGGAAATTACAGGCACCGCATATCAAGATTTAACAAGTCCGAGTTGATGGCATGACACTACAATGCACACCCACAATCTCTAGAGCACCTCCCTGAGCCACCCCACCTCCCCTTCCAGCCTAACCATTCTAGTGCCATAGTGGCCTCCACCGGCTCATGCACCCCTATTCACTACCCCAAAGGACTCCGACCATGCCCTACCTGCTTCCAAACTCCTCCCTCTCCACCCCGAAGCCTATATACCGAGCCATCCATCGCTATCGTAGCTACCGCCAAGGATTCTCATCTTGCCTCTCAATTTTATCTCAGAGAGACAGAAACGAAGAGATTTAAAAAAAAAAATCTCGAGAGATTAGATTTCAAACATGCTAATCAAAGTGCATTTTTAAGTGTAAAATATCATGTAATATCATCAAAAATGACAATAAAATTAATATTAAACATCAAAATAAGCTAACAGATAATCAAGGATTAACATCTCGGATCTTGACTTCGTCTCGGGGGGGGGGGGGTGAAAGAGAAGAGATCTCAGAGGAATCTCAAAAAAATCTCAGGAGATCGAATCTTGAATTCTCAGATCAAAATGTATATATATATTTGTATGAAACATAACATTATATCATGTAAAGATGGGAGTACAACAATAAATTTACATAAAAATATATAACACATTTGTACATCAATTGTGTGAATGAACAATTACAAAGTACTCTCAATACCAAAAAGATAATCTTTGTACTTCTAAAAGATTTAAACTTGTATATAATTTTATTTAAATATTAATATGGTATTAAAAGCATTTTTATGTTCTTGTTCTTGATTGTTTATTACACATTGATAGTTAAATATTTATAAAATTAAATTGATGTATTTTTTTATTATGTAAGATATAATCTTTGTATAATAAATTGAAGATTAACAACCAAATCTAAAATTTGAATACATTAAGAACATTATTTGACTTAGGTTATAATTAAATGTGTATGTTTATGTGAGAGAGAAGAGAGTTAAAATAAATCTTTATAAAATTCATATACTATATTTACGATTATGAATCTTATAGATATGTGATAGTATAAGTGATAGTGAATATATATTAATATGTTTACACTATCGTAAATGGGTCAAGTCGCGGGGGTCAAGGGGGTAGCACCCCTTGTGGGAGGTATTAAGAATTTTTTTTATAGACCAGTCCACATGGGGGAGATCTCGACGATCTCGTTTCTCGGCCCCTTGGTGAGACCGAGAATCTTGCGAGATCTCGGCGAGATGGAAAACCATGAAGATAATTAAAAGTAAAATATAGAAAAGGTGAACTATTGTTAATGGGAGACATACAAGGGATCTTATGTTAGACCTGAGTTTTATCTTGAATAGTATGGAAAACTGATTGATATGACATTATATGTATATAATCATAAACTATTAAATTATACAATTTTATCAAACAAAATGTCTAGATGAATCTTTGGATAGATTTAATAATAAAATTGTCAATATACAAAGTAAACTTAACAAGGTCATCTAACTAAAATAATAATAGAGAATAGAATGACGAAGAATATATAAGATATAGATAATTTGACCAATATGGGGCAAAGAAGATAAGGAAAGTAGTAGGTGGAAGAAACTAAGGGACTAGAGGTACTATATAGATATTCTCGTTTCGACGATCTCGTTTCTCGGCTGTATGAAGAGAAAGGGATTCTCAAGAGATTGCATTCCATGGCAACTGCCCTTGTAGTTAGTGAGGCCAGCTAATCTCAGTGGTGCCGCCACACGACAGCCCCCACACCACCACCCTCCAGAGCTCCTATCTCTAGTATCGGTGGGGCTACCAACCTCTAAGATGCCACCGCACAGTGGCCTAGATGCCCACACCACTGCCAAGGTCACACAACCACACCTCATGGCAACACTTCATCTTCCCAAGCCCAGATAGCATGAGACACACGAGTTATAAGATGTAAAGGTTTGACATATTTGTTGCTTTGTGTTACGAAAGACATAAAGTTGAGTCAATTTGACTATCCATTTTACAAGTAAGCGTGACACAACACTCAGGCGATGGACTCGATCGGATGGTTTTAACTTCGGCAGAATTACAATTTGGGATTGTCAGTTCATTTCGGCTCAGCTTGGTGTCGATTGGATCAATTTGGCAATATGAGCTCGATGCGCAAAGGAAGAGTTGTGGGACTATGGATTTGATCAGCATCACTTGATTTGACGTGGTGTCAGTTCGATAATATGACATTGGTTCAATTCAATTAGTAGTGGGACTCAGATAGTTCAATTAGTTTATTTGACACAATAATATGTGGTTCTGCATTAAACAACTTGTCTCAAATCAAATAAGATGAGGCCAACTTGGCCCATTTGGTCAGCTCCCAAGCACCAGATCAACAGAATCTTTCTTTACCATGGCAGCCAAGGATTGCCATCTCAGATCTCGACTTTATCTCGGATGGATGAAAAAAAAGAGATCTCGTGAGATTCTCGAAAAAAAATTTGGGAGAATGAATCTCGAATTTCATTTATGTAGGATATGTCTTACTCAAGGATTGTCATTTCACATCTAAATTTTATCTCATGGAGACTGAATAGAAGAGGCCTCGAAAAAATCTCGAGGGATTGAATCATGAAAATACCAATCAATATACATGTTTAAGTGTAAAATGTCATGGAATCTCTTCAAAAGGACAAGTGAACTCATATTAAGCATCAAAATAAACTATGAGAGAATTAAAAGCGTAATACAGATAATGTGAATTATTGTTAACATAAGACATACAAGAGATCTTATGTCAAACTAAAGCTTCATCTTGAACAGTATGGATAGGAGATTGATGATATCCAAGTCAATTGTACATATGCAGTCATAAAAATATTAAGTTATAAAATGTTATCAAATGATAATGTCTAGACAAATATTTGTATAAATTCCATAATAAAATTGAAAATATATGAAACAAATTTAACAAGACCATCTAACAAGTTAGGGGTACTACTAGGAGGAGGAGATCAAGGTACCATATGGATATTCTTGTTTCTTGGACACGTGCAGACAAAGAGATTCAAAAGAGATCTCGAGAAATTCTTGGGAGATTGCATTCAATGAAAGGTTGTTCACTATTTGGTTCAACCCGAAAAACTAAACCAAACCAGGAGTTTGGTTCGATTTGTTTGATTTGAACTACCGATTGGTTTGGTTTGATTTATAGAGCCCTTCAAACCAAACCAAACCACTAAACCGAATAACCCGAATTAAATTAAATATTTTATTTTAAGTTCTATATAATACAATATTTATGTGTCTTTTCTTATAAAAATAAACTTGTTTGAAGAGTTTTTAAGACAAATTAATGAAATGTATAAACAAATACACTAAATTTTAATAGAATGTGATTTAAAACAAATAAAATAAAATTATATATTGACATATTTACTCTATCTTAATAAAATTAATTTGGTTCAGTTTGGTTTGGTTTGGGAGATAGTTTGATTTGATTTGGTTTGAGAAAAAATACGTAGAAACCAAACCAAACCAGATCATGAACACCCATTATTCCATGCATAGTACTACCCTATGCCTCCACCTTTGTGTCTCTAGTCTCCCACCACAACTCAACCATTGTTGCTTTTGCTAGAAGCAAATATATGCCAACCATCAGGAATAGTTAGTCTCCCACTAGTAGGGCTATTCAGTATTCGGTTCAACCTAATAAACTGGACCAAATGAGCCACCTTGGTCTGGTTTGGTTCAAATTGAACCATAAGGCAGTTCAAATCAGTTTTATAAACTGACGAAACGGACCTTGCCAACCCAAATCGAATTGAATTGATTTAATAACTACCAAGTAATATCAATAAATAATATTTGATATATATTTTTATTGGCAAAATATAGATGTTCAGATATTCCTAACTTATAAAATGATATTTTAATATATATAAGTTCTTTTAAATATTATTCATGTAATTATTGATTTAAACCAAATGGTTTGATTTGGTTCAAGTTGACTGAATCAATTGTTCCGATTTGGGTTGGGAAAAAAACCCAATCTGAACTACTTATTTTCACTATAACCTTTTTTTATGGTCGAGTCACGAGTGCCGCAGCGGTTGCAGCAAAGAGCCCCAACAGGCAACACCCCTAGATCGAACCCGGGGGCGGCATCCTTACAGGATACAATGTCCACTGCAGGACAGGTGCTTCATGTTCTGCCACTATCAATGTTGCTTCATGTTCCGTGACAGCTGCTAGTGCATCTGAGGTCTGCCACTTACCGCTGCTTCTGCCAAACTCAACCCAGGATTCACCAGTTTAGAAGATAATTATCAAGAAGAATGGAAAAGATGATAAACTGAAGGCCAAGAATAATGGGGAAGTGAGGTAAAGCAGAATGGACCTCGAGCTATAGTGGAATTGAAAAGATAAAGTAACTTACCGTAAAGAAAGCAAAAGGAAAATGTGGCTGAACTAGGGTGATCGGCCAATCCGGATCAAGGACAAGCTAGGCAATCCATGCCCAATCCTCAATCAAACATATGCTCAATGGTAACATTCTGTTTGAAAAGGTACATCATGGTAAGTCAAATAGGCATTTTTTGAGTTTTAGCCTTTTGTAATTAGGGACACATCTGTAAATATCTTCTTGTTTAGTCTTTTTTTGTTAAACGATGGCTCCTTAAAAAGCCCTTCATATACTCCTGAAAGAAAGAATATGGAATGGAATATTCTATTCTGGCCGAGGAGGGCTTCTCTCCACCATCTTCATTAGAGCCATTCATCCCTCTTCCCCTTCTCAGGCCCTGTTTCAATTTCCTCTCCCTTCTTCATCCTCCGCATGGTTGTTTTGTGACATCCATGTCAACGCAAGCTACTCAGCAATGCATGGATGCAATCAACATCTCCAGCAATTCCCAGTGAAACTTCAGTCAGTCCCAGACTTCCAGCACCAGCCATTTCTGCTGGAACTGCTGCCGTTCAACCACCACCTCCACAGCTGAATCCAATTGGCTTTGGTGCATATCAGTGATTGTAATCATCTTCTCTAGCATTGCCGCATCAAGGCACTGCAACAGAAGCTTTATAGCATTCTTTCCAATGACATCTCCAGCAATTCCCGGAGCCCCCGTCATCCCCTATGTTTCTACAAACTTATGCCTCTGTCACTTATAAATGTGCTGGTCGACTTTTGGATCTATTGGATCTTGCCGGAATTCGGCTCTTCTTCCACCATGTAACACCATCGCATCGACTGCACCTCCCATCGAAGCTCGTCCAAGTGTTTCCTGAACCTCGCCTTCTCCACCTCCGTTGTGTTCTCATACAAGTTTGCAATGCCATACAAGCCTGCGCCACTATCAACGTTCATTCCCAACGAGTTCACCTCCTCTGCGCAATCCTTCCTGCGTGCAGATCCCCTTTTCCACGCCATCTTCTGCACATCCCCTGTTTTCTCCGCCCCAGCGGTTCAGTGCTCATGAAATGAGCATAGAAGCTGCAGTGCCCAAATCTCACAAAGCTAAGTGATTCAACTGCCTCTTTTCTTTGCAACACAGCTAGCCATGCCATCCCCTTGCTCTACAAGGCCAGCTCCACTTGGGTACAAATTCCCTGCCAATCCACATGTTCATGCCACGAACCACCCATGGTTCAGCTACAGGTCCGAATACCCAAACCAGCAGGCAAACTGGACCAACAGCACTCAGACCACCATGTTCACCAGTCATGTCCAGCTGGTTCGACTGGCCCATACCCAATCCAGCTTGTTTATGGCAAGTTTAGTCTGGTTTAAGGCCGGGTAAAGCCAGTTCAAGTTGGTTTAGGGCCAGTTCAGTTGATTTGAGACTGGTTCAGGCCGGTTTACGTCTGATTCGGTTCTAGTCAATTTGACTTCAGCCCGTTTCCAGCTTTTATTTCGGTTTTAACAACTTTGTCCTGCATCAGTACATCCAAACAAAGTTACAAAAATTAATAATTGGCCAAACAGTAAAAACAAACCCTATATAATAGCACAGAAAGCACTTGCTAAGAGTGCCCCAACAAAAAAAATACATACAAAATAGGCTGCCTAAAAAAGTGACTAGCCACCATCTCATTCCACCCAAGACGTCACTTGAGCTCTTTCAGGTGGCCAAAAGAGGGCTTTCAACAAAAAGAGACCAACAACTATCTCATACTATTTTAAAAAAGAAAAAACTCATACTACCCAAGACCTCACACAAGATCTTTCAGGTTGCCAAGAACCTAGCAAAACTCTTCTTCCTAAGCATCCAAATCATCTCAGGTGGCATGAAAGACCATCTGCCATGTGTACTTGTCCAAGAAAAAGGGAGAGTAGCATAACACAACTTGAACAGGTTTGGACAGCTAGATGGAGGCCTCACAGTATAGTTGTACTGCAAGTACTATGCATCTGTACATCCTTTGTTAGAAGCGATCACAAGGTAGATGTCATGCTTTTATTAGCTTGTGCACATAGACTATAATTTGTGATCAAATCTGACACAAAGCATCCAAAATAGACAATGAGTAGAGTCCTGTGCCAAATCCTCCCCATCAGCAATCTAATGAGTTTCAACTTCATATTTGTCCACACACATGAATACCTTCCAGTATCCATTCCACATTGCTCAAGTAACTGTTTTAGTTACTTAGTCCATTGGGAGATTTCTTCCTTCAGTAAATGCCTTCAAAAGATGGGCTCCAAACTATTCTACCACTTGGCACATCTCAATGTTCTCTTATTGAAATGATCTTACTAGCCAACTAAAATAGTGAAGAGAACTCCACGAGGATAGGGTACCCATACTGTTTGTCAGGAAAAAGAATGGTCTTGGCCATCTCTAATCCAAATTCTGACCCCATGTTCTAATGAAAGCCGAAGCCTGAAAGATTCCTCGCCAGACTCATGTCCTCTGTCTAGAAGAATGAATATCGCACATCTTCATTTAGCTATAATATTTTGGCATATAACTTTTACATGCAAGCCTTCACCCCATCCACAACCACTTCCTAACCGATCTTTGAAGTTATTGATATCTTTCAGCCCTAGGTTGCATTCCTCTTTAGCTTTACAAGTCCTACAAAGTTTACGTCATGCCATTCACTATTTCTGCCACCAATAACTGAAGTGGCAATTCAATTCTAAGCCAACGCAATTGGCCACACTCATTTACCTCTCACCTCTGACTAAATAAAAAGGCAATTGAATCACTGAACTGTTCCATCTAGGTGCTGGAATAGGTTAGAGCCCTAAAAACCAGAAAGCACATGCCTTTCCATGGTGAAAGAGCATAAAATTTAACTTACACATCCCATTGTAATATTCCTACACTCTCATTTAACTTCAACAGGCCAACAACATCCCTGAAGCATGGAATCACTTGGACAATGACCAAGGTTCAACATTGTCTAATCAATCACTGTTCATGAGCTATAAGCTTGCTTGCCCATTAAGTATTTTACCGGATACGCACATAATCAAGAAAAAACTGAGCATTTTAGAGACAGTATGGTTAGAGATACCAGTTTTTAGGTTACAACAAACTAACAAAGTCAACCATGAAAACTAGGTGAAATTGAGTCGGTGCTGGTAAGATAAGTCCTAGATTTACTTAATAGAAGGTATATAGTGATACATTGATATAAATGAAGATCCAATCCGACGAACCAAACAACCAAGATTTACTTTAATAGAAAGTATATAAGTGCATTATGTGCACTAAATATGGTTTGCAGGATCGGCCAATCCTAGATAGAATCAGCCAATGAGAAAGTATGACCCAACCCAAGACTTCCCTTGGATCGGCCCAAATCGGCCTGTCTTCCCAGCCCATTTAAGTGGGGAGGTCACCAGCTGGTAGGGGCCACACATCACCATCCTGAGTGGCCGTTTCCATACCTAGTCAACCCCGATCAAGGTTGGACGGGACCGAAATCATCCAATCTTCCATCCTTCAAAATTTTATTATGTTTCCTTTGGTTTTTTATTTTGTTTTCTTTTTGGAAGAGCAGAGATCCAGGTTCATTTTTCTTCTCTTGTATTGGTCGATTCAATCCAGCTTCCTTGGCATTAATATATACCAAAGCAACTGGGACATAAGTCTAAATCAGATTCTTACAATTCAATACATGTCAGAAGGTTGTACCACATGAAGAGATAGGCAAATACAAGACCACTTCAAGCACATTCTATACACCAAAGAGACTAACAGAGATACTGTATCATATCAGAGTACCAAAACGATAGAGACTGACCTGCTGAGCGAACACAATAAGGCCTTCACTTTTGCCAGAATGTCCAGAAAAAAGGGGAATAGTATAGTCACGTAGCTGTGCTACCAGGGAGCTTGTGTGCAAACTCATCTTCCTTCCATACAACCGAGCAAATGGAATATCATGCTCTGATGCCACAGGATCAACCTTTTTCACGAATTGAATCATCCCAGCATCACCTCCTTCAATTTCTGCCAACGTTACGTCCAATTCCATGGCACAAAGAGACAAAAGTGAACTTCTGGCATCACTAAGCTGGAAACCAGACTGAAAGCCAGCTTTACAAGCTCCAGAACTTTCTGACGGTGATAAGTTCTGGCATGCTGCATAATATGAATGAAATGCCTGCTTCTGGATATCTTCTCTCAGCTTTTGGACAGAAGTAGCATCATCAGCATCAATTGAAACACCATTACACTCTAGCTTCCTTTCTGGTCCAAACTCCTTGTTATTAGAGACAACATCATCAAGAAACTTCATGCGAACATTTGATTCACAGGCAATGTTTTTCATTAAATGGTAATGCTCATCAAGCCATCCTTGTATTGGTTCTTCCTCAATATCTGCAGTTAGCTTTCTAATATTGAATTTCACAGTTCCAAACTTCGACTTGGCCTTCACTTTCTTCGTGCTATCTTTCTTCAGAGAAAAAAAGTGATTAATTCTTGCAGTTGTTATAAGTTTCAGACCTCGCAACATGTCCTCAACTGTATCTTCTATGGCACGCAATTGAAGTCTATAAGGCATGCAAATATGAACATCAAGGCCTTGTATGACCCAATCCCATGCTGTAGCAACATGGCCTTTTGCATCATGTGAATTATTTGAAACAGAAATTGGAATACGAGAAATTTGCATGCGGCTACTTTTGAGAACTCGAGCTTCATTAAAACTAACAAACAATCCCTCGAGCAATATACCAATCCGAGCATTTTCAGAGAAAATGGACTGCACATGAATTGCTGCCTCTACACCATCACCAAGTTCAGCTGACACTCTTAACATCTCTATGTCAACGGCAAAGATTGACTCCCTTTTCTTGTGCAACTTGTCAAATTGGACAGGATCAACAACTACATCTTTATTAACTTCTGCACCATTTGCATTACAAAAACCAAGCTTTGTTTCATTACCTGCAACCTGAACTTTTGTATTATTTAACAAAAGCTTTAAATGCAGGAGAAGCTCATGCATTGCCAAATGAGCATCAGGTTCCCATCTCAAAGTAATATCAGTAGCACTGAAAAGAGAGCACATAGATATATCATTATAGCCACCATTACGGCGCACTAACTTTGCATTTTGCATATCAAAAATAGTCACTTTGGCTCCAGGAATGTGATCATGAGAAAATTCCTGATAGATGGACCTCGTTCTTTCAATTTCCATCTTCGTGGACTTCTTTTCCTTATTCATAAACAGGGTAAGATGAAAAATATCAAGAGAAGTTGAATATTTGATGTGGTTGCAGCCAGAAGAAAGAGTAGATAATATGCTTGCTCTCCGTGGTTTGCCATCTGGACAGACAGTGAATATAACTTCCCCACCTTGAGATCCAAAATTGACACGCTTGGGATCTGCAACAACTGCATTCTCAATCGCGACATCACCAGAGAAATTTACTGAACACTTTTCAAGATTAAGCTTCAGTAATTGTATTCCCTTTGCACCTGATTTGTTTGATCGTTTATGCGCCACTTTCTTTGCAGTCGATAGACCATGCAAGAGTGACTTAATTGACAATGCAGTTAATATGAGTGATTCAACATGCTGAAAATCAAAGAACACACCCATACCCGTGATGTCTACAGAAAATATCAACTTCCACCTAGTGCTAGTAGGTTCATCGCTGGGTTCTATCTCTTTGTGTCCCCAGTCTAAACTGACTTTAGCAATATGCATTAAGGACCTTGAAGAAGTTTCTACTCCAAAAATACTCTCCTTCAAGAACTCATGGTCTTCATCTGGTTTGTGTAAATGTATTTCACCAAGTTCTCCGTGGACTTGAACTCCTTTACTAGCTATGTTATTTGCAAACAAATGAGAGGATTGTGAAGAACCCTATATCATCAACTTCAATGGTCAAGTGAAAGCCAATTCAAATGCTTGCTGAAGCTATAACAAAAAAAAAACTAGTGATGCATTGCGGAGCGAAGATCAAAGGCAAACACATAGGAATTACATATGTGGTACATAAGACATCCATGTAGCCTCAATTAAATGAAAAGATGATAGCTGGCATCTATGAGAAAAACAAAATAAGCCTATGCATGAATAATATAAAATAAAACTCTGATTCTTTGAAACCCAAAATAGTTGCTAGAGAAGCACAGCAATAATTCAGGCATATCCAAGATGCCCAGTTTAACAGGAAAACTGTACTCAAATCCAAATTAACAAATTTAGTAGAATGGACCGTGGACAGATATCCAATAAATAGAATGACCAAATTGAACATTTTTTGTGCATATCAACAACTAGTATAGGCACAAATACTGCCTAACCAACAAATCACTGAAATGAGGTCGTAACCACAACTCAGAGTTATTTACAGCATTTGACATTTAATGGTTAACAACCAAAGGAAGACGTAAACAGTGCAAACAGCATTT